>JAYESA010000005.1:232316253-232468753 GCA_036927795.1 Iris macrosiphon
CTTGTTAGATTAAAAGTTAAGAATATTCCCTAAAAGTGTCGTTAAAAACTCTTTAACGACACTTTCAAAACTGATTAACGACACTTTCAGGTTTTTAACGACACTTTCAGGGAGGTATTCTTAACTTTTAATCTAACAGGGGTAATATCAATATACCTAATGTAAGAGGGGGGTAATATCAAATAACCCTATTATATAACAATAGCTAAACACGTCTTCTATCTCATGTAGTTAAGGTATGAGACATTCTCTTTGGTTGCTTAGGTTCGAATCCCCATTGAATTATTTGTAACAAATTAAATTTTTTAAACAATTTTTTTTACGTAATCTTTTTTTTTAATAAATTGTGGAATATTTACAAACAGCTTAGACGACTCAATTTTTAGCCATTTTCAAGACTCATTATAATGGTAGAGATGTTTGTCGAAAATATACACTCAAAAAAAATATTTTTTTATTGTGTTATTTACGTTAACTATTTTTCTATTTTATGTTTATTACACGGCGTATTACTACTTTAAATCTAATTACATGGGGTACCACTTTTCTTTAGAAAAAAATTCGGAGTATCTCGTGTAATTAATTTCAAAGTAGGAGTACCTCGTATAATAAAATTAAAATATAAAAATAGTTAATGTAAATAATTATTTTTTATTTTTTGGTTGAGAAGGACTAGAAATCTTAATTTGTTGAATTTTGTACAAATATTTTGTTTTACTAATTTTATGACGATACTGTTATTTTAATTTAACTGATGTAATTGATATTCATGTCCAAAAAATTTGTAATTAATATACCCAACTAATATTCTCCAAAAAATAATTCTCAAGGAAGGCGATAGTGGCCTTTCATTTTTTTTTCCCCCTAATTCAGACTTATATGAGTAAAAAATTCAAAGCCTATTTCCAAATCTCCAAAACCTTGGCGAAACAACAACTCTAGCAGAGGTGGATCCACATGCACTGGACTGGTGGCCTGGGTCCTCCAGTGAAAAAAAAATAATTTTAGTATTTGTTATATGTCCAATTCAAATTTATTGACTGAATTTTAAATTTAAAGAAATTCATAGAAGAATATTATTGCATACTTTAAATTTATGCTTCTAAAATATGCTAAATTTGAATAATTATATGGACATATAACAAATACCTGAATTCCTTCTAATTAGCTTACAAATTAGAAGTATACTTTGGAATATAACAAGTACTAAAAAAATTCAAACTCTTAGTATTTTTTTATTTTATAGAAAATATGGTTCATAGAAAAAGAGTTATTTAGTAGTATTCCAAATGATGTTGTAGTTAAACGCTCTCAAAGTATGAAAACTCGTAGAGAACAATTGTGAGATGTAATACTTTATTATATAAAAATAGTACTATTTAATATTATATTATATTATTATATCAAAAAAAAAAAATGGGAGCGTTATCTCTGAACCCTTTGAACCCTTTTATGATTGTGCCCTCCAGTAGATTGTAATCCTGGATCTATCGTAATACTTTATTCACTAAAGCAAATGTTATCCAATATAGCCGACACCAGATTATGGGATATTTTTCCTACACTAGAGGCGGTTGTTAATGGGATCAGTATTCGGTTAATTCGGTTTCAACTAAATCGAATAACTAAAAAATTTGAATTGGATCAAAAATCGAATAAACAAAAATAAAATCGAATTAAAATTGATCATAATGAACCAAACAAAATCGAATTAAATCGATTCGATTTTCAGTTTATTCAATTAAAGTACAAAATCAAAACCGATTATTTTTCCTGTTGGTAACAACTTGTTAGACCCCTCCCTCCCTCTCTCTCTGAGTTCAGGCATCATGGGGAGAAATAATTAAAGTTGGTCGACAGATTATTCTCCTGTTGGTAATAGGAAGCTTGACAGGAAGACAAACCTTAGTTTATGTTGTGTATGTGGACATCATTGGATGGAGCCATAATTTGAATAGCTTTACATTACCATTAGTAGTAGTAGCAATTTTTTTTTTTTTTTTGACTTCTAGTAGTAGCAATTTGGTTTTTTAAATATCAAACCATTGCTCTCCCTTGATAAATTATCAACTTTTGTGAAAATCTCTAAAGGTTAGGTCTACTAAATTTACAGGACCCACATAATAATGGTTGGAGTTTGTTGAATTTTCTCTCGAGGAAGTGGTCATACATCACATCTATGTATGTGACAAATTTTAAGTGTTTATTTTAATATGAGAAAAAAAAATTATTGTCTTGTACATACGGAAAATGGTAGTTCATGTGGCCGAGAGAGATGTTTTACTAGAGAACAATATTCAAAACTTTCAAAAAATATTTATTTTTGTCACTCATTTTTTGAATTTTTTTTATAGGAGCTAGGTCACATAAACTCGGACTCGAGAGTGGACGAATAGTGCAAAGTGACATTTTTATATGACACACTTTGCACTTTCGTACGGCCTCAGCTCGGTCCGGTGTGGTTCTGTGCGTTCAGAGTGGTTCAACACGGTTCCACGTAGATCAGCGTGGTTCCGTGCAGTTCAACGCAGAACAACGAGGCTTGCTGGGTTTTGCGTAATTGGTGCTCACTCGGAAGATGTAGTTCCGCATGGCTTGGATGCATGCAAAAAATTTAGTTCCGCGTGGCATGGGTTCACACAAAAATTTTATTCTTTCGTATGTGTGCACGCAAAAACTGCGGTTTCCCGTGTCATGTGTTCACGTGGAATATGCAATTCTTTGTAACCAGTGCTCAATTGCGCGTTCAGCATGACATGTGCTCGGAAGCTGAATTTTTGCTTGTCAGCTTTTTTGTAGTCGTTTCATGTTTGTAATTGTCCACCTAGTGTGAGTTAATGCTGTAAATGCCTACTAAGTGGAGAGTTATTCTCCGATTTTAATGTCCATCATGGATAGTTATAGCTGCTTGGGGAAGGGGGCGTTTGTTCCCCTATGTATTCTCCAATTTTTTTGCTTTAGACAATACAGTAGAGAATATATGTTACAAGATGCTAGAGATAGCAGCAGCCATGAAGTACCTAAGTTCTATTCGAGACTCTAGTCTTCCCATGGTAATAAGTGAGCCTTCTGAAAGTTCAATACCGTAAACTTGTTGGTTCCTGAAATTAGATCAATGGAATAATGTCGAATCTTTCTTTGAGCAACGACATCAAACATCTTCTTCTTCTAATTTTATCGTTAGCAATTTGATAGCAATGTTGTAGTTTCAAAGTTTATTATTTCAGCAAGTCCGTGTGGAATCTATTTTCTTTACAAGTTGTTATAATTTTTAGAAAATTATATTTTGAAATTTTACGTACTTTTATATAATTTTTTGTAACCGAATATAGCAATAATCTAGCATGTTGAAATCTCAAAATTGAATAGTTAGATTTTCTAAGAGCATCATTAGTAGTTGGAACTCTAGAATACAACTTGAGGCACAAATTTTTTAAATAAAAAGTTAAATATAAAATGGATTGAGTTTGTATAAGAATAGTAAAAAAATGATAAAGTGAGCTCCAGTCTAAAAGATTGTGTGGTCAAAAATTGATGTGAAAAAAAAATAATATAAAATTTATAATATAGAAAACGGGGCTCCAAATTAGGACTTACTATTCTTCAAAATGAGTTCCTACAATTTAGAATCTAGAAATTGTGAGGCCAAAGTCTTAGGTCCTATGGATGAGATGTGACCAAAAATTTAGAAATTGGTATCGAGATGGAACTTACTATTCAAAATTATGAATCTAGAAATTGGAACCGGAGAAAGTCTTACTAATGATGCTCTAAATATAGTTAAATATTCTTTCCGACACAAATGATAATCTGGAAGCCATTTGGTTTTGTCGTAATGTGGAGGAGATTCCATTAGCAATAAGCATTAGAAAATTATGGGGTTTCTTTCAAACTCTAATTAGTCTTTTGTCTATAAACATTAACAGGACTTAAAGAGTGGTTGCTCTTTTTAATGATTTGGCATCACATCTCAAAAGTTAGGGATACGTCTATATGTGGTGGTCGCTAATAAATTTCATGAATCGATTCTAATTAATTAACAAGGTCATATCTTGTGTTGTGGCTTGTGCCTATTCTTAATATTGATTTGGTATAGCTTAGTTGAGTTATTTCTGCTTACTTTTAAAAACACCAATAAGAATTATTTTGCACATGCTAATCTGCTTTTTCAAAAAAGTCCAATTTATATCCTAAATTATTAATATATAAAAAAGTTAAACAATTATCTACCGCATATGTTATCGTCTCATGTGGTTAAAAAAAAAAAAAAAAATGGTCAAAAGATTTTTTAAGATGGATCAACAACACTGTTGTTTAAAAAAAAAATTAGAAATAGCTTTTAAAACATAATTTCTTCCGCCTAGAAAAAACTGTTCAAAGAAAATGAAATAACTTGTTTATAAAATAAATGATTATTTACACGAACATTTTTTATGTTTTCGGTTTATTAAACTAATCTTCTTTACTTTTAAAATAATTATACGGATATTGTTTCTGTTTTATGTTGTAAGGATGAACGTAAAATATAAAACATATGCAAGACTGTATAATAAACATAAAATATATAAAAAATTAATATAATTATTTTTAAAATAAAAAAATATAAAAAAATGTTAGTATAAATAATTTAAAATAAAATAAAAAGCACAAGAGATTTTGAAACAAATTTATAATTTGTGCTTCTGATGATGATAAGAATTAATTGGCAGACAATTTGGGATGACTCAAGTATTGTACCATGAGGTTTCTAATCAAGAGGAGGGGATTGATGACTCAAGTATTGTACCATGATGTTTCTAATCAAGAGGAGGGGATTGATTGATTGATTGATTGATTGATTGGTGGCAAAGAGAAGAATTAGTCGATGGAGATATTCATTGTGGTTATTTGGATAGTCATGTGAGGTCCACACAAGGAGTGCATTAAAAAAAATTGGGAATTGTTTGTGAGCCAATCAAATGAGTTGTGGTACCCAACTGTCTTCTAGAAGCTCAATTGAGACAAACCTAATGGAACTTTCATTGTAGGGCTGAATGAAAGCAAAGGCTCAAAGCATATAGGAAAAAAAATTGAAAAAAAAAAACTTTTGCTAATCACAATCGAAGTAGTTAACGATCATGACAATACATGTCTCGGTTGGTTCGAAAAAAAAAAAATTTATTTAAAAAATTATAATTTTTTTGTTTTTTTTGATGTTTGAAAAAGTTAAAAATATTGGAAAAGAAAGTAAATATTTAGGGTGGGAAAGTAAATCCTTATATTGTTTGGAAAGAGGAAATGAAAACAAAAAGTTCATAGAAAAATGGAAGAAAAAGCAAAAGTGAAGGTGTTTGAAAAGGGAAGAAGAAAAAAGAGAGAGAAATTTGAGAGAGAAAATTATGTGGGATCCACTTTATTATCTCAAATTTCTGATTCCATGAATCAAACATTGACCTATTTTCCTGTGATCAATGATGCCTTAGTAAGAGTACTAAGATAAAAAAAAGTGTGTAAATTGTCGTTACATTGTTATATAGAAATGTGGAATATTACTGTTAACATAAAAGCTATATTTTGAGCATTTATAATAAATTATTGTGGCAATGATTTAGGATCGTTGAGTCGCCATTTAAGGTAACCTTGGATTTGGAGTATGAAATTACTAGCTGCGACGCGAGGAATATGTGATACAGAATGAGAATGTATTGCGTAAACTATTACAAGTTTATATTATCATGCATGTTATATTTTATAGCTAAGTTGCATATGCATGCATGGTCATGGATAACTTGTGCACAAAATTGTTTCCTAAAACGGTATCCGCAAACACGAAACAATTTTGGACTAGGAGGAACATGAATAATTGATGCAAAAGTATAAGCACATGGATTATGGGACCTTCAGTGAGACTAGAGACTTGCACTGAAAGAGACGTCGTATTTGTCAATGAGTAGTCCAAGATGGTGTGCTGACCTTCATATAGACATGATGCATCAGTAATGATGGGTTTTACAAGAAATATGTGTTTTAATTCTTGTTTTGCAGGAATGACAACCGTCCGTGTGTAAGAATCAACATATAGTGAGATATCAATGTTTTATATTCTTATTTTATGAACTGTAATTGACCCTAAAAAAGTAGAAAGATCATTTAATGATATTTTATGTTTTCACATAATTATTATGTTAATTTAGGTGAGTTGGGTTGATACTGTTCACTAGTGCATTTGCATACTGACCCTCGTCCCTACAGGTGTCGAGAATCAATCATACGTTCAAAGGCAGTAAAAGCTTGTCCAACTCAATCGAAGCTTTTTCAACATTTTGGAAGCTTTTCAATTAAGTTTAGAAGATTTCAGTTGAAGGTTTTAAGTTTCTTTATTTTAGTAAATTTGTATAATATATGGAACGAAGTATTTTATTTCAGTATCAAAGTTGTAAGCCAAGTTTAGAACATTTCTATTGGCTAGTTGAGAGGCTATGTTTCCATTATTAAATTATTAATAAAATAATAACTTGTCCTTTACATCTGTTGTGATTCAATTTCATAGTTACTTTCTGTCGCAAAATTCTATAAAACGAATTGTATTTCAAAATGTGCACGTTCATGTCTAGTACAAGTACAATTTAGATTTGTACAGTATCACGTCCAGTGACGACTTATTGATTCAACGAAATCGAGGCATCACATGAGAGGTGTCAGCACACTGAAGGACAAGGATGGAGGTATTCTGACATGGTGAGAGAGAGGTGTGCGTATGAAAAAAGAGGATCGGGGCAATGTGCATAATACTACACGCAGGAAGGGTGAGGGAGAGAGGAAAGAGAAAGAGAGTGTCATGTCCCAGTCCCAAAATCTATGGGACCAGACACGTGGCAATGGCCAGCTGGTACGACTCCATAGGGCTTTTGTCACGACCCGCACCCGGTGTAAGGGTACTAGTCGGAAACAACGCCCAGCCTACGCCGCAGAATCGGCGGTAGAACGCTGTCTAGATAAACTATCTAACAATATAATGAACCACCAATAATGATAGTATACTCAATCACAGAACTAAGGTGGAAATGAGCACGAATCAGATAAAGAATAGAATAGTCACAATACAACTCATGAGTCTAAAATAATACATCAATGAGTCTGAAGAAAATTACAGAAATATGCTGGAGACAAATCCAGTACAAAGAATACTACAAAACTATAAAGCTACAACTCCAGGGTCAACTGTCTCAGTTGGGATAAGTCCCTCTTGAGCCAGGATCTCAGAATCTAAACCCACAACATCCTGGGGTCCATAATAGGTAGGGTACTCCTCAGTGTCATCTGGAAAAATATATCCAGTCAGGAAAGGAGCAGAGTACAACCCTAACAGCAGTTCTCAAATAATGATAAAAACTATGTAACAGTAAATAGTTGTGGATAAACAAGATGCATAAATAGATACAAGAATGTATAGACAATAAGAAAATACTGGAAAGAAATACAATAATGAACAATATGCTGATGGAACAAGAATACTAATGACTAAGTGTGTGAGTACTAGCTTTAACATGTGATCGGCTTGGGAACTTGCACAAGAGTATGATGGCCTGGCTGATTATACGTGCGGTGTATGATCAACACTCACAAGGAACAAGACATGCACAAGGAGGGTATGATCACATATCTACACTAAAATACTCTCCACCCCGACTGGTATAATAGATCCAACCACGGTACGTTATGGCACTAGATTCCCCAAGAAGATAGCTAGTCTCCCCGAGAATCGGTGTCTGTACATGTACAAGATAACCAATGAAACAATACTTGCACCATATACACCATATACCAAGGAATAACATCTCATGACGAGATCCGGATATACCAATCCGTGTAACCATAGTGTCAAGAGAACATGTATATCTACACTAGATACAACGAACATAGAGGATATCATAAATGAGAAACTATCAGAGAATGTACTCGCCTGAAGTCCAATGAACAGTCTCACAAATGTCTGACTCGGTGCCTCGAAGACCTAGACATGGAATACCACATTAATACAAGGTCCCGGAAAGAGAACAAGTCAAACTAGGCAACTTCTAGGTCAATAAGTCAATTCTAAGGTAAAAGTCAACTATGGTCAACTCTAAAGTCCACTAAAGTCAAACATGGTCAAACCCAAAGTCAACCTCACAAGACATCTATAAAATAATATAGAGATAAACTACAATAATTTAGGAATCAAATTAGATTCAAAAAGAACTCACACAAAGTATACTAATAATACAATTAATATATACCCTAAAATAATATATACAACCCAACATTTATATAAATAACATAATATATTATTACAATTATTATTCCTCACAAAACACATATATATATACATATATATATATACAATTATAATATATAATATATACATTAAATCTGTCAAAGCGTCATTGAAAAACAGTGAATAAAATAGGATTAAATCAAAACAGTTTAAATAGTGACAGTCGGGACTGTCACCGAAGGACTGTCACCGAAACCCAAATAATAAACTGCCACTGCTTTGGTTTTCGCTGACAGTTAAACTGTCGAGGAAAAGCGTCGCAGAAAAGCTGCTGTTTCCCGCTGCTGCAATTAATGACAGGTTTGTCATTAATTGCCCGAAGGCTACAGCGGCTGCTATTAGTCGGCTAATTAATGACAGTTTTTACTGTCATTAATTCACTGTCACTAAAACAAGTTATATATATATAATTATATATATAAAAACAGAATATATAAAATAATATATATATATATATATATATATATATATATATATATATATATATATATATAAACAGAATATATAAAATAGTATATATATATATATATATATATATAAACCATTAATACAAAAATGTACATATATATATTAATATACACATAAACTTATACCTTCAAATATTTAACAAAGAACATATAATTTACATAGCTAGAAGCACACCTAAAATATTTACATTAATATCCAAATAATTACATAATAATTATAAATAATATAATTACACAATTAAACATACAAATATATTTTATAAAACATTTTATGTATAAATTATATTATTTAACAAGTAGTAACATATATATTTGCATGCAAGAAAGCTACATATTATATTGTACATTATATTAGCACACCCAAAATATAGATCTATGCTACAATAATTACTATAATAAATACACAAAATAAATATTTAATATCCATATATATATACTAATTATAAATGAAAAATTGAACCACAATTAATTAGATCTATACAAAAATACACACAATTGGAGAGTATCTCACCGTATCCCACTAGATCTAGGATACGCATGCGACACGAGTCCAACACACAACTAAATGCACCCCGAAGGACACAAACAGATCATAAATAATATTTATGAACAAATCAAAGCGTCAAAAGTAGATCTATGTGTCCGTGTCAAAATACGACATGTTCAAAGCCCCGTGTCGGAGGAAAACCCCCAAATGACACGTATCACCAAATAGTTGGGATACGAACCACAAGTATCCCAATATGGACACGACACTAGCCTCAAACACAAATCTCATATCCAATTGATCTATAGGATCAATTGACACACACAAAAAAATGTAAATTCGGAATTCCAACAAAATTGACACAAAAAGCACCATAACTTTCTCCATGGGTCTCCTATGAACACAAAACAAAGTCCTATGGGTAGTACATACATATAGGTTGATTTTACATGATTAAATCTCAGATTTAGAAGCTATTTAAATAGGAAAATCTGAATTATACCTATTGGGAGATGGATTCCCAATGAAACCTCCAATTGAGATGAACTTGCTTCCAAATTGTAGATCCTTGCTCCTCTTTGTAGATCCTTGCTTCCTTCTTCTAGATCCTTGCTTCCTCCTTCTCTAATGGTGAATTGGAAAGAATTTGGAATGAATTTGGTAGGGAATTGGATTGGGAATGGAGGGAATTTGGTAGTGGAAGAATTCTAGATCTAGATTTGGAATGAGATGAGAGGAGAGAGAAATTCCCCCCCCCCCCCCTCTTTAATAGGCCGGCCATAGCCCCTCCCCCAAGCAATTGTAAAATATCCAATGTACCCCTTGGGGCCTCTCATGAAGAAATAATTAAGGACGGAAGCTTCTAGTCTAATCATTTAATTAATTTAATCCATCTTCTTAACCATGGGCTTTCTAAATGGGCCAAGTCTAACTAATTAATTCATGTTGGTCCATGGGTCCAAACTAAACTAGTTGGGTCCACTAAAATAAGTCCAAAATAATTAAATAATATCTAACAATAATTAAATAATACAACAAAAATTATTTACCATGCACAATATTTATTTAAATAGGAAATTACTAAAATACCCTTTTTTCTAAAATGTGGTAGTGACAGCTTTCTAATTTTATGGACCCGACGATGTGCACTTACGCTGTCCATGGTCAAGTGATCCAAGTAATAATCTATTTCTAACATACAACAACTAAATCTAAATCTCAATCCAGGGTAAGTAATCTCAAGAAAGAACGATACGCATCATCAGTCTGCAGCCCAATAATATATCCATTCGAATAGACCAGAAGAACAACATAGATCTATAAACAGTAGGCTATAGAAGCAGAATATAATGGAAAGTAATACATGACTGAAATAGCTGGAAATATAAATATACCTGCAATAACGTCCACACTCTACTAGATCAAATATCCTGCAACTGCACAAACAACTTGGAAGGGATCCAGGTCCTCAGAGGGACATAACAAGATACAAAGAAGCATGTCATAAAGTAAATACTGAATAAATAAAGGGGGATTTGCTAACCATCTAAGTGAATACAATTTGAGAATAATTTAGTACGTATGGGAAAGTGTAGGCTAGACATATGCTGACGTAATTTGCCAATCGTCGTGACTGACTAGTATATGCCACATATGCCCCCCAGAACATGGGCACTCTGCAATCGTCCATCTCCGAGGAGCATGATATCGGAAATAGTATAACTTTTAACATTCTTTATAGTGTGGTATCTGCAAAAATAACAAGTGACGTCCAACACTCTAAGGAACGTGGTATCTGCAATATATATACGTCTGTATCACTCCGTCGAGTGCGGTATCTGTATAAAGGAGGTGGGTGTCCCATACGCCTACTAGTCGTCCTCCCCGTCCAATGTAGATATACAAGTCGTGAACACGACATGGACATCTCGTACTATGATGCAAGTCTATATAAAATAAATAACTAAGCTAAGTACTGTTACACGTGTTGCTCACACTGATGTCCAGTCGCGCATGAGGCACGCGTCCCTACATAAACTCACTCTGTGACGTGTAATGATACGTGTCAAGGCCTGGAGAGTCATACCAATAACTCCACAACTTTAGGTGGGTCTACTAGATACTAGGTCAGACACAAGTCCTAACATCAACGCCTTCGTTGACTGCACCCGAGTCTCTCTCGGACGCACACAGTTATATAATATTAAAATAAATAAACATGTAACTAAAAATAACTGAATTTAAACAGTACAACAAGGCAAGGTATACTTGTCTGGCTAGAGAGTTGCAAATGTGTAACATCCAGATGTTAAACACCAAGAGTCAGAAACTATGGCCTCATAATGAACGTCTCTGGATGCTGAAATAAACATCACCAATATTCTCAGAATAAGCAAAATAGCTAGAAAATACTACCATTTCGTCCAATTTGGACACAGGGGCAAAAATACAGTTTTTGGTCAACACGGGGTTCATAAGTGGGCCCGTATTGCACCGAAAAATGTGCCAGAGACAAGGTTCTCCAAATTTGTCAAACTTAGTGTCAACAAGTCCAGAACGTCGATACGAACCCAACAGAATATCCAGAACTGGATTTCGATGAGCCGACCACAAAATTGCCCGTCAAGTAGAGCCGTGGGACCCACGATACGAAATTTTGTCAACGTTCTCAAAATTAAACCAAACTTGGGTCATAGGACCAGCGTATCGCTATGAGTCTGATGGCGTAAGTTTTGTTTCGAAACGACGAGCACACACGAAGTTACAACGAGTTCTAGCACAGGGCCGATACGTGGTGTCATCGACGGATACGCGTTGATTTCGGTGTGCACGCACATCCAAATCAACTTCCTTGAATTCTCACACGTCCGTATTGACATTGCGCACCATTTGGTAAAATCGAAACACGACGTGGATGCCCGGATTGACGGAACCCACTCCGTTTCGGAGAATTTTAGTATTTTGAAAATAATTTTTATTCGATTTTGGGTCTTAATTAACAAACAATAAAAATCACATTAAATTATTCTAAACGAAGACGTTAGAAGAGGGTTACATAGAGAGTATACCATAGAAGGCATCTCGAGCATCGGTTGAGCGTAGAGGAAGAAATCTGCCCGTAAATTGGGGAGGTTGAACTATGATTCCTGAACTCGGGTTCGAGTGGGGAGATGACCACGGTGGTCGTGATGTCGGGGATGACGGTGGCGAAGGGTGGGGTTGGGCACGGTGGTCGAGCCCGACGACTCGTCGAGGGAGATCCGGCGAGGGGAGGTCGGGAAGGAGGGAGGTGGAGGTCGAGGAAGGGAACAGGCGGAGCTGCTCCGGCGGGGGGGTTCGCCGCGGGGGAGGCGAAGAACAGGGAGGGTGGCGGCTAGATCTAGGGTTAGGGTTTAGGGAATTTTAGGAAATTTTCTTTTAAGAAAAATAAAAGAAAAAGGGAAGGAAAAGTAATTTATATATATGTGGAACTTGGATTTGGGTTGACCAAGGTAAGTGGTCTTAGTCAACATCTCCTTGGGATGGGCCAAGGCTTGACAAGGGGATGTTTGGAGGGCTATAATTTATATTATTTAAATACAAGGCTAAAATTAAGTGGGGGCGATGTTGCGCGTTGCACATTCCAAAAATTATGAAAAAATTTGTATGAAGGAGAAAAATAGGTTTTTTCATGTATTGTCCAATGGTGTTGACACCTCAATGCATTTTTGCATAAAAGTGCCCAACAATTAAAAATTTGCACAAAGACAGAAATTGGGTTTAAATTAAGTGAAAATAAATGCGCATGGTGTTCTTGAATTAATTGGAAATACCTGAGGCTAAAATTTGATGGGGCACAAGTGTCATGGACATAGAGGACTCAGGGTAGAATATTATCATAAATTGGGTTGTACAAAACGGGTCAAGATTGTGTCTCCAATTTTGATTGGAACGTACCAGGAGTAAAAATTTGGATTTAATTGGATTTAAACACGTACGTTTGTAACAATTTTTGTGCGACTAAAATAAAGCACAAAGGAGGGTATCTATGAGTTACAAAATGTCAGAATGGAAGGCTGTCATGACTAGGAAAAATGTATGAAATTTGTTTGCAGGTATTAACTGGTGTAGTGCTCTAAATCTCGGAGCAAGGGTAAGGTGCACTAAGTAATATAAATATTGCACAACAAATATATAAAATACTATAATAAAATTTTAATTGGCTCTAAATTAATCATAATCTCTCTATCTAAGCTAAGTGATCCTAAATTTTGGTCGAGGGGTTTTACAATCTATCCAACTTACAAGAATTTTGTCCTCGAAATTAAAAATAACACATAATAAGCTATAACTCATCAAGCAGTGCTACAGACATACCTATGACCGGTGGAGCTGGCCTTTGCATTAATCTGTTGGGCTCTGTTAACAAACTGGAAATACTCCTGAGCCTGGTGTTTGTTCAATCCGTACCTCGAACACTGTCCTAACCTTTGTCAGCAACTAGGACGGTTATTATCTTAACATTCTTCCTAGGTAATACGTCATCATCCTATAGTATCCACAAGGGAATCAGGTGACTTAACTTCTTACAATTTTCTTTAGCGGCAACAGGTCTAATCTAGCTAGTCAGTCATACCTAGCCTAGAAACTCAACTCAAACAATTCCTAGGAGAAGTATATGTAATGAAATACTACATAAGTCTCTACTCAATACATAGTACTAAGAATATATAAAAAATATATAACAATTATCTATTCAGTCATTCTAAATACCCTAGAATAAAATGTAACCAATAATAAAAATACTAACCCTAAAATCTATTGGTTAGGACAAATTGGATATAAGTTCTCATGACACCACCTACTACTAAAGATTTGGTTCAGCAAGCTCATGTCCTATTAGTCAAAAGTCTAAATCTCTATTCCTAAACAGTTTATGTGTAATCTACAATATTCAGCTGCCATCCCTGTCAGACTTCTATCTTCCGTTTATACCCCATACTCACGTGTCAATATACAACCTAAGAGTCCCATGGTAATCGTCTAACAATTGACTAATGAGTCAGTGTATGACTTAAACCTGTATCTTGTTCCTCGAAATTCGTAGCACTACGAGGCTAATCATCAATTTCTACTTGTGCTAAATCCTCGAAATTCTAAAAGCATTACAATACTATAATTATTATCCCTCCAGTCTATATATATAAAAAAAATTGTCCTTGGGTTACGTGACTCCAATACATTTTTCTTATCCTTTGTCTCCTACACTCCTTCATATGTTTCTAGTACATTGATCTTGTTTTGAACTCTAAGCTCTGTCAAAGGTAAGATTTGAACCTCATATCCCTGTCAGACACTATACCGATTGGCACTCCATACGATCGCACGATCTCCCTCATATACATATCTGTTAAGACCTCCGTAGATTATCGAACTCTGAAAGATAAAGAGTGAGCAGGCTTTGTAGGTCGATCCACGATCACTCATACCGTATTGCGAACAATGGGACTCCTCGGAAAGCCCGTAACGAAGTCCATAGTGATGTACTTTCATGTTCACTCAAGTATCGTGAGTGGATTAAGGTAAACCTGCAGACCTCCAATGCTCAGCCTTGACCTGCTGACACACCAGGCACTTTGCCATAAAGCGGATATCTCTCTCTTTATTCTATGCTACCAGGAGTACTGTCTTAAGATCTCTGTACATCCTGTGCCTCCTGGATGAATAGAGCATGCTGAATTGTGCGCCTCCGATACCAGCTCCTGATAAAGTTCTCCTTTCGGAACATAGAGACGATATCCACATCTCAAAGTCCATCCTTGTGTATGCATAATCATGTCTGCATCCCAGCCTTTGTTCTCTGTCGTAGCCTCTGGAATCTGGCTTCTATTGGTAAGGCAACCTTGATCTTCTCAACCAAATATCGATTGCACCTGCTAACTTGACAACTGGCCGTCTGTTCCGGGATAATGACCTCTATAACTAACTGCTTTAGATCTCTCAACTGGTGTTGCTGTGTAATCCAAAGAATGCCATGGTTCTCCTGCTCAATGCGCCAGCTACTACGTTGGCTTTTTCTCGGATGGTACTGTAGCTCAATTTCAAAATCTATCATCATCTCGAGCCAACGTCCTTGTCTCCGGTTCAGGCACTTCTCTAAATTTTTAAAAGAAACTCCAGGCCAGGTACTTGTCATGAATCTTATCTTGTTGCCACTCTACCCTTTTTACCTCGAACCTGAGATTTCTCCAACTTTACTCCATTCGTACCCTTTATCCAAACTATATGGGTACCATCAGGTTTATAACTGGTCATTCATTATTAGTAGTTCATGATATCCAACTCAAGGCTAACATCTGTCGATACTCTCTCATTCAATCTAATTGCTCTATTCTCGATACTAGCTTAACTAATCGAATTATCAAAGGTAAAAACGAGACTAATAGTCACTGACTACCCAAATAAGTCAAGTACATCTAATCTAATTTGAAAACTACCTGTAGTACTCAGCTATCTCTTCTTCCAAATATTGAGCCTAGCAATCACTGTCTAGCAATCTACCTATCTGTTTTAGCTTAATCCTGATCATTATCTAGAGGGTGGAAAAATAATTTAGGTCGGATACTGTAAGTTATCAGGTAACTAAGGGTTAACCACTATGGTTTGCTACCCTAGGTAATATCTCATACCCTATTTTTATTAGTGTCCAATAATCTTTTTCTAGAGGTGAATCTAAGATTTTGTCTTGCCGAGTTCATCAGGTCATTCCTTGTATCACTACCACAAGACTACACCTACTTCCTCGTATCATTGTCATGGGCTACGACTAACCTTAATATCTAGTTATCTCACTCCTAATTTATTCTAGCGTCTTAGAATTAAACAACCCTTCTAGCTTCTAATACTGACAGCTCACGACTATCTTAAGTAAGGGTCTAGTTTATAAGTCTCTACTTATATGTCTAATTCTTATGCCATCAGTCTATACTAGCTTTAGTATCAAGAAAGAACTTATCAACCTTCTCTACCATGGTTAACCATCTAATAAAACCATCTACTTAAAATATCTTATCAACTATGCCATCTTCGTCTTGACGAGGATCTGTTCCTGAAGGAAATCACCATACGCGAGCATTCATCTTCCCGAAATAAGGAAGATGAGAAACAATAATAATGATATCGGCGGTAAATGAACGAATACAGTAATGAAGTCCAAGGACGATAATCGAATACAATAGGAGTGTTAAAATCGATTATGGATTGAGATCTTATTCACATTAATCCTAAGTTGCAGGCTCGTTCGGTACAATAACGTAACCGAAACGATTTGCTCTGACCTGCATGGGCCAATACTAAAACTATGTCACACCCCAGTCCCAAAATCTATGGGACCAGACACGTGGCAATGGCCAGCTGGTACAACTTCGTAGGACTTTCCAATTTTATGAACCCGACGAAGTACACTTACGCTGTCCATGGTCAAGTGATCCAAGTAATAATCTATTTCTAACATACAACAACTAAATCTAAATCTCAATCTAGGGTAAGTAATCTCAAGAAAGAACGATACGCATCATCAGTCTGCAGTCCAATAATACATCCATTCGAATAGACCAGAAGAACAACATAGGTCTATAAACAGTAGGCTATAGAAGCAGAATATAATGGAAAGTAATACATGACTGAAATAGCTGGAAATGTAAATATACCTGCAATGACATCCACACTCTACTAGATCAAATATCCTGCAACTGCACAACCAACCTGGAAGGGATCCAGGTCCTCAGAGGGACGTAACAAGATACATAGAAGCATGCCATAAAGTAAATACTAAATAAATAAAGGAGGGTGGGCTAACCATCTAAGTGAATGCAATTTGAGAACAATTTAGTATGTATGGAAAAGTGTTGGCTAGACATATGCTGACGTAATTTGCCAATCGTCGTGACTGACTAGTATATGCCACATATGCCCCCAGAACATGGGCACTCTGTAATCGTCCATCTCCGAGGAGTATGGTATCTGAAATAGTATAACGTCCAACGTTCTTTAGAGTGTGGTATCTGTAAAAATAACAAGTGATGCCCAACACTCTAAGGAACGTGGTATCTGCAATATATATATACGTCCGTATCACTCCGTCGAGTGTGGTATCTGTATAAAGGAGGTGGGTGTCCCATATGCCTACTAGTCGTCCTTCCCGCCCAATATAGATATACAAGTCGTGAACAAGACGTGGACATCTCGTACTATGATGCAAGTCTCTATAAAATAAACAACTAAGCTAAGTACCGTTACACTTGTTGCTCACACTGATGGCCAGTCGCGCATGAGGCACGTGTTCCTACATGAGCTTACTCTGTGACGTGTAATGATACGTGTCAAGGCCTGGGGAGTCATACCAATAACTCCACAACTTTAGGTGGGTCTACTAGACACTAGGTCAGACACAAGTCCTAACGTCAACGCCTTCGTTGACTGCACTCGATTCTCTCTCGGACGCGCACAGTTATATAATATTAAAATAAATAAATATGTAACTAAAAATAACTAAATGTGAACAGTACAACAAGGCAAGGTATACTTGTCTGGCAAGAGAGCTGCAAATGTGTAACATCCAGATGTCAAACACCAAGAGTCAGAAACTATGACCTCAGAATGAACGTCTCCGGATGCTGAAATAAATATCACCAACATTCCCAGAATAAGCAAAATAGCTAGAAAATACTACCCTTTCGTCCAATTTGGACACAGGAGCAAAAATACAGTTTTTGGTCAACACGGGGTCCACAAGTGGGCCCGTCTTGCACCGAAAAATATGCCAGAGACAAGGTTCTCCAAATTTGTCAAACTTAGTGTCAACAAGTCCAAAACATTGATACGAACCCAACGAAATATCCAAAACTGGATTCCGATGAGCCGATCACAAAATCGTTCGTCAAGTGGAGCCGTGGGGCCCACGATACAGGATTTTGTCAACGTTCTCAGAATTGAACCAAACTTGGGTTACAGGACCAACGTATCGCTACGAGTCCGATGGCGTAAGTTTTATTTTAAAATAATGAGCACACACGAAGTTACAATAAGTTCTAGCACAGGGCCGATACGGGGTATCAACAACGGATGCGTATTGATTCCGGTGCGCACGCACATCCAAATCAACTTCCACGAATTCTCACACGTCTGTATTGACATTGCACACCTTTTGGTAAAATTGAAATACGACGTGGATGCCCGGATTGACGAGACCCATTCCGTTTCGAAGAATTTTAGTATTTTGAAAATAGTTTTTATTCGATTTTGGGTCTTAATTAACAAACAATAAAAATCATATTAAATTATTCTAAACAAAGACGTTAGAAGAGGGTTACATAGAGAGTATACCAGAGAAGGCGTCTCGAGCATCAGTTGAGCATGGAGGAAGAAATCTGCCCATGAATCGAGGAGGTTGAACTCTGTCACGCCCCAGTCCCAAAATACCGAGGGACTAGACACGTGGCAATGGCCAGCAGCACACACCGATGGACAAACCCAATTTAATGGATCCATCGGGACGCACTTAAGCTGTAGTACAACAATAATGGTCTAAATATACTAATTTTATCCACAGATATGAATACAACAATATCAGAATCATAAAGCAAGATCAATCTCAATAAAATATAAGCTCGGGAAAATAGCCCGATAATGAGTCTGATACATCTGTTAAGATACAAGAATGAAGATAACCACAGCAAATACTGAGTATGAAAACAGTATATACTCAGAAGATACCCTCGATGATCACTCGTCTACTGGATCTGGTACTGCTCTAGTGCCTGCTCCTGATAATGCTCCTGCTCCATAAACCTCGGGATAGATCTTATCTGCTAATCCTGGGGACATAATCCGGATCCAGGTCCTCAGGGGACATAGCAAGGTACAAGAAAGCTCATGCCAAAATAAATGCAGTGCAGCAATAAATAAAATATTAGGGTAAATAACTAACCAGCTAAGTGATATGCAAGTGAGAGTGTTAGTCATACTCGGGCTGAGACTACTACAGGATCAGTGTCGGAGAAACCCATAGCAGTATTTTCTCGAAGGGCCAGAACTGGTGCCAAAGCTCTATACCAGAAACTCAGACACATCCAGATGACAATATATATATAATATAATCAGCCTTGGTATGGTAAATCTCTCCCCACCCAATGTAATCTCACGTCTCATGTCCATGACACGCAGGATCAAAACTAATGCAGCAAGTCATATAATTTCTATGAGTATAATGTATATGTCATAAAACCTGTATCCTATACAGAATCACCATGAATATCTCAGGAAGACTCTGTCTCATGAATAGTGTCAAGTGTCCTGGGTCATAGTGTACTTGATAAGACAAGTACGAGAATATAGGGTCTCGGTATCCATGTCTAGATGACAATACACAACGCCGCGTACAGTGTTGGTACCCGACTATTAATCGGACGCTAAGTAAGTCACACGGTCCTAGGTCAAGCATGCACAATAATATAAACATAGTCAAAGGAATAATAACAAGAACTGCAAGTTTTGGCAAGGTACACTTGCCTGGGGTTCTGCTGCTGGTATGAATCAGAGTCCAAGTCACAGTCCAAATAGCCTATGTATTACAATTTACCATGTCAAAAGATAATTTATTTTAACGTATCTAATTCTGGAATAATTACTCTAAAATCCTATTTTAATCTTATTATTCTAATTTTTAGGTTAATTTTTAAATTTTGTCCAAAGGAACTGAATTTTATCAACTCGAGACTCATGGCACGCAAATCGAGGCGATCTGTTGACCAAAAAGTCAACCGACACAAACTCAAATTTCATGCATGATTTCCTGTAAATTTCATCATCAAAAATATTCTAGAATTTACGGCTCGTCCAAATTCAAATTCGTTTGGGAATTATGGCACCTACAAGTTCCGTATCGTGCACCGATGGTTAAATTCTAACCTAGAAGTTCTACAGAATTAACAGTATGAAAATACATCGAATTAAATTTTGGGAAAAAATATGTCAATGATCTCAACATTAGCTTTCCGAAACTTTAAACGGTTCATTATTCTGATTCCTGGTTCTCCCGGAATCGCGAAAATATTGAAACACGTATATTTTCGGACATGCTGTGCTCTACAAATTTTCTAGAATTTAATACTCATGATTTCTTTAAAAAAATTATATAATCAGAAAGCTAACCTCAATATCGTTATAACGCTAGAAACTAGGCCTCGTTTGGAGTCCAGAGCTATGCGCAATGGCTTCTGGAAGATGAAGGAACCCTAGATGACAATTCTCCAAAATCTCTCTCTCTAAAAATAATGGGATAATTAGGGTTATAATAATATATATATATATATATATATAGGGATGTTGAGCGGCTGGATGAAAGTTGATAGGGTGACACGTGTCATGATTTGATTGGATGGTTTTGGTTATATTATTTATTTTTTGATTTGCATTTATCAAAACATTATTTAAGTCATTTTAAATCTAAATAACTCAAATTAAACATTAAAAATAATCATAAAAATATGGAAAAATGACAAAAAATATATTTTGAACCTAAAAATCCTAGAAAAATATTTGGGATAATTATATATTCATAGATTTCCTACTATAATTAGGAGAAGCTCTAAAAATTAGTTTTACCATAAAACTAAAAATAAATACTAACATTATTCCAAAAATTCTGAAATAATTCTAGAAAATATATAATAATATTATAAACCTTAAAAAATAACGTGGGTCCATTCTATATTCCTGGGCTTGCACAATAAATTCTACAAGTCCTAAAAAATTAGTTTTAGCCTAAATAACTCCCAATAAATACTAAAAATGCTCAGAAAATTCCCAAAAACTTCTAGAAAATATATTTTATTATTTAGAACCTAAAATAAAAGTTTGGGATATTTTTAATTATATTTGAATCTAAAATAAATTCTTGAAAATCCTAGAAAATTATAGAAAATTGTGAAAAATTCAAATTAAAAAATTTCTGAAAAATCAGGGGGGTTACAAACTCTGATTCCCGAATTCGGGCTCGAGTCGTGGTTTCTCGCGGCCGCGGAAAGGAGATGTTCAGTCCCTACGTGGCTCGGGGACACTCGAGGGAGGCCGGCCAGTAGGGGGTGGCTCGCCGGCGTTGGGGCGGTGCTCCGTGGTCCGTCGGGCGGTGCTCGGCGGCTGCCAAGACGGCAGCGGCTACAGCAGCAGTTGGAGCAGTAAAAGCAGCAACGGCTTGCGGGGGAGAGGTGGCAGTGGTCGTGGAGGCGAGGTGGCGAGGTGGCGGTGGTCGTGGAGGCGAGGTGGCAAGGTGGCGGTGGTCATAGAGGCGAGGTGGCGGTGGTCGTGATGTCGGGGGGGGGGGAGTGGAGGAGAAATCAGGGAAGAAGAAGAAGTCGGTGATGATGATGGTGGTGGTGTTGGCGGTGGTGGTCATACTGGAGATGGCTGTAGTGGCGGTGGTTGATGGAAGAGGGGAACTCGGGCGGAGGCGGCTCTCGACGGCAGGCCTCGGGGTTGCTGGAGGGGAAGAGGCCGGGGATGTGGCAGCCGGAGGAGAGCTCGGGGTGGAGGTTCGTCGGAGAGGAAACGACGGTGGAGGAGTCGAGTGGGGAGATGACCGTGGTGGTCGTGATGTCTGGGATGACGGTGGCGAGGGGTGGGTTGGGCACGGCGGTCGAGCCCGGCGGCTCGTCGAGGAGGATCCGGCGAGGGGAGGTCGGGAAGGAGGAAGGTGGAGGTCGGGGAAGGGAACAGGCGGAGCTGCTCCGGCGGGGGGGGGGGGGGTCGGTTCGCCGCGGGGGAGGCAGAGAACAGGGAGGGTGGCGGCTAGATCTAGGGTTAGGGTTTAGAGAATTTTAGGAAAATTTCTTTTATGAAAAATAAAAGAAAAAGGGAAGGAAAAGTAATTTATATATATGTGGAACTTGGGTTTGGGTTGACCAAGGTAAGTGGGCTTAGTCAACATCTCCTTGGGATTGGCCAAGGCTTGACAGGGGGATGTTTGGAGGGCTATAATTTACATTATTTAAATGCAAGGCTAAAATTAAGTGGGGGCGTTGCGCGTTGCACATTCCGAAAAATATGAAAAAATTTGTATGAAGGAGAAAAATGGGTTTCGTCATGTATTGTCCAATGATGTGGACACCTCAATGCACTTTTGCATAAAAGTGCCCAACAATTAAAAATTTGCACAAAGACAGAAATTGGGTTTAAATTAATTAAAAATAAATGCGCATGGTGTTCTTGAATTAATTAGAAATACCTGAGGCTAAAATTTGATGGGGCACAAGTGTCATGGACATAGAGGACTCAGGGTAGAATATTATCATAAATTGGGTTGTACAAAATGGGTCAAGATTGTGTCTCCAATTTTGATTGGAACGTACCAGGAGTACAAATTTGGATTTAATTGGATTTAAACACGTACGTTTGTAACAATTTTTGTGCGACTAAAATAAAGCACAAAGGAGGGCATCTATGAGTTACACAATGTCAAAATGGAAGGCTGCCATGACTAGAAAAAATATATGGAATTTGTTTGCAAGTATTAACTGGTGTAGTGCTCTAAATCTCGGAGCAAGGGTAAGGTGCACTAAGTAATATAAATATTGCACAACAAATATATAAAATACTGTAATAAAATTCTAATTGGCTCTAAATTAACCCTAATCTCTCTATTTAAGCTAAGTGATCCTAAATTTTGGTCGAGGGGGTTTTACAGAGAGCTTCTAATTAATTCAAAACTTGATTAGGGGGTTAATTAACACTTAGGTTAATTAATTAGGTTTAACTAATCAATGAGAATATTGCTATTTATTATTTTAAACATAAATAATTAGTTAATTAAGAAGTAGATTAGAATTAATTAATAATAATAGTATAAACAATTTTATATAAATAAAAATGAAAATCAAATATGATCATAAATTTATTAAATCATAAATTATGAGAATGGGGGAGTTTATAGGTGGGTACGTTGCAACAACCAGGCGACTGCAGTAGCACCAAATTATCTCTTTAATGGAAAGATGAGGACTGTAAAATTGCGTCACACATCAATGAGTAAGAACATATCAGATGATATTATTACACTAATTTATGTTTGGAGCCAGGATAATCTAGATGATCCATTAACCAAGGGTCTCAAGCGCCATCTTGTTGAAGACACAATAAGAAAAATAGGCTTGAAGGAATTTTGATGTAGGGTCTATGTACCGTAAAATACTTTGCTATTAGTTCAAAGAAAAATCTACTATGCATGATATCTCATTATTAGTTTAAAGAAACTCTTAGTCCAGGATACATCATGTACATTGGTTCTTTCCATAGGGACATTGGTAGGATGGAATCTCATAATATGGTTTACTTTTTGCTCAATGTAAAAAGCAAGTTTGTGTGGAGGTTGGATTTAAGTTGTAATGAGTTTTTTAGCATTTGGAATACTTGATGTGCTTGACAGGAAGCACGAATAGTTCAACACTATAAGAGGCCATGACCTCATGCTACAATGGCATGACACCACATGAGGTAGTGAGATCTCAGGTTTGGCACATGTTAAAGGTCACTAATATTACTACTAATCCTTGGATAGATGATATGCTGAATACATACAATATCCTTGACCTTGAATTAGCCAGTACATCACTTGACAACATTGATTTAGCCCTCAAAGGTACAAATCATTCCATTGATTTTACTACCTGAAAAGATTTCCTTTGTAATGAGGAACCAAACAGAATCAATATGATTTGATCTATTGACTTAAAGGTAAAGGCCCAACTACATATTTATATACCACTTACGATATGCATACCCGACTACAGAGAATTTACTATTTATGCTCTAGTTGATACTGGAGCAGAAGCTAGTTTGTTACAAGAAATATTTATACCCCAAGACCAATGACTAAAGCTTGACAAACCAGAAAAATTAAACGATTTTATGGGACGATAAGTTTTTGTCAACCATAAGGTGAACAACCTTGTCTAGAAATAATATATCCATAATAATGAAAAATACTTCTTTTGAAGATCTAGACTACTTAATTGAGAAAGGTGATCCGGTCGGATTACTTGTTATACATAAATACGAAGATCTTCCTATCGTAAAAGAAATCTTAGAAAAATAACATATCGATTCTCCTAGATCCAGCACGAGGGAATCACCTGATGGTTTTATGAATTCAGAATATATATGAATACCCTAACCTCTGAAGAAAATTCTAACTCAAATATTCTGAATAGTGAAGGAGAACAATTTTAGATAACCAGTGATGATCTTGAAAAACTGAAAGAAGTTATTCCACATTCTGATAAGAAAGAAGTTTATAAACCTATCTCTTTTCAGTCCAGATTCTTGAATAAACATATTTATGTTTTTGAACGAATACAAGAAAATATTGAATTAAAAGGTGATAAAGATTTCTCTTCTATCAGTTTATTGGATAAACAAAAAATAGACAAACTAAGAAGTAAATATCCTAAGATGATATATTTGCACATTGGTTTAATTCAGCTAAGATTACTGGACTCTTTCGAACATGAATTGATACTCATATCTTAGTAGTATGCATTGATGAAAGAATCATTAATAATCCTCTTAACAGCATTATAGGGAGTGTTAAGTCTAATCTTGTTAATAGATTATTTGGTATAAATATACACCCAGATTTTTCTTTAAATCTTGATGATCAGAATATAGATCAAACATGTACTTTATCTGTTAATCTTCAAGGAATAGAGTTATTACCCGGGTCTAAGGTTATTGGGATACAATTAGAATATTATATGGCATTAAATGATACCCCTACTTTTAAATCCATTAATCCTAAAAATCTAATAAGATTATTTGAGGTTGGAATGGGTAAAATCATACAACCAAGGTTGGTTAGACTTGAAAATCTCAAGTACGATAGTGAAATGCAAGTTTTTATCAAATCCTTAAAACCAAATATAGAGATACCTATGGAATACTTCATTGCATCAGGAAATACAATTTCTACTACTATTAAAGGAAGTAAACAACCCTATCAGAAAGATGAATCCGAGGCCACCACCTCGAATACTTCTACTATTACTAGATCCAATTCAATGGATAATCTGGTAAGCATTGAACTTACTCCTACTATTCTATATGATATACAACATAGATTAAGTGTTATTACTCCAGTAGAAGGACGTACTAAGACTATGCTTGATAATCAGCATTCCTACGAACAAGATCGAATGACAGTAAAATTCCTTTATCACAAATAAAGGATAAAAGTATAAATTTGTTACAGTTACCTCATGAATGAAAAAAGTATATGGTTTGCTCCTGAACCTAGCAAAACCAGGAAAAGCCATCACAAATATTCTGATTGGTATATAGACCATATGAGATATGATGAACAGAATATAGAAGATGCTTATCATATGTCGCATTTAGTAAGAAAATTTAAGGAGATCATAAAATAAACACATATTAGCAATTACAGAACTATAGTTATGAGACTGTTGGATCGAATAACCAAGGCCCTTAGTAAACATATTACTAAATACCAGGGTGATAATCCAAAGGTCACTAATATTACTACAAATCCTTGGATATATGATATGCTGAATATAGACAATATCCTTGACCTTGAAATAGCCAGTACATCACTTGAAAATATTGATTTAGCCCTTAAATCTACAAATTATCCCATTGATTTTACTACCTGGGAAGATTCCTTTTTTATGAGGAACGAAACAACATCAATATGATTCAATCTATTGACTTAAAGGTAAAGGCCCAGCTACATATTTATATACCACTTACGATAAGTATATCCAACTACAGAGAATTTACTATTCATGCTCTAGTTTATACTGGAGAAGAAGCTAGTTTGTTACAAAAAATATTTATACCCCAAGACCTGTCACGCCCAGTCCCAAAATATCAAGGGACTAGCCATGTGGAAATGGCCAGCAGCACAACTCCAATGGGCAAACCCAATTTAATGGACCCGTTAGAGTGCACTTAAGCTGTAATACATATAAATTGGTCTACAAATACCTGTCACAGTCTATATATCTAATCTCATCCACAATAAGCATTAAAATCAAAAATATATAGTCCAGTCACAATAATATAAAATGATCTGTCCAACTAAAGCAATATAAATAATATCATGGGAAATAATTCGTCATCAAAATAGAAAAAAAAATAACTCAAAGTATAATATCCAGAAGTTACTATAAGATCAAATATTTAAGAACAATAAACATAATAAATGAATAGTGAGAATACTGTGTGCTCAAGAGAAGTCCTCTGGAACAACCTCGTCATTTGTAACCTATACATCTCCAATAGTAGCACCTACCCCGTAAACCTCAGGATAGCTCTCCTCGTCTACACCTAGGGACATAATCCGGATCCAGGTCCTCAGGGGACATAGCAAGGTACAATAAACACTCAAGCCAAAATAAAATATAGTAAGTAAGAAAAGATCCTCAGGACAAGCTATGTAACTAGCTAAGTGAAATACAAATGAGAGCATCACTAGTACTCAGGCTGAGACCACTACAGGATCTGTGTTGGGGAGCCCATAGCAGCAAGTAGTATCTCGTAGGGCCAGTAAATATGCCAAGCTCTGGTATAGAGACTAAAGTACCTCCAGTAACATAGTATATATATGACATAATTAGCCTGTAGCACGTGTGTCTCTCCCCACCCAATGTAACCTCATGTCTCATGTCCATAATACGCAAGATCATGACCTCTAGCTAGTACAACGAGTCATAACAATATCTATGTAATATGTAAGTCTCATATCACGAATCCTATAAGCCTATACAGAATCACCATAAATAACTCAAGAAAGATTATGTCACATAAAATAGTGTCAAGTGTCCTACGGTATGGTGTAGTTGGTATAGCAAGCACGTAAAAATAGGATCGTGGAATCAACTCTCTAAGTGACGTTATACGACTCCGCGTACGGCGTCGACACCTGAATCTTGTTCGGACGCTAAGCAACGTCTCACGGTCCTAGGTTGAGCAGGCACATCACAAGAATATATACGTATAAAAAGAAATACAAGCAGATAATATAACATGATCTACTACAAGTTTGGCAAGGTACACTTGCTTGGGTTCTGAACTCCGTCAACTGCTCCTGGGAAAGTAGAATCTGCACATACATCTCCGGATGCTGAAACAAACATCACCAATATTCTCAAAATACTTAAAATAGCTAGGATTAACTACCTATAAGTCCAATTTGGACACAGGGACAAAATTAACAGTTTTGGGTCAAAACGGGATCCACATGTGGCCCACTTTGCACCAAAAAATGTGCCAGAGATAAAGTTCTCCAAATTCATCAAACTTAGTGTCTATGAGTCCAGAACGATGATACAAACACAACGGAATATTCGAAACTGGATTCCGATGAGCCGATCATGAAATTGCCAGTCATGTGGAACCGTAGGGCCCACAAAACGGTATTTCGTCAACTTTCCCAAATTCGAACCAAACTTGGGTCACATGATTAGCATAATGCTGTGAATCTAATGGAACAAGTTTAGTTACGAACTGACGAGTACACACGAAGTTATGGCGAGGTGTCAGAATAGGCTTATACGGTATTTTTCGACGGATACACGTTGATTCTGGCGTGCACACACGTCCAAATCGAATTTTGCAAAAGCCCACATATCTGCGTTCACGTTACGCACCATTTTTTAAAATTTGCAAGCGACGACGTGGACTCGTTTGGCGGGACGTACCCCCATATAGGAGATTTTTAGTGTTTTAAAAATAAGTTTTTGGTCAATTTCAACACTGAATTAACAGCAATACAAAACAAATTAAAATAAACTATTTAAAGAGATTAAAACTCGATTATGTTGTCTTTAATCGATAAAAAGAAAATCGAGTTTTGGTTTACTGGTTTGAATGAAAACAGCTTTGGAAAACAGGGTGTTGGGACAGTTTTGAATGATCCTGAAATTAAGGGTTTTTTCGGATTTTGGATCGCAATTTGTGATCAACAGGAAACAAAATAAACTAAACTATTTGAAAAGAATTGAAGAGAGATAGGTTGTGAATATACCAGCGAAGATGGGAGACGAAACAGACGAGAAAACTCTGTGCGAAGGGAGGGCCGCAACTGCCTGTGCGCGTGCGGTCGGCCGCACGGATGCTGCTGTGCGCCTGTTATGTGCGCGACGGGGTTGGGGGCGAGGGTCCTAACCTGGGGCGGTCGCCGTGGGTGCTGGTGGCGGTAGTGTGGTTTAGGATTAGGGTTAGGGTATTATGCATGTACATGCTATATATATATATATATATATATATATATATATATATATATATATATATATATATATGGAAAGGGGCTTACACAGGTTGGGGTCTGGGTTAGATTAGCGGGTAGGGTAGTTTAGTTAGGATTTCTTTCTTTTTTTTTTTTTTTTTTTTTTTTGACTAATTTATTTTCTTATTTAATAAAAATTTCTCAAAAATAGCTAGGTACTTGGAAAAAATTCTAAAAAAATTATATTTCTTCCAACAAATAATTTATAACCAAAATTATATCAATTCACAAGATATTTACTAAATATAAATAAATATTAAATTAGTTAAATAAATTTATAAATTCTATTTTTTACTTAATATTATATTGGAAGCATGCAGGGGTTCGAATAACGCAACTCGAGTGTCATACACGTAATAGGACCAGTTAGGCTCATAGTATGGATTCAGTTGGAAGTAATGGGTTGGAGTGGCGTGTTAAAATCGTACGCCACGACAAAATAATTAATTAATCATCATTTTCTCGTAATTGTGTCACAAAAGTTGGCGACCAAAACAAAGCATGGGATTGCGAATTTGTGAGTGACAGTCATGGCATGAGCCTAATTTGATCCGTCTAAGTCGAACATGCTAGGTTGGTTAAAAAGAAGATGCTAGTGTTGCACTCAAGATCTTAAAACCATGGTGGTTGATTTCTCAAGTTCAATTAAATTATCGAATAAATATTTAATATAAAAAAATAATTATTAATTACCGAACTAACTCTATATAAAAATCAGGGAGCTCACAAGATCAATTGCTAAAGCTAGACAAATCAGGCAAATTAAACGATTTTATGGGATGACAAGTTTTCGTCAAGCACAAGGTGAACAACCTTAGTGTTTATTTTCCTGACCTAAAAGGACAAATTAATACTTATAAGTTTGATTTTGTATTACTACTAAAATAATTTTGATAGTGATTGTATCACTGGGATAGACAATTTACGTCATTATCCACGATATAATACTCACACATTTGAACTCGATGGAATTTCTGTCCCTTGAATATATTTTCCTGTATCTTTAGCCCCACACTTTACTCACACAGCACAACATGGTGAAAAATATGTTTCCCTTATTGACTTTATAAACGTTTGTACCTACAATCTTCCTAATCACAATAAAATACAGAAAACTATGTATGGTATGCTAGAACCACTATTTTGCGATAACCCTTTAAAAACTTTTGATAAAGCTCCAAGATATTGCAAAATTGAATTATTAGAACAATATAGGAAATCCAAAGTCAGGGTAAATAGTATTATGGTTTCCCCTTCTGACAAAAAAGAATTTGTCAAACAAATTAGTGAACTCTTAGAACTTAAACTTATTCAAAAAAGCATTAGTACACATTTCTCTCCAGCTTTTCTTGTTAGAAATCACACTGGAATAAAAAGAGAAAAAGCTCGAATGGTTATTAACTATAGAAAGCTAAATAGCTACACTAAATTTGACGGCTACTTTATTCCTTCTGCAGAACATCTTATTAAACAAATTCAGGATGCAAAGTATTATAGTAAATTTGATGCCAAATTAGGGTTTTGGCAAATAAAACTAGAAGATAATAATTCTATTGAATTAACAGCTTTTAGTTGCCCACAAGAACATTTTGAATGGAAATAGTTATGCCCTTTAGCTTGAAAAATGCACCACAAGTATTCCAGAAATGGATGAATGCTATATTGGACATCTTCCTTTTGTAGTTGTTTACATCGACGATATTTTAGTCTTTTCAAACATAGAAGAAGAACATAAAGATCATCTATTACATAGTTACAAACTACTGCTTGACAATGGGGTCATTCTTAGCCCCAAAAAGATAGAATTATTTAAAAGATATATTATTTTTTTAGGAAAAACCATTAAGAATGGATAGATTCTTTTACAACAACATATATATATTAAAATCAAGGATTTTTCTTATAACTTTAAGACCCTTAAAGAACTTCAGAGTTTTTTAGAATTACTCAATTATGGAAGAAAGTTCATTCCCCACCTATCAGCACGAATAAAACATCTTCAGAATAAACTTACGGCTGAACAAGCCAAATATAACGAATCAACCGGTGAACAATCGAGAAGGTGTAATACAGATAGAATCCCTATCTCATTAGATAAAGTGAGTTAGAAGAGATTGATAGAACAAAGAAACTAGTAAAAATTAAAAATATTATTTATTTTTTGCTTGATAATGATATATTAATTTTACAGATCGATGTCTCAGATAACTTCTGGGCAGGTGTATTAATTGCTAAACATAAATAAATTGTAGCCTATACGTCTGGAAGATTTACAGAAATCTAGATAAAATATGCTACCTATGATAAAGAATTATTAGTAGTAAAACTTGTCATTAAGAGCTTAAAAATTTATATCTTATATAGACATTTTGCGATTGAGACTGATAATGAATCAGTAGCACAGTTTCTAAAAAAAGAAAACTATTAATAAACCCGAAAAAAACCTTCGACGAATTAGAATAATAATGTATCTTGAAATATTTAATTATGATGTTAGTTATATTCCAGGATATACTAACTTTCTTGCGGACACTCTTACCAGGTTATGATATGGAAGACGAATTTTTTTATAAGAAATTCAGAGATCGCTTCCAAGAGATAAAATGACAAGGAGAATTCGAAACTATAGCCCCTAAAAAGGTTAAAGACAATAATGTTGCTGAATCATCAATGATTGAACAAACCAGAAAGGCGAATAGCCAAAATGTTTCCCACACGAAAAGCTAAATTTTTTTACAGGCGAACAGCCAGAATACTTTCCAGACGAATAACACAACTGGCAGCCAAACTAGTAAAATGAATAGTCCGAAAGGAAAGAATATAATAGGAACAAGGGTAAGACCCATGTTTGTCCCAATCATACCAAAGATTCCTCTTTCATTTACTGGCCCTCCTAGGCCATAAATGACTCCAGTCCAAAATACTAATATTGTAATAAAAAATTGGTACAACACATATATGGAAAATAAAGACAAAGCAGTATGTGAACGATTAAATGGCTGCTTTTGGACTACAAGCTCATGATATAAAGGGAGCTAGTTATTGGCTGACCTAGATCGAAAGAACTTTGCTTGCCGAAAGGCAAAAAAAAACTCACTACTCGAGAAGAGGGTTGCAAAAAACTATCAACTCATTTCTAGGATGGTTACATTCTCCTCCACATCAAGATCCATGGCACTCTCTGCCAGAGAACATGATCTCTTCTCAGGGACTTCTGCTGAACAAAAGGAGCTCAAGGACATCTTCTCCCAAATCAAGACTAGCGACCTAGTAAAATTTCGGATAGCAGACGTTCTCGAACTCCTACGAACCCTTGGAGTTACTATGGCAAAAATTGAGGAATTCAATGTTGAGGTTACTGTGCAAGAAATGCTCGCCATGCACCTGTAAAAACTGGTGGATGACTCCATACAGATCCTCTTCTTCAAAAAATGGAAGACACTGAGATCATCAACTTTCTCGAAACTGAGGAACTAATTCTCAATTCCAACAGATGAACCAAAATCCTTGCTAGTTTTCGGAAAATCCAGAAGTTCAAACCCTACATCAAAAAGGGGTTGGTCCATGAAGTTTATATGAACACCTTTTTTGAAGATGACTATAAGGACTGCCTCCCAGACATATGTGTCAAGCTGACACTCTCCCACACGACCAAATTTCAGACAATCTTTCGATTCAGAGTTTGGTGCATCTGGGAAGAAAGGCAATACATAAAGCTCTTTTCATCCTATCAACTCTGGGAGCTCAACTGATTAATTGAGGAACCTTTTTTTTTAATATATTAAAATTTTAAAATAGAGTTTCATTGAAGACCAAGAAAGGCTAATGCCAGCCGCAAAATTTTTCGAAGCAGCAAGATATGCTTCGAGGGCTAACGCCTCAATCTCTACCACCAAGCATACTATCTTGGTGGACCAACTCAGAACTCTTCTTGAAACCAGCGATGGGCCTTCTAAGGTCAAAGATTTCCTTGACAACATGGTATTGGGCTGAATGGGCCTGCTTGCCAAAGACGAAGACAACCACATAAATAAAGATCCTATTGGAGTCCACGTTGACTCTGACAACAAATCCATTTAAGAAGCATGGTGGACCTTTTTTTTACATCATGAAGCCTCTAAAGAAAATATGTTATAAAAATATACTAAATAGATATATACGAATATTAGGAAACGACCAGCATGCTCGGGCAAAAGAAGATGCACTAAGAGAACTTTACGTGGGAGAGCAAGGTAGCAGGAACAACTCTCGCAACTTAGAGAAGCAATAATTTATAGAAGATAAACGCTACAGGAGCAAATTGAATAGCTCAGATAGACTATTGAAGAAAGAGAAATAATGGTGGGCTCATTAATTGAAGAAAGGGAACAAATAATAGAGACATGTCATGACAGAAGTAATCTAATTTCTGTTGGTAGAATCTCCATTTGGCTAGATGATAACAACAACAACAACCGTATCCACTCAAACGACATCCACTCAGATACTAGACACATCATCTACCACTCTGATGATAGCGATAGCCTCCGCTCTGAAGACAGTGAATAAAGAAGATTCTCCATCATGAAAGCAATTCTCCATCATGAAAGCAATAAAGAAGATCCTCATAATATAAGCTGAGACGTGACACTTAACCACCTACCTCTTAGGCGCCGGTTACCCAACCGAGTACTCTGGGTCACTCCTGACCCTTGTGTTGTATAAATAAGGCCTTCGAATACATGTTAAGGCATCAAAGTTTGTAAGTGCTTTTGTGTGCTTGTAACCTTTGTGTGTTCTTGTGCTCTCCTTCTTCCTTCTAGTGTGTTCTTCTGTACTTCCCCCTCCTCTTGTAAAATTCTAGTGGCCTTGTGTGCTTCCCCCTCCTCTTCTAAAATTCCAGCAGCCTCAGTTGTGATACCATACTCATGAGATTCTACTAGACATTAGAATATTTTTACCATTGGATTATTATGGTATTATACATAACGTACCTTTACATTCGACAAAAAATATATTTATTACTTATGGATTCGTAGAAACCGTCTCTAGAAATATTATATCCATAATAATAAAAAATACTTCTTTTGAAGATCGAGACTACTTAATTGAGAAAGGTGATCCGGTCGAATCATGCATCATCGTCAGCCTCTCATCCATGGACAGCTGTGATGCATGCAGCTCCGTCACGCTAGGCTCTGTCGACGCTCTAAGATCAGTTGTCAAATCCCAGAGCTCCATGATGTTGCGCTCGAGCATATCAAATCGTGCGATGAGCGTCGCATCGTCCGCCTGCGGCTCGGACATGGGCTACTCCTCCATCCTTTGCAGCAACTCGTCACAGAGAGACGCAATCTGACGGTCAACGACCTCCTGGACTCGGGCCAACGACTGCGAAGGCTATGGGGAATGCGCACTTGTCGGGGAGGCCCTAGATGACTGCGTCGCAACAATGGCGCCATAGGATCCCGTACCGTAGTACGTACCCCTCTGGAGAACATCAGTGGCGGTCACCCACAGCTCGTCCGCTGACGGAGCTGGAGAGGGGTGCGAGGAAGTACCAGCATCTTCCGCTGTAGGTGCACTAGCAGTCGCCCGCTCACGCAGCCTAAGATACTCGGCCTAGAAAAGTTTGGATACTCGATAATTGCCTAAGTTATATTAAAATTAACACAAAGTAAAGTAATACTTACATAGGTCTGCGAGGCCCTCTCATCAATGAGATTTTTGCCCTTTCGATGAGTGGCCAGGAAGACGGTCACCATGTTTGCATCCTCACACCTCTGTACATGTTAAAAATTATTTAGTACTAAAATTAAATATTTTTTCCTACTACCATTTTATCATACTTGCATTAAAATAATATATCTGAAATAAAAAATATACCAAACGACAAAAATGTTCCGTCATCGGAATCGAGCCACCACACCACTTTGCTGCCTTCTGCCTAGCCGCCTTGGCCTTCTCAGACCTTTCCTTGTACCTCGGATCGTCGAATCTAGCCCTCATTATAGTCCACTGCTCAGGCGTGATCCAACCTTGGATCAATTTTTCAACACGATCACAAGCCTTCTGGTTATCTGGAGCATCACGGATAAGCTTGGCAGCAACGGCAGAAACCATCTGCTCGATCAACTCGGCCCGGTACGGAGGATAAAAATACGTTTGCTACAATAAATAATTTAGTAAGTTATATAATATGCATAAATTAGAGGATTTATATAATATACTTTTACCTTGAAGTGCGCAAACCAGAACGCCTTCCTCTCCTCCGGAGCTTCAGAGTAGTTGATCCAAGGGCCACCATAGTTGTTCCTCAGAAAGAGGCACAGACGTCTATGTACCGACGAGGGACGATATCTATACAGTACCATTCATGGATCTGAACCCGGGTCCAATTCGTAGATCGATTTTATATTATTTTCTTCGATTTTTTAGTTTACATTTTTATTTGTTAGGGTTAAACTAAATAAGGAGAATTTTATCTCTTTGAGTTGGTTAAAATTTTAATTATGTCAAGTTTGACAACGACACAATTCTAGTACACGAAAAATAAATAGAGAAAAATAGAAATAAATACTTATTTGGTTGTTGCTGACCTTCATTAGCCCATGTCATGTCTATGTTTGTGTCTTGTTTGTGTCCGTATGTCCGTGGCATGGCATGTCTTGTCTACATTTGTGTGTGTCCGTATCAATATTAGGGTTAGTGTCCGCATGTGTTAGTGTGTCCGCGTGCGCGTGTGTGTGTCCGAGTTAGGGTTAGGGTTAGGGTTAGTGTGTGTCATGTCGTGTTGTGTTGTGTCGTGTTAGAGAGAGAGAGAGAGAGAGACAGAGACAGAGAAAGGAAACAGAGAGAGGAGCTTACCGAGTGAGGAGGAGGGGAGCTGGAGAGAAGAGAACGCCGGAGGGAGGAGGAGCCGCCGGAGGGGGGAGAAAGCCGGAGGAAGGAGGAGCTGACGGAGGGAGGAGCACCCCGGAGGGGAGAGGACGCGGCCGAAGGGGGGGGCACTGAGGTGGGGCGCCGGGATGGGGGGTGTTAAAAATTTTGAGAGTTTGAAGGAAATGGGGGGAAGAGAAATTCGTCAAACCCTATATGAAATAAATTAGCGACGTCGGTCTATACGTCGCTAAACGTCATGGATATAATAATATACTGCGACTTAAATAAAAGTTAGCGACGTTTAGCAACTAACTAGCGACATATTATATATTTATAATAATTATAGTCGCTAAACGTCGCTCCACGTCGCTATCACCGGCGTATTGCGACGTTTTATATGGACGTCGCTAAATACCTATAATTCAACGACGTTTTATTTGGACGTCGCTAAAAATGTCGCTAATCCCGCAATTTTTAGTAGTGGCATATTTCTTCGACTGTAACTTCTCGAAGTCCAAAACCATTGTCCCAATCCCCAGATCCTCTGCTTGATCCTTGTTCGCTATCGAGATCTTCGGCCTTCTTCAGTGATAGACTTGACCTCGGTGAAGTGCTCTTCCTAGAGCTCCCGTGGCTAGATGCACTAGTGTTCATTCACCAGTCAGCAACCACGCCAGATGACTTAACCTGCGCAATCATAGCAACAAAGTTAAGTAATCAAAGTAACCAAGTTAAGCTTTTACCTTGCTATTTTGGTTTGAAATTGGATCTGCAATCCTCATTCTCATGGTCCTTCATGTTTGAAGAGACATGCGTCAAGGTGATCATAGTCCTATGCGCATAACCTGGTCGCGCGTAGATCTTGCTTAGAGCTAGCCACATAAACGCTTATATGCGTCAAGTCCTACCATGCACCGAAAGAACACCATGCGCAGTGACTACACTGTACCGAGCCCACCATGCTCAGTGAGTGCCCTATGCCGAGACTGCTTATGTGTCGGGTTCTTCCATGTTCTAATTGTTGTCATGTGTAGATGCATAGTGCCAGTCTCTCTACGGTAACCGCAGTAGACTTCTCCATGCGGCTACTAGCTTCAGACATCTCCAATCGCCAACTTGCATCATATGTCTTCCTTTCTCTTGGAATGTGCGTCTTCAGCGACGCCAGATCAAGTTCACTTCCATCCGCAGGAATGATAGATCATGGATCTCTCTACCCACGTCCAACATTTGACAGATGACTCCTTCCTTATCGAAATGATTGAAGTGTAGCTCGTCAATCTTCTTAAGTTTGTAAAAACTTGTGTCGAGAAGACTTGCACGGTTGTTCTCCATCTTACTCGAATCTTGCTTTAAGATTGTTAGTCCCGAGACTTAATCAAAGATGGTAGAACAAGTTAAGTCGAGATCAAGAGTTCACACAAAAGTTTCATCTCTGATATACCTCAATCCAACTAAGAACTATATAATTATATAATATAGTAGCTAATTACAACTCCTTCTGAATCACAGAATTCAAGAACCAAAAACATGTTCTTTCTTGCAAACGCAGTTGCAATTAAGACATAACGTTTACAACTAGAAGAAGAGAGAAATATAAAATAAAAATTATTCTTGTTGGGGTTGAGAAGACCACCATTGCTCAAAGCAAGATTCGTCCTCTATCGACGATCTGCTCCCAGGAGCCAGCAAGTTCTCAAGAGAACTTCTGGAATGCTCGTAGTCACCTTTTTTTGTGACTCGAACAGACCTCTTTTGGAGACCACTTTTTTAATTTTTGGTATATCTCAAAAGGAGGCTAGAGAGCCCTTTATATAGGAAATGATGTAAGTCCATCATCTTATTTTCGATGTGGGACTAAAAAACCAATATACAAAATTGATATCCCACAATCGCAGTCCAATGTATAACCCGCTCAGTGCCCACTTAGCATCCGCTCAAGGCTCGTTCAGCACCCGTTCATACAACACGCGCATGCAACACGCACATAAAACAAACACAACAAAAGCGTACAAGCGTCTTGCGACGATGCTGACGTGTTAAATGCGCCAACAAAGTACCACTTTGCGCCATTGAGCCCGAGTCCTATGGAATAATATCCAAGAGCATGACAAAAAGTTTAAAAACTTTCAATGAAGAGTTAATCCTTTTTTTCTCCTAATAAAACACCCACATATATCCATGTGCCCCACCACACCACATGTGCAAACTTTAACTCATACAAAGTATTATATTGAGATACACACTTGATGATGGTGTAGCCAATGTGGAACAATTTTTTTTAGTCAAAAGGAAACAACACCAACATGCATATACATGCACTTGTTTTGAAGCAATACTTATACATAATCACTGTTTCTTTAGATTCTGCATTTTGATGAAATAACTGGCCTTTCTGCAAGCACTGCTCATGAAACATGGAGCGGAACACTGTTCTCTTGAATCATAGTGTTGGCTGGCTAACATTGAGATTTAGTGAACCCTTAACACCCTTCAACACGTATGAAGGGTCTGCAGCAGGAGATGGAATCAGGTTGTCCACCAAATTGGCAAAAATCAATTGGACATTTCTCTGTTTTCCTAGCTCTAACAGCTGCTGAGATGTACGTTTGACCTTACATTACTTAAAGCGGATTACATCTTGCAAAAGATCTTCAAGTACACCAACAGCATGTATTGAGCTTTATCAGAGCCACACAGAGACCCCAGGTATTAGCCGTACAAAAGCAACTTCTAACTCGACTTAACATCAAAAACGATACAATCAAAGAGTGAAACACTTAAACAGGCCAGCTTATAAGCCATTTCACCATACAAGTCAATATAAAACGATGTAATATGTCATCGGGAACACAATGTTTAGCAATAAACCTGAGAGCACTGTATTGCAAGACATAGCTAACACTGAGCAAAAAGGGCAACGGACCTGTCCTCTTCCCATTGGGCAACAGCAAGATTCTACATCGCATTTGCATAAGATTGGAGTCAGCTCAATCATGAAGCGATAGTCACTTCAGATATCCTACTATCACGCGTAAAACATCGTCACTATTATGAATCTGGGAGTCTAAGAGTAAACTTTAATACAATACAAGTGTATGATGCAACTTGAAGATAAAACAACCTGCTGCTCACATAATGATCAAAACTGGTAAGCCTCAACCACTCATTAAACCAAACGAGCAGGAAGTCTGAATACAAAAGCAACTGCCACAAAAATTGAAATGCATGTAGCAGCACAGCTAACGTCCCCGTCCACGGCCACGACCGCGTCCACGACCCCTGCCACGGCCCAAAGCTCTTCCTGGATTCAGAATCAGCAAATCTTTTAAGTCTCGACATAAAAAACAATAGCGTACTATGTGGCGATGGTAGAACAGTTACCTGCAGTCGGCTTCTTGGGCTTGACCCTAGGTGTCTCCTCTACCAGTAAAGTCTCAAGATTCAAGCTGTCGGGAAGGATATAGTACCGAATGTTGTTACCCCTCACACTAAGGTGATCGAGGGTAACTGGAGTTTTCCCTTTCAGCGTAAGTTTCACCGTCTTCAGATGAGTATTCATACTAATATCCACTCCTGTTGACAATCAAGTTTAGCACCTCAGATTATGGACTAAGAAATCTCAACATCAGAAGACCATTACAACTGTAAAATGAGTTTCACTAGTGAATTTGAATTAGTCCTGGCACATCTAGTTGCACTAACCACTGGAGAATGTAAAGAAAACTATCAGAATGTAACCAAGATTAGACTCTTTAGTTGAAATTTCCCTCATATTTCCGGTAACAAGTTCATAAATTAGGTCAAATTTTTCCTTAAGGCAAGCGGGAAAAGCAAAGAGACCAAAAAACTATTCAGCAATTGACATCATTATGTAATACAATTGTTTGACAATAATTTTGTCACAAACATTTGTATTTGACCAACTGCATGTTCTCCACAAGTCGATATTACAAAACTCGAGATTTGGAGTTCTTTCAGTAATAAAAAAAAAATTGTACAACAAGATGCCCTAATAAGTTCAGCACATTTGATCAGCAGCAGAATCCTTATGATTGCAATTCATCACTCTCATTGAAAGACTACTTAACCAGACAAGGAATAGCTCTTACCATGAAACCCTTTAGGGTTACATCCCTCAGATTGATCATAAGAAAAACAATTATTCACCGGTATGTCATCGAAAGCAGCCACGTAGGCGCCCAAAGGCCCTACGCTGAATTAAAGGTATGCCAGAGCGCACAGTTCACCAATATTTCCATATGATTGCCTCCTTTCTATTAGTATGATATGGTACAACTTCCTATAGAAGGGATGTTTAAGTGTCAAAATGTTAGTCAGGCAACTTTCATTAAAGAAGCCTCGACTTGTACACTTTTCTTAGTACATATGTTGGAATATGGGGGCTAAGTTTCCACCCTACTCACATGATATCCTACAAAACCGTGGGTTAACAATATAAAAAAGGAGTATAGGAAGAGAAGGCTAAAGCTACTCGTAGACCAGGAGATAGCTTCCATCTAGTTGCCTCCAACAATTTACTACACCATTGCCCAGCCACCACCAACACACGGGAAAGTCCGTCCCATCCTCTCTCTTCCAACTATTACCACATCCAAACAAAAGGAGGTCAACCATTGTTTCCTCTCAAGGATTCAAGGGAAGAGAGTGATATTGGTTCAAAATTGGAAGAGACCCAAGAAATATTAGATCCTCTTTCAAGGACGTGTAACATGAATGGGATGTCTCTTAAGAAGAATAATATGGGAAAATTTCGAGTTGGAAGATAAAGAGATTGTTTCTTGACTTATATTATTTCATATGTATATTCCCTCTCCATGGCTATAGTCTTTAAATTTATATAACTTACGTTTTAAGTCTTCAATCATGATATACCTTTACGTTTTATTTTCTTAGTTTATATGTGTTCAATTGAATATATGATTGATTATAGATTTATAGGTTGGATTTCTGTGAATTTTGGCTTACTCAATGTAGTGTTAACTTTTGTTCAATGTATATATTTTTTATGTATCAAATTTCTTATAGTTTTAGCATGGTGCATTCAAGAGTTTTGCCTAATATAGTTGACTTCCAGTCAAGAGTTCTAGCAATGGTGCATTCACAAACCACTAGTAGCACTGGTTCCCGAGTAAGATTCTCTGGACTGGAATGCAAGGGAAACATTGAGGTTTGTTTTAGCTTACAACTGGTAGTTTCCTTTACTTCATTTTATATAGTGCCTATTTGTGGTTCCGAGAACTATTTTTCTTATTACTTACTAGCAATTTATACAGCCAATTACCAAGCTGGTTGATTTATGTTCAATATAGATAGCAATTTCTTTTAGGTTCAAACTAGAGACATTTCCTTTCAAAACCTTGGGTTGGGTTAGGTTAATCCAGACTAGGTAACTCTCTGCATGATCATTACAAAAGTATCCCTTTATTAATTTGTTTTCTCTTGCTCGTTCTATCCTAACTGATTTCTCTATTAAGTGTGAGGACTTTTGATAGTCAGTATATCCTGATTAGACTAAATGCAGTTCATATTAAACCCAAAATTCAAGCCAAACCTTTACTAGCCGAAAAATCCTGTCCTCCCTATACAGACATCTGATGCTACCAGAACCTACAGTTCCAGGTCAGCCTGTTAACACAGGCTTAATCTCATCAAGATGCAACAGAAAACCTTATGAAAACCCACAAGGACACGTATGATCAAGCATAGTCACAAGTTCGGCGTTCGGGAATAATTGCGAGGTAGAAAAGTTAAGAATACGGGAAAAAGTTGGAAATTTCGGTAAATTTTTGGATAAGGAAAAGCTAAAGTAAGAGGATTCCTCAAAACTTGATATCACCCACAAGTTGGTTGTTTATAATTTTTTGGTTCAGACAACTTTCGGCTCCCTTGTAATTGATATTTGAGGATATCATTTGTGAATCCATGGAAACTTAGCTAAATAACATACCATCTTTATTAAATATTACATAAAACCTTTCACATGATTTGTCTTTGAGAGAATGTTATGTAGCAGACCATTTGGAAAGGTTTCTAGGAACTTTTAGTCCCACATCGGACAGGTAGAAAAGAGGACAGTCACTTGGAGTTATAAAAAGAGGGGGAGAGCTGATTGCCAAGCTTACCCAATTATGTGGTCTTTGCTGGACCTTAATGGTTTTGGTTGAAAGCCCAAGCCCAGACCAGTAATGTAAAAATTTTAAAAAAAAAATGTTTTTAGTTTGTGTGTAAATCGCCAACTTTTGTATTATTCACAGATATTACAAATTACTCACCGATTTGAAGAATTATACGCGAATTGACAAATTATTCACATATATATATATTCGGCTGGTTATATTTATTAGCGAATTTTTGAATAATTCACGAATATTGTGACTGTGATCAAGTAGAATCCTAATATGGCTTGGGTTAGAAAACTGATGATATGTCTGCCAGACCACAGGTAGAGCAAAAAAGAAAGACTTTCTGTGAATGAGGCTGGCTGTCCTTGTGGGAGGAAAAGTTCTAACCTCATTTCCTTGTAAACGTTGGTGACTTTTTCTCTTTATCAGCCATTCTCATCTCTCCCTTCTTCCCATCATTTCCAGCACTATGCTCCTGTGTCTATCTCCACTCATACATTCAGTTTGCCTTAATAATTCTTCAAGTAGAACCAAGTGACCCCTTGATAAGTTTATCCATCTCAAAATGCTTCCAAGTCTATTCAATTATCCTCTTGTAGGTTAGGCTTAAGTTCAAACCTAAAATTCCTCGTGTAAGTCAACTTTTGTATATCAGGGTCAATGCACCTGAACCTATAAATTCTTGTTGGAACTGTTTAATTCAGTTGTAGCACTTGTATCTTTGTGCTGGTTTTCCTTTAATTTTGGATGGGAAGGATCATGGCTCAAATCCTCTTCAAAAGATCCAAGTGTGTGCAACCATGAGCATGTATAATGCATGATGGAGCAATCAGACTAAAAGTCTAAACCGCTGAATTTGATCTTTATGTTTTGTAAGAACATTGAACTTTCCTTTCTATATAGACAACTCATTAAAAAGCACAAATACTTCAACAGGAGCTATTCATTATGGATAATCTAATACTCAACAAATCATGTCGAATACACGTCTTCTATCATACTACTTCATACACCACTGGTTGTCGTGTCCAAGGACATACATAGTTGTACCATGTTATTTTATTACAATTTACCAAAGTACGCAAATAAGGCCTCAACAGCTAGGTTCTAGTTTTCAAAAGTAATGCATCTCCTTGTATCTATAGTATTGTATTCCTGAATCAAATGTCCATGCTAAGTAATTATATTTATAGCTATGAAGGGCTTGGTGATTGTTGCATGATATAGACAACGGACAACTATTGTAGGAGTGTTCCAAAGAGAGGAGTAATCAGCAAATAATAGGCCGAATAGTCGGCCGCTTATCCGAATAGTCGGCCGCTTAATCCAACTAATTGGGAGGCTGGTTAAACAAAAAATTCAAGGGCCTAGTAATTGCAATTAATCGGCCGAGTAATATGATTAATCAGTAACCAGTCATGGACTGAGTGCATAATGAAGACCGCTTAATATAACAATTGCAGCTATATTTCTTACTTTTTCCATGTATTTATTGTATCATATTCAACTTGATTTTATATTGAATGAATGTGTGTATATTATCGTGTACCTACCATAACCCTAGCCTAATGCTTTTAGAAACTAAGCATGTCAATGTATCTACACTGATATCATTTCCTATATATGGACCTGTTTCCATGCTACGTAGTTATTTGCATCCTTTCTTGCATACAGGGGAGACCCAGATAAGATTACTACTGAAAAGAAATATTGGTGTTATGCGGAAAGAAAGTAACTCATCTTATTATGCATTATGCACCTCTCCAACATGGTGTACTGTACATGTCATGGAAAATAATTGATGGAACACGGTGAAATAGAACGAGGAAGAATAATTTTATAATTTTACAGTTCTACAAGTGTGGTATTGGAACATTCGTAACAGATCCTAGATTGGATGATGTAAATTTGTATCCTCAAATTAACATAACCTTGACCAACTCCCCATGCATCCACCTATAACATTGGTACACAGCTAAGAAGAAAACAGAGATGGCTTATTAGTTGTAGCTAGTGCCACGAGCCAATAGTCACTGTTACTTGGAAACTTAGACACGTGTCAAGTTGTCAGGTGTCCAGAAGTGTCCTCTACGGAACTTTCTAAAAATGACACTTTGACATAGTATGTTAATGTGTATTCAAAAACGTGTATCAAAACAATATTCGGCATCATAGTCAAAGGCGTGCCTCGGACGCGCCTCGTAGAAAGGCGAGACAGTTGCGCCCCACACCTCACTAGGCGAGTCGCCTTTCTCCGGACGCACCCAAGGCGCGCCTTTCAACAAGGCGCAACCAAGAAATGGCACAGTCTTATGGTTTTTATTTTTATATACAAAAAACTTTGAGGCATTTAAATAACCCTTACCTCATATAAGTGGGAGGTAGCCCTTTCAACGGTTGCCAAAGTTGGTTATAGTTAAACTCGAAGAACTATATTTTACTAAAAAGCGTGGTAGGAAGAATACAAACTCTTCTTAGTACTGATGACTACTAGTGCTATTACTGCTCTACTAGTTCCCTTGGTTGTGTTTTAACATGTTTATTTTAGTTTTAATAGGTTATTTGATTTTATTTCTTACATTAGCAATTTATTTATGTATATTATTATTATTATTTTATTTTTACGTCTCGTTTCTCTCGGGCGCATGCCTTTAGTGTGCCTTGTGTCTCGGACGATGTGAATTCTTTGCGCCTCGAATTCGCCTTACGTCTTTAACTACCTTGGTTTGGAACGCAATATAGTAAACCAGTGTTTGTGAAGTCATTTGGCGGCACAAAGAGCACACTATGAGAACCTGAGGAAAGTTTTTCCATGATGAAGTGGTAGTCAAACTTAATTTGTTTAGCTTGTTTAGTGCCAACATGAAAGACCGAATAATAAGTCATGTACGTCGTGCTAAGGTTGTCACAGAACATAGTAATAGATTTGAGTGGAGGATAGTTAAGTTCACCAAGGAGATACGATATCCAAGTAGTTTTTTGCACGAACATGGGCAAGAGAGCGGTATCCAGCTTCGGCACTGGAGCGGGAGACTTTAGGTTGTTTCTAACAGTCCAAGAGATGAAATTTGACCCTAAAAAATGCACAAATCAGTAGTGGAGCGACGAGAATTGGGACAACATGTCCAGTCTGCATCGGAGTAGGCAGTGACTGTGAACCAAGGTAGTCAAAGGCGCAAGGCGCACTCAAGGCGCAAAGGGTCCAAATCGCCCGAGGCGCAAGGCGCACTTAAGGCGCGCGCCCGAGCAACACGAGGCGCAAAAATTATATATATATATATATATATATATATATATATATACATCGGATTTCTACATTGATAAACATGTGTGCTTCAAATTCTCCTATGTCTAGGCTGCAATCACTTTGAATTGAGTGAGAGAGAAAACAATAAAAAAATGTACACCAGTTCAAAAAATAGTCTAAAAATAGTATAACAGTTAAAAAAATAGTCTAAACATGTTATTTTTTCACAAGATTTTCAAGGCGCGCCTTAGCTATTCCAAGGCGCTCGAAAAAGGCGCACCTAGGCGCGCCTTAGGTGCGCCTTAAGAATTGCGCCTTGCCTGGAGTGTCCTGAGACGCTGCCCCTGCGCCTAGGAGCAAGGCGCGCCTGAGGCGCGCCTTTGACTACACTGCTGTGAACGGTCCAACTTAGTGGCGAAAGATGAGATCAAAATCAGGAGATCCTTTGAGATACCGAAGGATTTGTTTGGCAGCAATGATGTAGGGAGAACAGGATTGACTCATGAACTGAGGCACATAATGAACAATATAAGCAATGTCCGGGCAGGCAAAGTTAAGGCATTGCAGAGAACCAACCAATTAATGATACTTAGTGGCATATAAAATGAGATCACCAGTATTGACCGTGAGCTGGATTTTGGCACAAACTGGGGTGAAGCACGACTTACACTCTATTATGGAGAACTTTTGAAGGAGGTAAATGGTATATTTAGTTTGTGAGAGGTGTAGAGATTCCTGAAAATGGGTTGTCTCAAAACCGAGATAAAAGGACAACCAAGATTCCTAAGCTCAAATTTATTCCCAAGAGTGACGATGAAAGAGGTAAGGAAAGCATAAGTACTACCCGTCAGAATAATGTCATTCATATAGAGAAGCAGAAAGTAGAATCGCAGTCTGAACGGTAGATGAATAGAGAGTGAGATGCATTGCTTTGCATGAACCAAAATTAGAGAAAAAATTTGTTAAGGCGTTGAAACCAGGCTTGTGGAGCTTGTATGATACCATATATGACTTTCTGTAGAAGAGATACATGATGATGATGAGTATCCAAACTCATCTCTTATTGACTGTCGAGTGGTGTTAAACCGTTGTGATTTCTTACCATTTTCAATCATTATTCCCTGCTATATATAGTTGCGCAGAATGTGTCAAGATTTGATTTGATTTAGCTAGATTTGTTATGAGTGATTTTAGGAATCCTTATATAATCTTTGTTTCCCTTTCATACTATCTGTAATCTATATGTAATCCCCATATAATGAGACCTCCAGTTGGAGAAGAATACACAAAAAATTATCAACTACACAATATATATTCCGCAAGATAATCTTGTAACCCCTCAAACTTTTCAACTCCTACTCTCTTGAAAGCATTCCTATCATCTCGATCACAATGTTGTCACAGCTCATCCAGTCGTTGTCGTAAATGCACTGCAATTATTATGCAGCACACTGCATTGCTCGTGCGACCAAATCGCACCGTTGTACAGGAACATGATGTTGCCACCGCACCCACGTAGGGTTCGCCCTAGTCCATCACCTACTACACAAACAACTTACGACCAAAGTTTCGTAAGGGTCTGCTTGGCAATTGTAGGGGTAGCGGTTATGAGATATTTTTAGATTACCGGTTATGAGAGATCCGATTTTTGGTGGTTTTAAGTAGCAGCTTTTAAACCAGTCCAACCCATACTTAGTAATTCATTAACAAATGGTTATGAAAGTTTCTTACACGAATATAATTACCTATATACCCATATATAAATAAAATAATAGAAGAAGCATATGAAATAATAAAAACGTTTAGATAAAAGTAGGAAATAAAGATGTTAAGAACTTACCGAAAAAAATAGTCGTAGTTTAAAAGAAGTATCATATTTGAAAAAAATAATAGAAACACATGAAATAATAGAAACACATGGATGAAAGTAGGAAAGAAAGATTTTAAGAACTTACTAGAAAAAATAGTCGTAGTTTGGAAGAAGTAGAAGAGACACAAATGAGAAAAGCAATATTGGGTTGGATATTAGTAGTTATAATTATATAATTTTGGTTAGGATATAAATGGAATAAAATAATAAAATTCCTCAAAATCCGTCGATTTGGGGTGTTTACAAAGACACCCAAAATTACATTACACCGATTTTAGAAGATTTTTGGGCCGACCAAAACCAGTGCCTCAAAAAATTAGCAAGCTGGTTTTTTTTTTAAACACTTCATAAACTGTCGATCAAAAAATACTCAAAAACCGGTGAAAATAACATTACCAAGCAGACCCTAAAAGACTGAACTCTTAACCCCTCTTCCATGAGGGTCCTTCTTCCGTTTCCAATCATTTACGCATAAAATGCCTCGAGAATATGTAAAGTTAGGGTTTATAAACGAAAACCAATATGTTGGTCTCAGTGGAAATCCTAACCCTAATTTAGAATCCAAGATACAGAGAGGAGAGAGAGAGACCTGTGATGGTGCCATGAACAGTGGTTCCATTCTTGAGCTCGATCGTGACCGTCTCGTTGTTCAGCTTCATCAAAAACCTGACCAAATTTTTCGCAAAAAAATACAAAATGATCAGAAAAATGAGGAGAAAATAGAATCGAGAATAGATTGAGAGAGAGAGAGAGTGAGAAAAACCTAACGAGCTTCATTATTGAGAGAGATTCGGGAAGAGAGAGAATGCAAAAACAGCAGCAGTGTGCAGACTAGGGCTCGACGCGGAAAGCCGAGGAGAGCTTTTAGTTTGCTAGATATGGGCCATCCAATGAAATGACCCATGAATGTTCCATACAGAGTCTAGTCTAAGTATGGGTTTCATGGGCTTAATCAAAAAGAAATTTTGCTTTATTGAATCTCCCACAAACATTTCCAAACATTTTACTTTCTTCCGCAATGCGAGTACTATATTCGAAGTTAGAAAATAGAGCTGGATTCTGACTTTATTTTCCTTGGAATTAATAATTTGAAGTTAGAAAATAGAGCTGTTTTTTGTAGATGGTCTGTTTGGATTGAGAGCGAGGAAAGTTAAGTAAGATTGTGAGAAAAAGCTAAGTGAGGGAGAACGTCATTCATGTGTGTCGTTTCTTCTGTTTTTTTTTTTTATTACTGTTCTTCCACTCAAAACCATATATAATAAGAATATTTTGATAACTATTGTATATTTATTAATTTTTCTTCCAATTAAAACTTTCAATCAAAACAAGTTATTAAACACATCCAACTTAATTTTCTATCCAATCCAAGTAAAGTTATATATATTGACTCTCATTTTCCTCACTTAACTTCTCTTCATTTAATCCCATTTAATTATGTTTATTTTTTCTCCTTCGATTCAATCAAACTGTGAGTACTGACCAAACCAGATTTTAACATTCACTAAGATCAAAAGTTAAATCCATATTTTCTTATAAAAGTTTTGCAAGCTAAATATACCAAAAATTTTAAAAAAAAATTGAACATTCTGCAAAAAATGAGACGAGAATATATTGTATCTCAAAAATTTCTAAAATCGTAGTTTAACTTAATGAATTTCAAACTTAGATGGATCATGGTCTTCATGGTTGTACATATGGTTCGTCCCTGTTACACCGACTAATATACAGACAGTAAACAATAATGTTAAAGACTAAAGCTTGGTTTGAAATTGGTACTACTTTTTTTTAATTGGTAGCTAAAATAACTTTTGATATCAAAATATTACTGTTACAAATAACCCCCAAATGAACATGATTCTTAGAAAAAAATATTATTATTACCACACAACTTTGGATTTGTTGTAAATATGAATAATTCACCATATTTACTTGATATCTTTTGGCATTACCATAATTGATTGATATCATATCTTTTGGCATTTAATTCTCTTAATTGTCATCATTAAATGTTAACCTAAAGTGTAAACTTATATAAATGGCTACTCTCTAGTTGATTTACATTGTGAATGAAGAAAAAATAATTTTCTCCATTCTCTCTACTTTATAACACGTTATCATCAACGTTCTCTTGAAAAACTACAACTCTAGACCAACTAGGTCAATGTCAATTCCTGAGGCAAATGCTAATGTTGGATTTAGCAGAGGGCGTGGAAAAAAAAAACTATAGGAGATATGGTCATGGTTATCAACCTCAGAAAGGTGAAAACGGTGGTTCACAAAAAAATAAATGGAATAAGTGGACAACACCCTCTAACAAAGAAAATTCAAATCCGCAAAATAAAGGTAGTAATGCTTGTCATAAATGTGGCAAAGATGGACATTGGTTTAAGCATCGTCGGAGCTTCTCAAGAAAAGGTTGACAAATTTTAAAAGAATCCATAAATGGCATGTCTAGGCCATGAGAGTTTGTTAGAAATCTTTATTATGTATTTGGAGTCATATTTCTAATATAATATTATCGTTTGGTGTTGTCACGTCCCAGCACCAAAATACTGGAGAGCGGAAGAAGACAAAACAGATATGTAAACCAGAGTACTCTATACCCTGAGATACGGTCACGGTTGTCTAGACATGTGAGAGTTTTACTCCATCAGGCAATCATGGTTCAAAAATCCTAGGTTCTCAATCTCAAGCAAGCAATAAGTTACAAGATTCATGATCACCAAACATATAATAGTGAGGCATCCCAAATTATACATACACAGATGATCATGAAACTAGTTACAAAATGAAGAACTAGCAAGAGTACAATGTTACATGATCAGCTCTAGTTATAGTTTAGAATATGCTTTACATGTAGGCCCACAAGCTAGAATGTCAAGTTCCAAAATACGAGCTAAACACGTGTTCGACGGCTAAATGCCTTAAAGGAATAATGTACAAGATCAGGTGGGTGATGAAGAAGAAAATCTACTCATGTCCTCGGGTGCTCCTCGTGTTCACCATCTTGAGAAAAAAAGTACGGGAGATCCTGCGATCTTGCTCCAAAATATGGCCATACAAAACCAGTGGGGTCAAACCCCAAAACAGCAAGTACCACAATGGAGCCAATCTTAGGAACTAAAACTAGCATGCAGACAAAATAAGAAATAGTACGAGAAACATTTAAATAAGTACATCAGGTAAAATTAATAATTAAACATGCTCTAGAGTATTAAACAGGGATATCTGGAGTCATGCTTCAATTATTGTTCTCAGGATCAGTTGTTGAAAATAATTTCGGACGGGACCATACTAGACTAGAAATCAAGCAATCACGGCCAATCATGCCATATGACTTACTATCATTAACTAACTAGGGTTATCATAGTCCTAGTTACTAATATATGCAGTTTAAGATTTCTTACAGCCATATGCTTTACAGACTATCCGGGTTATCCAGACGAACATGTACATAGTATAGATATATCAGGTATAATCATTTATTATCTTTTCTGGTAGTACAATACTCTACGTATGCTGGAAGTGTGCCCCCTCACGACAGAGAGATCCAAATCTATCAGGTGTCGTTGGGATACTGGGATTACATGTAGCCAGGAAATCTATCTAGATAATTTCTAGATTATTATTCTAGTTATTAGCCTGGACAATTATCAAGGATTTTCGATCATGGTGCTCAAGAATCTGCCTTAGACATGATGCAAGACATGACAGTAACTTGACAAGTACAATCAAAATCGACCACGGGGATACTGGTCATGCAGTACATGTGGTACTAATAGCCTTGATCAGGACAGCTACATAAATTCTCAAGTCAGGAGTGCGCTATATCGAGCCACTATAAGGAGTGTCTGAATCATGAGTAATTATCAATACAGGATCAGGATTATCATTACATTATCAGTTTCATGTCAAGATTCAAGAGTTTATTTATAATGTACAATTTCTAGATCATGTCAGGAGATCAAGATCAATATCAAGAATGTTAGGTTCAGAAAATAACTATGATTAACTAAAATAACAGGATAAAAGAAAACTATAAAATTATTAAGAGTTAAACATGCTAAGAATACTAGCATATAGGCACATAAATTAACAATTCAGGGTTGGCGCATAAAATCAGGCAAGAAGTAACATCCGCGCATAATGAGTCAAAATCATTATTGGCGCACAAACGGGCCTTGACGCATAAATGGGAGCATGAATGTCTACCAAAGACAAAACACAAGTTTTAAGATATGGCACAACAATCGAGACGACTCTTTAGTCGAAAAAATAATTCTCGATAATGGTCAGAAGTCTTTTCTTAGTCATTAAGTAATACGAAAGGCGACAAAGTGCGTCGTCTTTGGAGAATACCGCATAGTATGCCACATAGCGGAGTGTGTCATTCTCCAAAAGCAACAAAGTGTGCTGGTAAGGAAACTTTACCAAAATGTGCCAACTCTGCAATATATGCAAAGTGCGCCAACTTGACTTTTAAGCAGTGGCGCATATTCTTGATGACTTGCAGATACATTCGAAAGTGGGCCAAGAAGGATTTGGCATACTTTTGAAGGAATTAACATAGTACAAAATGTACATAGGAGTAGAGAAGTGCGTCCAGAGTACTCAACATATCTTGGCACACTTTCTAAGAAATTTTAAAACACACACAAGTGCGCGTACTGAAACTTCGCTTATGTGACAAGGGTTCCCTACATACTTTTGTATACATTCTCAGGCCATCTTTGCATTCTTTGACTTGCTATTCTCGGGATCCATGAGAAACAATACAAAGAAATCAAAATCATCATGAAGACAGTTCTAAATATTAAACAAATAAAATCTATCAAGTGATTAAACAAGTTATACTAAGAATCAAAATAAGATCCTTGGTTGTTCCCTCGGTTAGCAAAATATACTTGCCTAAGGTCAAGTTCTAGCCTAATACCAACACTACCAAGGTTACCCATGGCCAAGGATAAGCTCGACTGCTGCTCTTTGCTGGGAAAGAAACGAAGAAAGAAAGAGAAATCAAAAAAAAAAGTGAAGGAAAAAAAAAGTTTGCTTATATAGGGAAAGGGTTGATTGTAGGTCATTGGATCATAATCCATGCCCTCTCACCCTGGTTCATCATAGCCACCAACCAAGAAAATCAAGGGACCAACGGTCAAAAGCATGCAACTAAGAAAAATTTATAAAAATAATCTAGACAATGTATGAATGGCATAAAGCAAAACGTAAGCAATTTAAACAATAAGCAAGATTTGCATGCATAATACACGTATATCGGGTAAGTATACTAGAATAGTGAGATGAGTCTCACAACTCTCTCTCTTCCTTAGAAAATCTCGTCCTCAAAATTTTAATAAGGCACGGGGTATAGCAAGAAATTCGAAGGAATACATGGTCGCCGACAGAAAACTCAAGAGATCGTCGATACGAATCGGCCTAATGACGCTGACGATCTTGAGCCACCTTAAGATGCTTTCATACTTGTTTAACTATTTCAACTGTCTGAGCTATCATTTCAGGACCAAGCAATTGCCTCTCGCCAATATTATCCCAAGCTACAGGGGATTTGCACTTTCTGCCATATAGTGCCTCGAATGGTGCCACCTGGATACTTGCTTGAAAACTGTTGTTGTAGAAAAATTCGACCAAGTGCAAGTGATCCTCCCACGAACCACCAAAGTCAAGAGTACATGATCGAAGCATATCTTATAGAGTCTAGATCGTACATTCCGACTGACCATCTGTTTGGGGATGATAAACTGTACTAAATTTCAAACGGTTACCTAGACTCTGTTGTAGACTCTGCCAAAAGTGAGATATAAATCTGGAATCTCTATCTGATACGATACTCACTGGAACTCCATGAAGTCTAACAATCTGATCATGTACATCCGAGCCAACTGCTCTATAGACTGTCCCACTCTGAAGGAAAGAAAGTGAGCAACTTTTATGAGTCGATCCACTATTACCCAAATTGTATCTCTGCCAGCTGGGCATCTAGGAAGACCGGTCACAGAATCCATGGTGATATGGTCCTACTTTCATTCCAAAATTGGTAAAGGTTGAAGAAGTCATGCTGGTCTCTGATGTTCAGCTTTAACTTGTTGACAAACCAAACATCGAGAGACAAACTGAGCTCTCTCTCTCTCTCTTTATTCTATTCTACCAAAAATGTTGACGAATGTCTCTGTTCATCTTTGTTCCTCCGGGATGCACTGAATATTGCGGACTATGGGCCTCTGATATAATCTCGCGACGAATGTCTCCGTTAGGTACACAAGTATGATTCCCAAAATGGAGAGTTCCGTCATTATGAATGCTCGGTTCTAGTCTACTTCCTCCCTCATACTCTGCTCTGTGTCACTGAAGCTTGACATCTGTTGCTTGTGCTACCTGGATTCTCTCCACTATACTATATTGAACTTGCAGACCAGCCATCAATGTTGTGTCGCCTAGCAATACTACTTCTATGCCCATCTTCTGAAGATCTTCTAGAATCTCTTGCTGTGCCATAAGGAAATAAACTCATGTCCTCCGGCTCAAAGCATCGGCTACGAAATTGGCCTTCCCAGGATGATACTGAAGGTCAAGGTCATAGTTTGTCATCAGCTCTAGCTATCTTTTCTGTCTCATGTTGAGATCCTTCTGAGTAAAGACGTACTTCAAACTCTTATGATCAGTAAACATTTCTATCCGATCTCCCAATAGATAATGTCTTCAAAGTTTGAGGGCAAAGACAACTGCTACTAACTCCAAGTCGTGCGTCAGATAATTCTTCTCATGATCTCGTAGTTATCGATATGCATAAGCTATAACCTTGCCATATTGCATAAGAACACACCCTAGTCCTTTTCCTGACGTATCGTAATATACGGTGAAACCATCTGTCCTATCTCGAAGAGTCAAAATAGGTGCCATGATCAACTTTTGCTTGAGCTCCTCGAAAGAGGTTTAACATTCATCTCTCCAATCAAAGCGCACATCTTTTCATGTTAGCTGCGTCAAGGGTACAAAATTATAGCAAAGTCTGATACGAAGCGCCGATAATATCCTGCTAATCCCAGGAAACTATGAACTTCTGTAACTGTTCTAGGTACTGGCCACGTCTCAATGGCTTCTATCTTTTGAGGATTCACTTCAACTCTACCTTTTGCAATAATATGACCTAAGTATAAAATGCGATCAAGCCAGAACTCACACTTGCTGAACTTGTCATATAACTTATATTCTTTAAAGATTTGAAGAACTGCGCAAAGATGGTGCTTGTGCTCTGCTTCACTTTGACTGTACACCAAAATGTCGTCAATGAACACTATCACGAACTTATCTAAGTATGGCATCAAAATATGATTCATGAGATCCATAAACACTACTGGCGTATTGGTTGCTCCAAAGGACATCACTAGAAACTCCCAATGGCCATATCTTGATTTGAATGCCATCTTGGGTATATCATGCTCTCTGACTCTGATATGATGATATCCCGACCGCAAATCAATCTTGGAAAATACCGCTGCTCCACTAAGCTGATCGAATAAGTCATCAATCCTTGGCAAGAGATACTTGTTCTTGATGGTTACCGCATTGAGGGTACGATAATCAACACACAATCGTGACATGTCATCCTTCTTTTTCACTACTAGCATTGGGGCTCCCTAAGGCGATCCACTAGCACGAATGAATCCCTTGGTTCTCAATTCTTCAATCATTAGGCATAAGACTTCTAACTCTGAAGGCGTCATCCTGTAGACTCTCTCTGACACTGGTGTTATTCTTGGAAGTAGATCAATAGTAAAATCTATCTCTCTTTCTGGTGGCATGCCTGAAAGTTCTTCTGGGAACATATATGAAAATCCACTAACCATTCTGAGGGATTGTACTCCTTCTGCTACTGCCATTCCCATGATTGCTAATAAACACTCCGTCTCTCATCTAGAAAATAATAATTTTTCTTCTCCAAGAATCCAAAAGATAACTTTGCCAGCATGGCAATCTATCATTGCATATTGTATACCCAACCAATCCATGCCTAGGACGACGTCATAATTTCCCATAGGAAACTCTATTAATCTAGCGAGAAACTCTCGCTCGCATAGTATGACCTGACACGAGGATAAACTCTATCGACTGCCACGATACCGTTACCAACAAGTATACTGAGTCTTATTGATAAGGATTCGGGTTTTAATCCAACTCGTATCATAAATCATGCAGACATAAAGGAATGTGATGTACCAAAATCAAACAATACTGAAGCCGAATGAGAGTTGACAAGAATAGTACCTGCCACCACCTCACCTGAAGCTAGCTCCTCCTCCATGGAGAGTGCCATATCCTGGCTTCGTCCTCTTGGTGCTGGTCCTTGCTGCTGCGGACCTCCTTGCCTGGCTTGTAGTTGAGCTTGGGCCTGCACATACTATTGTGGCCTCTGTTGCTGGAATGCTTGGGATTGGGTCGGCAAAGGCCTCTGACCCTGGTTCTGCTGAACCGGTACTGGAGCCCTATACTGTGGTCCTGTCGGGGATGATGATGATGAACTAGCTCTGTGTGGATAAGATCCCAATCTGTGTCTTGGATCTCCACAGGCTAAACACAATCCTTGCGCTCGACGGCACTCCAAAAATATATGCCCAGGTTTTCCACAATGAGAACACCCGGCTGAAGAAGATGTCCTCTGTTGCTGAGGTCGGGTCGGTACTGTTTGCTGGACTGAGGCTGTTAAAACTGGCCTCATCGGAGATCCAATGGTTAAAGTCCTAATTGTCGGGCTGGTACTAAAGATTGTGTGTAAGAACCTCCTGAAGTATGGGTCCTCTTCCGTCCTCCGGTTCTATCAACGATTCTATGGAAGGTATACTCATGCCTCCTTGCTGCCCTAATACTGTATCAAAAGTCTGGAACTTATATTGTTCCATCGACAATATGATCTCTAGTTGAAGTCTCTGCTAAAAATATGTCACGCCCCAGTTCCAAAATATGTAGGACTAGGAACACGTAAGCATGCCATCCATATGTATATGACAACTCCAATATATGGATACCATAATACATACGTACGCTATAATATGAATATTAACTCACATGTAGTATATATATAGTCACAAGTCACAGAAATACTAATCTCATCCACACAACAAGTCATAGAAAAGAAATAACTAAACTAGAACACTAAGTCTGAATAATCTAAACTAATAGTCGGGTGGAGACAAATCCACCCAATGACTATATAAATACTAAAATGAGAGAGGAGTATAAGATCTCCAATATAAAATAAGATGATGATATAAAGGTATCAGCTAAGGAGATCCATCGCTAGAGATAACCAAAGATGCTCAGAAGGTAAGACCTCATCGGAAGAGATAAGTAGTAAGTCATGATTCGTGCTCCTGCGAATAGTCATGAACATCTACACCTGGAAAGGGACCAGGTCCTCAGAGGGACGTAACAAGATACATAGAAGTATGCCAATTTGAATACAGTAAACATGCATAATAGGTAGAAAAATATGTAAGTACGCTGTACAAGACAATCTATATGAATGCATAATAAGGACAACTTTTTGACGTATGGGTAGGCTACTCGATCTAAATCTCACAACTCACACACACATCAGGGGACATCAAAAATCGACATACCTCGGGGGTAGTGACCAGCGCGACACTAGAAATTGACATACCTCGGGGATAGCGACCAACGCGACATACTACCGTAGTGCGTGCTAGATATTACGGTTTACCATAGTAGTTATAGCCCATATGCCTAATGATTGTCCTCTCATGATACTAAGTGTCAAGTGTGTGTCAACATACATATAATATATAGTAATGACTGGGAAAAAATACACATGCAATGAATATACAGAATATAATAAGCATGCAAAGTACTGTAAGCAATTTGGCAAGGTATCTTGCCTGGTAAGAAAGCTGCAAAGTGTAACGTCCAGGAGTCAAGCACACAGGATCAGAAACTACGGCCTAAGAATAAACGTCTCCGGATGCTGAAATAAACATCACCAACGTTCCCAGAATAAGTGAGATAGCTAGAAAACACTACCATTTCGTCCAATTTGGACACAGGGGGCAAAACGGTAATTTTGGGTCAAAATGGGCTCCACATGTGGGTCACCTTGCACCGAAAAGCGTGCTAGGGGTAAAGGTCTCTAAAAGGGATAAATTATAGGTCAACCTAATTTTAAACGTCAATACGAACTCAACGGTATGTCCAATTTTGGATTACGGTGAGCCGAACACAAATTCGCCCAAAAAGTCAACCATGGGGCCCATAAATAGGCGGCTTGGTCAACTGTCTCAGAATCGCGTGAAACTTGGCTCACAGGACCAGCGTGATACCACGAATCTCATGGCACAAGTTTTGTCGCATTCTGACGAGCGTACACTAAATGGTGCGGTATTTTACGAAAGTCGCGATACGGGGACTTTTTGCTGATACGGGTTGATTCCGACGCGCACATGCGTCCAAATCAGTTTTCGCAAAATTTCACACGTTTGGACATACCATTTGCCCCTTTCGGTGTGATTGGTACACAACGGTGCGGTCCCGTTTGGCGGGGCGTGCTCCGTATCGCAAATTGTAGAAGTTAGAAAAATAGGTTTTTATGAGTTTTTAACCTAATTTAATTCAGCATGCAGCATCAAATAAAATAATATAATTGACAAAAAATAATCTAGGTTAGGTGGTCTTTCCAAAGCAAGAAGAAAAACTAAGTTCGGATCTCTGTGATGGGAAATACGAGTCTGTAAACATTAATGGTTACAACAATTTTTCTGACAATAAAGTGGTCGTTTTTCTCCAACTTGGTCTCAGTTTTCACCTAGGGTTACGCACTGTTCGAAGTAAACTAATATACAGAGTTGGAAGAGGGGTAGGTCGTAAATATACCGGTGAAGACGGGGTCGAGTTTGGTCGAGCGATGGCACAGGAAACGAGGCCTGAACAGGGTTAAGTTGTTGTGTATTCGATGTCGCGTGCGCGAGTGTTGACGTGGATGCGCGGTGGTGGTCGCGGCGGCGGTCTGCGCGGTGTTGGGATCCGACGGTGCGGCGGCGCGGCGGTGTCATGGAGGTTGGCGGAGCTAGGTTAGAGCTAGGGTTTAGGGTTAGGGTTTAGAAAAAAGAAGTATATATATAGATAGAGAAAGAAGATGCGAGAAGGGGCCGCGGAAGCAAGCCTGGGCTGCTGACTCGCGCGGGGGTGGGGGGGGGGTGGGGTTGCTTTGGCTGCCTGGGTTTGGGTAGTTTAGGTTGTGGGCTGGGTAGTTTATTAAGTTTTATTTTTTTTCTTTCCTTTTCTTTTTCCTATTTCTTTTCTTATTTCTATTTCTTTTCTATTTCTTTTCTTTTTTTCTTTTTTCTTCTATTTTCTAATCTATTTTCATTTCTTTTTCTATTAATAAACTTTATATATATATATATATATATATATATATATATATATAATTCTAGAAATTTATATTGGTGCATACAATAAATCTATCAATCGTCCACAAGGTCTCCTACATAAAAATAATTAAGGTAAAATTACGGTTGCTCCATAAAATCTCTAAATGCACAATTACCTAAAAATAAAAAATTCAATAAATTCTTTCTTCTAATTAGCTACTAAATACTATAATTTATTTAAATAATTATTTAAATAATTAATACGATTTTTAAAATTAGGGGTTTTATATTCTACCCAACTTACAAAAATTTCGTCCTCGAAATTTACACTACCCATATCCATAATGAATCGCTATAGCTATTACACTTCATTGCTATCTAGCAGTGCTTCCTAAAAGTCATGGTCACCCATTCTAACACTTCCTTATTTATTGTCCATACACCATTCTATTTCTAAATCATTTACACTACCCAACTTACAAGAATTCTACTAGTAGTCAAAGTCTCTTGAGCTATTGTCTAGGTTGTAGGATGAATATATTCATTGGATCGAGAATTTTGGGATACTTGTCTGGAATCTCATAACCATGATTTTGTTTTGTAACCGTCAAGTATCGTAGTCTAATACTGCCATGCCACCTGACTAGTATGTCTACAAATACTTCGACTACTCTACTATAACAGTCTAGCTGCAGTTGTCGCCACTTCGCCTGCGAATTGTCATAGTTGTCAGTTCGTAACAAGTGCCTTCAACTCTTTCCTAGGCTTAGTCTAAGTTTTAGGGCAATAATTAAGGTCTTGACTAACTTATAAAACTATTAGAAGTAAGTGCTAATTCAATAATCCAACTAATTAACGTTTAGACTAAGGGATGCTATTTATGGTTTAAAATAATAAGAGGATACAAATATTGCTATAGTGCATATACATAAGGGTTATCATTATGAACTCATCATTTAGTTATCAATCATTACTAACACATTTATGTTTTTAACTAACAAAGTAAGGGTGAGGTTGAAGTAATTCAAATAATTCATAATGGCACGAAATGATACGACTATGATAGGAAGAGTTAAGCACGATATAAGGGATGGAGATGGAAGAGAAGATGAGCCACCCAAGGGGGCGAGATGGTGATAGGAAGAGAATACTACTACTGCTACTCGTGTCATCTATTAGCATCGCGTGTCTACCATCTGGGTAGAATATCAATATATCCTCATAACTGCTAAACTACCATATATATAATTCTACGTCTATTATGCACCTAAGATCTCATGTCACAATAGGGTCATGAGTATGAAATGATGCATATAACTAAGGTCGTACCTATATCTACGACTTTCTGTGCCTGCGCTCTCTTGTTTGTCATCATGAGTGCTTGGCCTATGGGGTATATCTAGTACTATCCGTGTATCAAACTTATACTAAGCACGAACGTTCGTCTTTCCGAAATAGGGGAAGACGAAAAACAAGAATAAAGAATTCAATGAGGAGGTGATAGAATACAAGTACGGGATTCAAAGGGATTAGAGAATTCGAAAGGGAGTTGGCAAGGTAATTGTGGATTGAATTCTTATTTTGGTAAATTCCTATATGCATGTTCATATCAGAACAGTTATGTACCTGACATGATATGCTCTGACCAGTCTAGAGGGCAAGTATATTCGTCTAACAAGTTGAGTCAACTATATCTCAATCCACATAAAGTAGTGATACAAAGAGCGAACCAAGCGCACTACGGTTGATCAGACCAAAATACACTAATTCTGATTTAGACAATATATTAGTGTGGGCCCCCAATAATACATATGTCATGAACAAGCTCAATAAAAGAATAAGCTTGCAAAACTAGGCTATAATAGCAACATAAGTCGAGGTAGTTCAGAAAATATAAGTACGTTTGATTATGATGGAGGAAGGTGCAGAATAATTTAAGTTTACCAAAAAGATCGGTGTTGTGCCTCTACAGTTTCCATAATAACTCCTTGTCAAGGTCTGTAGTCGACTAAATGGGTGTATGGGCCTCTAAGTTCTAGGGTCTGGATAAACACTATCTTTTTATGCAAGTCTATAATTGGTGTCATTCATTTATACTTCATTAATTGGTTAGAAGGACCATGTGATACTAGGTTATAAGGCATACTACTAAACTTATAAGAATTTAACTAATAGTGTTATTGAATACTAGAGTGTATATACCTGGTATAAGGCACCTTCCTAACCCCTATCAAGCACGAAAGAAAAGATAAGATTAACGTTGAGAAAGGATCAAGCTAGATGCAATGCAAGCAACCAAATAAGAATACGAAACAAAATCAAGGGAGGTGATTAAATAAGTGGATGAGATCCTATATTCTAATCCTATGCGCTGGCTTGCTCAGTACAGTAACGTAACCGAGACAATATGCTCTCGATCTACATGGGCCACCACAAAAAAATGTTACGCCCCAGTCCCAAAATACGTAGGACTAGGAACACGTAAGCATGCCAGCCTTATGTATATGGTAACTCCAATATATGGATATCATAATACATACGTACGCTGTAATATGAATATTAACTCACATGCGGTATATATATAGTCACAAGTCACAGAAATACTAATATCATCCACACAACAAGTCATAGAAAAAAAAAACTAAACTAGAATAATGAGTCTGAATAATCTAAAATAATAGTCGGGTGGAGACAAATCCACCCAATGACTATATAAATACTAAAATGAGAGAGGAGTATAAGATCTCCAATATAAAAATAAGATGATGATATAAATGTATCAGCTAAGGAGATCCATCGCTAGAGATAACCAAAGATGCTCAGAAGGTAAGACCTCCTCGGAAGAGATAAGTAGTAAGTCCTGATCCGTGCTCCTGCGAATAGTCATGAACATCTACACCTGGAAAGGGACCAGGTCCTCAGAGGGATATAACAAGATACATAGAAGCATGCCAATTTGAATACAGTAAACATGCATAATTGGTAGAAAAATATGTAAGTACGCTTTACATGACAATCTATATGAATGCATAATGAGGACAACTTTTTGACGTATGGGCATGGGTAGGCTACTCGATCTAAATTTTACAACTCACACACACGTCAGGGGATATCAGAAATCGACATACCTCGGGGGTAGCGACCAGGGCGACACCAGAAATTGACATACCTCGGGGGTAGCGACCAGCGCGATATACTACCGTAGTGCGTGCTAGATACTATGGTTTACCAGAGTGGTTATAGTCCATACGCCTAATGATTGTCCTTTCATGATACTAAGTGTCAAGTGTGTGTCAACATACATATAATATAAAGTAATGACTGAAAGAAAATACACATGCAATGAATATAAAGAATATAATAAGCATGCAAAGTACTGTAAGCAATTTGACAAGGTATCTTCCCTGGTAAGAAAGCTGCAAAGTGTAACGTCTAGGAGTCGAGCACACAAGATCAGAAACTACGACATCAGAATGAACATCTCCGAATGCTGAAATAAACATCACTAACGTTCCCAAAATAAGTGAGATAGCTAGAAAACACTACCCTTTCGTCCAATTTGGACACAGGGGGCAAAACGGTAATTTTGGGTCAAAGCGGACTCCACATGTGGGTCACCTTGCACCGAAAAGCATGCTAGGGGTAAAGGTCTCTAAAAGGAACAAATTATAGGTTAAACCAATTTTAAACGTCAATACGAACTCAACGGTATGTCCAATTTTGAATTCCGATGAGCCGAACACAAATTTGCCAAAAAAATCAACCGTAGGGCCCGCAAATAGGCAGCTTGTTCAACTGTCTCAGAATCGCGTGATACTTGGGTCACAGGACCAGCGTGATACCACGAATCCCATGGCACAAGTTTTGTCGCGTTCTGACGAGTGTACACTAAATGGTGCAGTATTTTGCGAAAGTTGCGATACGAGGACTTTTCGCAGATACGGGTTGATTTCGACGCGCATACGCGTCCAAATCAGTTTTCGCAAAAGCCCACACGTCTGAACATACCATGCGCCCCTTTCGGTATGATTGGTACGCGACGGGGTGGTCCCGTTTGGTGGGGCGCGTTCTGTATCGCAAATTTTAGAAGTTGAAAAAATAGGTTTTAATGAGTTTTTAACCTAATTTAATTCACCATGCAACATCAAATAAAATAATGTAATTGAAAGAAAATAATCTAGGTTAGGTGGTCTTTCCATAGCAAGAAGAAAAACTTAGTTCAGATCTCTGTGGTGGAAGATACGAGTCTGTAAACATTGATGGTTATAAAGTTTTTCTGAGAATAAAAGTGGTCGTTTTTCTCTAACTTTGTCTCAGTTTTCACCTAAGGTTACGCGCTGTTCGAAGTAAACTAATATACAGAGTTGGAAGAGGGGTAGATCATGAACATACTGGTGAAGACGGGGTCGAGTTTGGTCGAGCGATGGCTTGGGAAACGAGGCCTGAATATGGCTAAGTTGCTGTGTATTCGCTGTCGCGTGCGCGGATGTTGACGTGGACGCGCGGTGGTGGTCGCGACGGCGGTCTGCGCGGTGCTGGGCTCCGACAGCGCGACGGTGTCATGGAGGTAGGCAGAGCTAGGTTAGGGCTAGGGTTTAGGGTTAGGGTTTAGGAAAAAGAAGTATATATATATAGATAGAGAAAGAAGATGGGAGAAGGGGCCGCGGAAGCAAGCCTGGGCTGCTGACTCGCGCGGGGGGGGGGGGGGAGGGGTGTTTGCTTTGGCCGCCTGGGTTTGGGTAGTTTAGGTTGTGGGCTGGGTAGTTTATTAAGTTTTCTTTTCTTTTCTTTTCTTTTTCTTTCCTTTTCTTTTTACTATTTCTTTTCTTATTTCTATTTCTTTTCTTATTTCTATTTCTTTTCCTTTTTCTTCTATTTTCTAATCTATTTTTATTTCTTTTTCTATTAATAAATTATATATATATATATATATATATATATATATATATATAATTCTAGAAATTTATATTGGTGTATACAATAAATCTATCAATCGTCCACAAGGTCTCCTACATGAAAATAATTAAGGTAAAATTATGGTTGCTCCATAAAATCTCTAAATGCACAATTATCTAAAAATAAAAAATCCAATAAATTCTATTTCTTCTAATTAGCTACTAAATAATATAATTCATTTAAATAATTATCTAAATAGTTAATAAAATTTTTAAAATTAGGGGTTTTTACAGGCTGTTACTAAAGATTGTGTGTAAAAATCTTCTGAAGTATGGGTCCTCTTCCGTCCTCCGGTTCTATCAAAGATTCTCTGAAAGGTATACTCATGCCTCCTTGCTGCCCTAATACTGCATCAAAAATCTGGAAGTCATGTTGTTCCGTCGCCAATATGATCTCTAGCTGAAGTCTCTGCTAGAACCTCCTAGCTCTGTCCAATTCGGTTGCCACCAAGGTGGGAGCAAACCGACTAAGTCTGCAGAACTCTGCCTTATAGCCGTCGACAGTCCTGCCCATTTGCTTCAAGTTGGTAAACCTATGTTGCAGATCATAACGCGATACTGCATCAAAATATCTGGTCTAAAATCTTTTAGTAATATTAGTTAAATTATTTGTGCTGCCCACCAGTCTCGGGCCAAGTCTAGCAACTGTAGTCGAACTACTAATACTCGCTCTCTTTCAGGCACTCCTGCTGCCTCTAGGATTTTTCTGTATCATGAAGCCACGCATCCGATGCAACTGCATCCTTGGTACCATAGAAATATGAGGGTTGGAGGAGCTTGAAGTTTCTTGTTGAGTTATTGGCACGAGGTCCACATTTTTCTAAAGTCCCTTATACTAACAGAATGAGTACGTCCTCTCGACGTCCTTGAGATGCCAATAATTTCTGAAGGATATTAATAAGCACGTTATTGTCCCCTCCTACATCAGGTACTGGTTGCACGAGAGGTACTGGTTGGATATGAGGTTCCTCATTTTGAGCTGTTCAGGACCTGGCCCCGGAATGCTATGGCTGAACCTCAAGGGTTTTCTGGACATATGGATGTTGTCCTGCTATTGGAGGAACTTGAGCTAGATGATCAGAAGGACCAGGAACAACGTCCCTGAAAGATAAAGGACACAAGATCATCAAAGGAACGGACAAGATTGACCGAGGATCAAAGCAGATGTTGAATCAAGATTTCAGGGATATAAATTTGACACTTGGAGGAGATCAAGGAGCAGCATGATTGAGACATCTAAAATATCTTGTAAACCCTCAAACTTTTGAATTTCAGACCTACATGAGCCACCACTTAAATTGTGTCATGCCCCAAAACCTGAATACTAGAGAGCGGGGGCAGACAAAGCCAACTATGTATACCATAGTACTCTATATACCGAGTTACGGTCACGGCTATATAGACATATGAGGGTTTTATTCTACAATCCATCAGACAATCCTGGGTCAAGCATCCTAGGTGTCTAAATCTCATGCAAGCAATAAGTTACAAGATGTATGATCACCAAACATATAATAGTGAGGCATCCAAAACTATACATACACTGATGATCATGAAGCTAGTTACAAAATAAAGAACTAGCAACAGTACAATGTTACATGATCAGCTCTAGCTATAGTCTAGAATATGTATTATACGTAGGCCCGCAGACTAAAACATCAAGTTCCAAGATACGAGCTAAAAATGTGCTCAACGACTAAATACCTCAAAGAAATAATATACAAGATCAGGTGGTGATGAAGAAGAAAACCCACTCATGTCCTCGGATGATCCTCGTGTTCACCATCTTGAAGAGAAAATCACGGGAGATCCTGCGGTCCTGCTTCAAAATTTGGCTATATAAAACTAGTGGGGTCAGACCCAAAATAGCAAGTACCACAAGGAAGCCAATCTTAGGAACTTAAACCAGCATGCAGAAAAAATAAGAAATAGTACGAGAAATATTTAAATAAGTGTAGCAGGTAAAATTAATAATTAAACATGCTCGGGAGTATTAAATATGGATATCTGGAGTCAGTCTTCAATTATTGTTCTCAGGATCAGTTATTAAAAATAAATCAGGACGAGACCAGACTATATTGGAAATCAAGCAATCACGGCCAATCATGCTATACATCTTACTATCATTAACTAACTAGGGTTATCACAGTCCTAGTTACTAAATTATGCAGTTTGAGATTTCTTACAGACACATGCCCTGCAGACTATCCGGGTTATCCAGACGAACAGGTACATAGTATAGATAAATCAGGTATAATTATTTTTTATCATTTCTGGTAGTGTAACACTCGATGGTGTGCTGAAAAGTGTTTCCCTCACGACAGAGAGCTCCAAATCTATCAGGTGTCGTTGGGATACCTAGATTGCATGTAGCTAGGAAATCTCCCTAGATGCTTTCTAGATTATTATTCTATTTATTATCCTAGACAATTATCAAGGATTTTCGACCATAGTGCTCAGGAATCTGCCTTAGACATGATGCAAGATAGGATAATAACTTGATGAGTATAATTAAAATTGACCACGGGGATACAAGTCATGCAGTATAGGTGCCACTAATAGCCTTGATAAAGAAAGTTACATGAATTCTCAAGTCAGGAGTGCACTATGTTGAACCACTATCAGGAGTATCAGGATCAGGAGTAATTATCAACACATGATCAGGATTATCGGTACATGATCAGTTTATCTCAAGATTCAGGAGTTCATTTATAATGTACAATTTCTAAATTATGTCAGGAGATCAAGATCAATATCAATAATATCAGGTTCAGAAAATAACCATGATTAACTAAAATAACTAGATAAAAGAGAAATAGAGAATCATTAAGAGTTAAACATGCTAAAGAGAATATTGGCATACAGGCACATAATTTAACAATTCAGGGTTGGCGCATAAAATCAGGCAAGAAGTAACATCCGCGCATAATAGGTCAAAACCACTATTGGCGCACAAACGGGTCTTGGCGCATAAATGGGGGCAGGAAGGTCTACCAAAGATAAAACACAAAGTTTCAAGACATGGCACAATAGTCGAGATAACTCTTCAGTCGAGAACATAATTCTCGAGAATGGTCAGAAGTCTTTGCTTAGTCATTAAGTGTCACGACCCGCACCCGGTTTAGGGGCACGAGTGCGTGGGTACGTCCAGCCTACGCCGCAGCATCGACGGTAGAACGCTGTCATGGTTTTGATACTATCTAGCAAATCTCACACAAGCATCCAATATCCATAAGGAGGCACGGATGACACAAATAAAATGAATACATACTCAATCACAGGATTACAGCACGATAAGATAGTGAACAAAAATTAAATACAACACAAGTCTAAAGTAATAATCAAACTCAACAATATCCAAGTCTCAATAAAAATGCCGGAGACAAATCCGGTACCAAATAGTCTACTTAAAGAACTAACAAAAATATAGTAATTTCCGACTAGGCCTCCCGGAATCATAACTAATCTACCAAGTCTGCAGCTACTCACCATATGGTCCATAAAGTGTCGGACAGCGGTCCTCTAAGGCATAGTCTGGAAAAATGTTTCTAGTCAGGAAGGAGCAAAGTACAATCTTAAATAACAGTTCCATTAAATTGATAAGGACTATAAAGTAATAAACATGTGATTCTAGCTACTGAGAAGACAGTGAAATAAATGCAATGGCAATTAAAGAGAGACAGGCAATAGGCAATATGATACAGTCAGTGCATGTATGAAAATGAAAAGAACAAGGAACAGTATCATATACGGGTGATGTAGTATATGATTTAAAATAGGGAACTGTAATCTATTCTAAGTATTTGAAATAGTAGTTTCAAAATATGATCGGCTTGGGAACATGTACGATAGCTACAAGGCCTGGCTAATCATGGGTGAAGAGCATGATTAACACTTACATTGTTCTACACTACAATAAGAGGTTATGATCACATTTCTTACTAACTACTTCCCCGCCCCAACTAGTAATGTGGATCCAACCATGACACGTCACGATACACGAGCAAGTCCAATCTATCATGTACGATGTCTAATATACATGTCGTGTACAATGTCAATACGATAATCAATGTAATATCTCATGACTGCAGATCCAAGCTATACTAGTCCGTATAGCACCGTGTCAAGGATTCAGATGTAACATTTCATGATTATTTAATTTATAGAAATTATCAAGGAATTAGAAATTATCAGAGAATGTACTTGCCTTGGGTCCTTAGCTGGTAATTATTGGTGTCCTGTTCCAGAATATCCCCTGGGTGAACCAACAGTCCTATAAATATATCACAATATCACATTTGCATCAGATGCTACACTAACACACAAACAAAAAAACACTGGCCTTAGGGCCATGCCAGGCAGGGCACTAGTCAACTAGGGTCACTTAGTAGGGATACATATTTAAATAAACATCTCATTAACTAATATATAAAATTTTCATCCATTACAATAATAGATATATGTAAAAGTATATACTTTAAATAAATAATACTTGTATATATATATAAACATAATAAATAATACTTGTATGTGTATAGTTCATGGAAAGAATATAATACGTATTTATATTGTATACATACTAAAGAATTTAACATAATATATATATATATATCTAAAATATATACCAATATAAATTACTGCTATAGTTGTATATTTACCAAAATACGTACATTTATATATTAACATATATCAAATACATTTATATACATATATATGAATACATACAGGGAATTAATTTATATACCACATAAAATACCCAATATACATACATTACATTATACTAAAGTATATATATATACTATACTTATACATATTAAACATAAATTAAATAAATACTATACATATGTGTATATAGTATTAACTAAATAAATACTATACATATACATGTATTAAACATAAATTAAATAAATAATATACATTCACATTATTAAATTATACATTACCAATTCTCTTTATATACTATACACATTTCATGTATTTAAAGCACTAATTAAATAATACTATTTATATACATATCTTTAATATACTCATGTGTATATGTATGTATATATACATATATATATATATATAGAGAGAGAAGGAAGAGGGAGAAGAAGAACTCTTACAGAGGGGGGTGGCTCGAGTCTCGCCGGAGGGAAGCCGGCCGGCGGGGAGTAATGGTGGTGATGATGGTAGAAGATGATAGAGGTGGTGGGGGCCGGCTGTACACAGCAGGGGAGAGAAGTCGGGGGCCGGAGTTGGCAGCGCCGCCGGGCACGTCGAGGCAGCGAGGATGGGAGAGTTGGCCGGGCACAGCAGCCGCGGGTCGGCCTGGGTGCGGTGGGCCGCCGGAGGAGCTGTGGGGAGGAGCAGGGTGAGGTGGAGCCGAGGAGGAGAGTCGCCAGGTGGTCGGGGCAGCCAGCGCCGGAGTGGGGAGTAATGGAGGTCGGCTGCAGGGTGGTTGGCCGCCGGTGATAAAGGGGATGGGAGGAGGTTGATGATGGTGGTAGTGGATTCAGCGGAGTAGGGAGTCCGCCGGAGCAGGGAGAGGGTCGCCAGAGGAGTTGGAGGGTGCAGGTGGTAGGGGCGAGCCGGAGGTGGCTGACCGGTGGGCTCGGGATGGCCGCCGGGGAACAGTGGCTCCAAGTTCCCCCCCCCCCTTTTTGAAATTTGAATTCAAATGAAAAACACTAAAGAAGAAGGAGAAAGGAAGAAGGAAGAGAAGAAGAAAAGAAAAGAGAAGAAGAGAGGAAGAAGGAGAAGAAAAAGAAGAAAGATTAGAATGAGGGCTACGGTTAGGGGGCTTGGGGAGGTGTGTTTCCCTAGGTTGGATTCTTTGGGGATTAGGGCTTGATAGGACATTAAATAGGATGAGGGTGTGGGTAAATCAAAGGTGAGGATGCACCCAATTAAATGGGTGGTCCAGATTAGTCAAGAGGAAAAATAATTCATGGAGGAATGAGGGTGAGGTTTAATTAAAAATTAATAGGGCTCCCTCATTGGTTTAATCAAATGGGTGTTGACACAAAATACAAATTTGCAAATCAGCCCCCTTAAATTTGGGTATTTGCGCAGACACATGAAATGACAAAAATTTGGCGGGCGATTCGGTGTACGGTATTTTATAGGGTCAGGGGGCACTGTATGATCGGTATGGGCTCAATTTGCAGGGCACTGGAATTAAATTGGGATTTACGAAATCAGTCAAAATGTTATCCTCAATTTAATTAGAAATAAATGCAAGTTGTGTTCAAAAATTAATTAGGAGTACATGGACCCAAAATCAGGTCAGGTCATCAATACCAATAATGAAGTAGACTCAGAACATGATATTACCCTAATTTGGGCCGCACGAAAAATAGGTCAAGATTGCCTCCAATTTTAATTGGAACGCACAACGATACAAAAATAGGGATTTATTAAATAACGTCCGCGACAATTTTTGTGCGGCTAGAAATAATGCACAGAGAGCATAATTATGAGTTGCAAAAATAGCAGAATGGAAGGCGGGCATGTCTAGGACAAGATTGTAAAATTTGTTGGGAGGCCAAAAGTCAGGATAGCGCTCCAAATATCGAAGCAAAGGCAATGCGCAAAATATTAAATAAAATACGGTAATTAATTATAAACTCCAAGAATTTAAATTCTAACTAAATAATTAAATACAAAAAATTCCATAATTCCGACAGGTGGTCATCTACTGGGCTTCTAGGTCAAGTCTACTAGCTCAAATAAATGGACACTGCATATAATAATATATTTAATTACACATCACATATTTATTTAAATTAAATATACTATCATGAAATTAATAAATTGTAACTAATAATATTAAATATTATAAAAGTCAAAAAAAATACCCCTGTTTCCGGAACGTGGTAGTGACAAGTCTACCCTCCTTAAAAGAATTTTGTCCTCGAAATTTAAAATCCTCATATTAGTGTTTAATCATTCACATTATTATTTCCCTCAAATTTAAATTCATCAATCACGAAATCAGTTAAGAATCCAGAATGTCCTCTCACAATTTTTCAAAAATTCTGAATTATTTGCATTCCTGAAAAATCCTCGAAATAGAATCCAAGTCCATTTTTATCAAAAATTTCCTTGAAAGTTTTTTTTTTTTAATAATCCAATACTCAGAATTTAATATTCACTCCTCTAATTTGATTTTAAATCAAAGCACATATGTAATCTTGTCCAAAAGGTTTAAATTCAGACATTTATCCATCAAAAATTTTATTTCTCGATTTCCTCTCCTCAAAATACTCAACAATGCGATACTTAAGGATTTTCTAATTGCAACATCCAAATAAATTCTAAAATTCATAACTTGTAACCAAATAAATATAATGATAGTCTCCCAAATTTTCAAAATTTAATAACCACTTTAAATATGCCATAATCTTCCTGGAATTAATAGATCATAAATTCTGCCATGTTAAATTCTTGGCCCTTTATTTAAATCGATGCTTATCCTCGAATTTTTAATCATCTTGTTAATCATCTTGTCTCTCTTGTCAAGTCATAACTCCTTTCTGAATCTTCGTCATGGTCAAACCCCGATAATCATGGTCTAAGAAAACCTTCCTACAATTATACAATATGCAATCTAAGAGAAATATGTACGGTCATGGTGTCTTTGTCATGGTATTGCAGTCTTTGTATCAGGGTGTACTACTAACTACATTCTAACAAGAAAATCATGCATACAAGCTACGGTACTAAAGTATCAGTCAATCAATCAATTAAATAGATAGGAACAGAAGGAAGGAAAGAACAGAACCTGCTAACACATTACCGGCAGTATCGGTCTCCTTGACCGTCATCGCAAATGCCCCGCCCTGCTGGGGTGGTTCCCTTCGCGGGTGCTGAGCAATATACGGTTCCACAGGTAGCCTAACTGGATCTCTATAATCTGAAGCTGCGCGCTGGCCGGAAAGATAAGGGGCTAGAAGACAATCCTTTACTCGATGTCCCGCAGCGCCGCAGTGCAAACAAAGTCCTAGCCTCGTTCTACAGCTCTCCCAAAGGTGACCTGGCTTCTTACAGAAATGACAAGTCTGTCGTGTCTCTCTCAGAGGCTGTTGCTGATTCTGCTGAACACGGACAGGTGCCTGGTACTGTTGTTGATACTGATACGCCCATAGATGTTGCTGGATAGGAACTGGTGCTAGGTACTGCGGTGGATGCTGAAATATCCATGGTTGTTGCTGGCTATGAAATGGTACTGGGTACTGCTGTTGGTGCTGAATACGGGGATGCTTGGCTGGTCCTGTGCTACCATTCGTATCTCCAAAAGTATCGTGACTCCTCTTAGGCCTGAGATCCAGATCCTCTTCTGCAATCTGGGCATCCATCAAGATAGCCTCAAAGGTAGCGGTACGACGACCAGAAGTGCGTGACCTAATCTCTCTCGTCAGTCCCTTTCTAAATTTTCGGGCTCGATCTCTTGGGTCACGAATCATAGACGATGCAAAGTGGCTCAATCTACAGAATTCTGCAGCGTACTCGTCGACCGACATGTTTCCTTGAACTAAGTCATGAAACTGACTTTCCAAGGTTCCCAATGCCACGTCGGGAAAGAACTTCTCCTTGAAGAGTTCCTTGAAGGTCTCCCAAGTAAGTCCTTGTGCAGTAATTCTCGGCTCTGTGCGATACCACGTGAGTGCGATATCGAACATCTGACTGCCAGCGGCTTCTATCTGCAAGTTCTCCGGAATTTGGGTCAATCGCAGGCTCCTCTCTATATCCTCTAGCCAGTCGTCAGCGTAGAGTATCCCTTCGGTGCCTTTGAACTCTCGAGGCATTATCCTCTTAAAATCCACTATAGTGCCTGATCTCTGCTGTTGCTGGCCAGGAAACTGCTGGTACTGTGCTACTCTTTCCAAAGCTTGGAGAGTCACTTGATGGGCATTCTCCATGTTTTCTTTCATCAGCTCGGTTTGTGCCTGGTGCGCTTCTGCTTGCACCCTCTGGGCCTCGGCTTGAACTCGCTGAGCGTCTGCCGTCACTCTCTGGGCATCTACCATGCCCTGGATCAAGGTAAACATCTGCGTCCCATCAATGGGCAAACCTCCGGGAATCGGAGTCGGAGGAGGAGGAAGGTTGTCCGTCACAGCTGCGGCAATCCTCTGAGCAGGTGGGGGAGGAGGATCCCCGAAAAGTGCAGACACTCCTACATGCACCGGAGATATAGGAGGAACTACGGTTGTCTGTCTCTCAGGTGGAGAGGTGGCAGACCCCTCTAAAGCTGATGTTCCCGCTCTCATAGACCGTGTCTGCGGCGACATCCTGAAGACAGATCCCAAAGAATCAATTTAGGCAAAAATACGATATCATCAAGGAAGGACAGGACAGTTCTAAAGAAGCAACATTCAAGATAAATAGATTGGAATAACATTTCTAGTTGTGATTGCACAGGTCAAAAGATACATCCATGGTCTGATACCTCTATCCCCTAGGTACCACAGTTCTTCTATAAGCACACTCACTGCTAGCTTTCTTACCTACTGCAATCGCTGATACTAGTTATCCTTATCACTCAAGTGCATATCAAATACAACACATCATACTAAGTACTGCTCTTCCTAATATAATCCTAGATGAACACCTAAGCCAGTTGGCAGTGAAATCTCAATCATGCTCAAGCCAACATATCCTTACACATGCATCTTATATACTAATATATCTCTCCCCCTATAAAATCTTATCCTCAAAATAAAATTCCTCAAAATAACTCCTTGAATAAATTTTATAGTAACATGCATATACCTTCCTCCAAGGTTAATTTTTAAATACTGAAATGAAAACTTAATCACTCAAAAATCCTTACAGCTTTGTTTAGGTTTATTGAATCGAATCTGAATCCTCAAAAAGTTTTTATAACAACATCTCAACTTCTAAAAATTCCAAAAATTTGTAATTCTTTTTTTTCTTCAATTAAAGATTTAAATCCACCTTCTGTAGTCCAATAGCTCTAATGTTAATCATTTTCCACTGTCCTCATCGACATGCGTCATCAGATAATACCATAATTTAATCTGCAAATTTGTCTTGATATGAAATCAAACCCTACAATGTAACCAAAATCCTAACTTAATAACTAATCAACAATCAACAAGTGAGAATGGACGGAACAAGGGAATAATTTTAAATTGGAAATTATAACAAGATTCTCAGGGGTCATCCCAGGAATCTCTCAAGGAATTGTGATTGAGTATTCGCTCTCGTCCTAGTTCCTATGTCCTAGATCCTATCGCAGGTACGCAGTAGTATAACAAGGATGCCACACTACTACGACATCGCACAACTCGCGAAGTCTGACCTGCATGGGCCACCACTAAAAATGTGTCACGATCCGCACCCGGTTTAGGGGCACGAGTGCGTGGGTACGTCCAGCCTACGCCGCAGCATCGGCGGTAGAACGCTGTCAAGGTTTTGATACTATCTAGCAAATCTCACACAAGCATCCAATCTCCATAAGGAGGCACGGATGACACAAATAAAACGAACACATACTCAATCACAGGATTACAGCACGATAAGATAGTGAACAAAAATTAAATACAACACAAGTCTAAAGTAATAATCAAACTCAACAATATCCAAGTCTCAATAAAAATGCCGGAGACAAATCCGTTACCAAATAGTCTACTTAAAGAACTAACAAAAATATAGTAATTTTCGGCTAGGCCTCCCGGAATCACAACTAATCTACCAAGTCTGCAGCTACTCACCATATGGTCCATAAAGTGTCGGACAGCGGTCCTCTAAGGCATAGTCTGAAAAAATGTTTCCAGTCAGGAAGGAGCAAAGTACAATCTCAAATAACAGTTTCATTAAATTGATAAGGACTATAAAGTAATAAACATGTGATGCTAGCTACTGAGAAGACAGTAAAATAAATGCAATGGCAATTAAAGAGAGACAGGTAATATAAAGAGACAGGCAATAGGCAATATGATACAGTCAGTGCATGTATGAAAATGAAAAGAACAAGGAACAGTATCATATACGGGTGATGTAGTATATGATTTAAAATAGGGAACTATAATCTATTCTAAGTGTTTGAAATAGTAGTTTTAAAATGTGATCGGCTTGGGAACATATACGATAGCTACAGGGCCTGGCTAATCATGGGTGAAGAGCATGATTAACACTTACATTGTTCTACACTACAATAAGAGGTTATGATCACATTTCTTACTAACTACTTTCCCGTCCCAACTAGTAATGTGGATCCAACCATGACACGTCACGATACACGAGCAAGTCTAATCTATCATGTACGATATCTAATATACATGTCGTGTACAATATCAATACGATAATCAATGTAACATCTCATGACTGCAGATCCAAGCTATACTAGTCCGTATAGCACCGTGTCAAGGATTCAGATGTAACATTTCATGATTATTTAATTTATAGAAATTATCAAGGAATTGGAAATTATTAGAGAATATACTTGCCTTGGGTCCTTAGCTGGTAATTATTGGTGTCATGTTCCAGAATATCCCCTGGGTGAACCAACAGTCCTATAAATATATCATAATATCACATTTGCATCAGATGCTACACTAACACACAAACAAAAAAACACTGGCCTTAGGGCCATGCCAGGCAGGGCACTAGTCAACTAGGGTCACCTAGTAGGGATACATATTTAAATAAACATCTCATTAACTAATATATAAAATTTTCATCCATTACAATAATAGATATATGTAAAAGTATATACTTTAAATAAATAATACTTGTATATATATAAACATAATAAATAATACTTGTATGTGTATAGTTCATGGAAAGAATACAATACGTATTTATATTGTATACATACTAAAGAATTTAACATAATATATATATATCTAAAATATATACCAATATAAATTACTGCTATAGTTGTATATTTACCAAAATATGTACATTTATATATTAACATATATCAAATACGTTTATATACATATATATGAATACATACAGGGAATTAATTTATATACCACATAAAATACCCAATATACATACATTACATTATACTAAAGTATATATATATATACTATACTTATACATATTAAACATAAATTAAATAAATACTATACATATGTGTATATAGTATTAACTAAATAAATACTATACATATACATGTATTAAACATAAATTAAATAAATAATATACATTCACATTATTAAATTATACATTACCAATTCTCTTTATATACTATACACATTTCATGTATTTAAAGCACTAATTAAATAATACTATTTATATACATATCTTTAATATACTCATGTGTATATGTATGTATATATACATATATATAGAGAGAGAGAGAAGGAAGAGGGAGAAGAAGAACTCTTACAGAGGGGGGTGGCTCGAGTCTCGCCGGAGGGTAGCCGGCCGGCGGGGAGTAATGGTGGTGATGATGGTAGAAGATGATGGAGGTGGTGGGGGCCGGCTGTACACAGCAGGGGAGAGAAGTCGGGGACCAGAGTTGGCAGCGCCGCCGGGCGCGTCGAGGCAGCGAGGATGGGGGAGTTGGCCGGGCACAGCAACCGCGGGACGGCCTGGGTACGGTGGGCCGCCGGAGGAGCTGTGGGGAGGAGCAGGGTGAGGTGGAGCCGAGGAGGAGAGTCGCCAGGTGGTCAGGGCAGCCAGCGCCGGAGTGGGGAGTAATGGAGGTCGGCTGCAGGGTGGTTGGCCGCCGGTGATGAAGGGGATGGGAGGAGGTTGATGATGGTGGTAGTGGATTCAGCGGAGTAGGGAGTCCGCCGGAGCAGGGAGAGGGTCGCCGGAGGAGTTGGAGGGTGTAAGCCCCCTAAATTTCAGAACTTTTAATTTGGATTTTTCCTGGATTTTTTCGGAATTTTCTGTAATTAAACCCTAGGTTTTGATAATTGAATGATTTTTAATTGCTGTTAATTAATATTAAAATATTATAAAAATAATATTTTATGGTGTAAAACGGAAAACCGAACATAGGATAATTTTCTGCGAATTTATTGGACTCCAAAAACGCATTTAAAGCGCTAAAAACTATTAAATAAATAAACCAAATTAACCCCTAATTAAACCGGGTTTATTTTAAATAAACCAAACTGGACCGGGTTCAGCTGAACCAAACCCAAACCGTATTGGGTCGGGTCGGATCTAAACCTGACCCGACACCCGCTAACCCGACCCGCTTTTTAATTACTAACGAATCGGGTCAGATTCCTATTGAACCGACCCGTTAACCCGAACCCAATACCCGAATCCTAATCGAACCCTAACCCTAATCCAAGTCGGAACACTGTTCCGACGAGGTTATTAAACCCCCGCCGTTTCCGAAACCCTAACCCTAGCTCTCCCTTCGACCACCCAGCTCCGCCCTCTCCTCACCGTCACTCTCCCAGAGTCGCCACCACCTTCTCCCCTCGCCTCCGCTGCCCAGCCTCCGTCCCCGTCGCGACACCCTGAGCCCCCGCCTCGACGTGCCCTCACCCCAAACCCCGAGCCCCTCGCCGCCCGAGCTCGACCCGTCCCCTGAATCAACCCCTCCGCCCCGACCTCATCGTCCCCGACCTAACCCCTGCGGCCAAGCCGACGATCCCGCTCACAGCCCAACCACCTGCCTCCATCTCTCCCCGCAGCCAGCGACATCCTCCCCCGAGCACGACCCGACCGACCCCTCTCTCCTTTCTCCTCCGCCTGGGCTCGCCTCCACCTCCCAGACCGGAACCCTAGCCACAGCCACCATCTCCTCCTTCCCCGACTCCACCTCTCCGCCTCCCTCCTCTACACTAGCCAGCCCTCGACGACAGCCCGCAAAACTTCCCTGAGCCCGACCTCTGCGACGACCCGCAGCCGCCTCTCTCCGGCCGCCCTCTCCCACCCGGAGCCGATGAGCCGTCCCCGCCTCGCCGTCCTCGGCCTACCCCAGTGGCAGCCCCAGCCAGATCCGGCAGTCTCCGGCCACAGAACCAAGACCCTAGATCCGACTCATCCTGGACACAGTACTCGGACACGACACGGACACGGGAAGATCGTCGTTCACGGAGCCCTGTTCAGGTAACCCGTTCTCTCTCCTCGTTGCCCCAATTTTTGTTCCGTCAGTTGCGTCGCGTAGACTGTGTGACCCCCTCGGTGCCCGTGCAACCCGCTCGGCACATCGCGTCCTGTGGTGACCGCACACCGCGATCCAAAAACAGGAAAATCAACGCCCCGATTCACCCCGGAACTGGGTACGCCCCGCCAAACGGGACGACTTGGTCGTACGCGGTCTTTACCGAAACGTGCGCAACGTTGATACGGACGTGTAGGATTTCGCAGAAGTTGATTTGGATGTGCGTGCACACCGGAATCAACGCGTATCCGTCGACAATGCCCCGTATCCGTCCTTTCTGGAACACGCTGTAACTTTGTGTACACACGTCGGATCGAGACGAAACTTGCGCCATCGGACTCATAGTAATACGCTGGTCCTGTGACCCAAGTTTGGTTCAATTCTGAGGACGTTGACAGAATCGCGTATCGTGGGCCCCACCGGCTCCACTTGACGGGCGATTTTGTGATCGGCTCATCGGAATCCAATTCTGGAAGTTCCGTTGGGTTCGTATCATCGTTCCTGACTTGTTAACACTAAGTTTGGCAAATTTGGAGACCTTTGACCCTGACACGTTTTTCGGTGCAAAGTGGCCCACATGTGGACCCCGCTTTGGCCCGGAAATATCGTTTTTGCCCTTGTGTCCAAATTGGACGTAAGGACAGGCGTTTCTAGCTATTTGATATTTTCTGAATCTAATAGTGATGTTTATTTCAGCAACCGGAGTAGTACCTGCAGATCACCCTGAGACCAGAGCTACAGTTGGAGCCAGGACCCAGGCAAGTGTACCTTGCCAAACTCTGCAGTATTGTTACATATTTTTCTTGCTTCATTATATTGCTGTGCATGCTTGACCTAGGACCGTGTGACGTACTTAGCGTCCGATTATTAGTCGGGTGCCAACATTGTATGCGGTGTTGGGTACGGTCATCTAGAGATGGACATTCGTGACCCCCTTTACATTCTCGTACTTGTCTTACCAAGTATATCATGACCCAGGACACTTGACACTATTCATGAGACAGAATCTTCTTGAGATATTCATGGTGATTCTGTGTAGGATACAGGTTTTATGACATAGACATTTATTCATAGACATTAGATGACTTGCTGCATTAGATATGATCATGCGTGACATGGACATGATGCATCGTGGACATGAGACGTGTGATTACATGGGGTGGGGAGAGACACACAGGCTACAGGCTGATTATATATATAAAACATAGTAAACACATAGTAAAGTACATAGTTATTGTTGCTACCGGCTCACAGACACAGAGCTTGTAGTGGTCTCAGCCTGAGTACTCGTGATGCTCTCACTTGCATTTCACTTAGATGGATACATAAATACCCTGTTTATTCATTGACTATTTTACTGCATTATTGTGGCTTATATTTTCTGTACCTTGCTGTCCCCTGAGGACCTGGATCCGAACTATGTCCCCAGGTATAGCTGATGAGATCGACCCCGAGGTTTACAGAGCAGGAGGAATATCAGGAGCAGGCATTGGAGCAGTACCAGATCCAGTAGACGCGTGATCACCGAGGGTATCTTCTGAGTATATACTATTTTATACTCAGTATTTGCTGTGGTTATCTTTATTCTTGTATCTTGACAGATGTATTCAGACTCATTATCGGGTTATTTCCCCGAGTTTATATTATATTGAGATTGATCTTGCTTTATGATTCTGATATTATTGTATTCATTTCTGTGGATGAGATTAGTATATCTAGACCCTTATTATTGTACTACAGCTTAAGTATGCTCCGATGTATCCATTAAATTGGGTTTGTCCATCGGTGTGTGCTGCTGGCCATTGCCACGTATCTGGTCCCTCGGTATTTTGGGACTGGGGCGTGACAGAGGGTGCAGGTGGTAGGGGCGAGCCAGAGGTGGCTGACCGGTGGGCTCGGGATGGCCGTCGGGGAACAGTGGCTCCAAGTTCCCCCCCCCTTTTTTGAAATTTGAATTCAAATGAAAAACACTAAATAAGAAGGAGAAAGGAAGAAGGAAGAAAAGAAGAAAAGAAAAGAGAAGAAGAGAGGAAGAAGGAGAAGAAGAAGAAGAAGAAAGATTAGAATGAGGGCTACGGTTAGGGGGCTTGGGGAGGTGTGTTTCCTTAGGTTGGATTCTTTGGGGATTAGGGCTTGATAGGACATTAAATAGGATGAGGGTGTGGGTAAATCAAAGGTGAGGATGCACCCAATTAAATGGGTGGTCCAGATTTGTCAAGAGGAAAAATAATTCATGGAGGAATGAGGGTGAGGTTTAATTAAAAATTAATAGGGCTCCCTCATTGGTTTAATCAAATGGGTGTTGACACAAAATGCAAATTTGCAAATCAGCCCCCTTAAATTTGGGTATTTGCGCAGACACATAAAATGACGAAAATTTGGTGGGCGATTCGGTGTCCGATGTTTTGTAGGGTCAGGGGGCACTGTATGATCGGTATGGGCTCAATTTGCAGGGCACTGGAATTAAATTGGGATTTACGAAATCAGACAAAATGTTATCCTCAATTTAATTAGAAATAAATGCAAGTTGTGTTCAAAAATTAATTAGGAGTACATGGACCCAAAATCAGGTCAGGTCATCAATACCAATAATGAAGTAGACTCAGAACAGGATATTACCCTAATTTGGGCCACAAGAAAAATAGGTCAAGATTGCCTCCAATTTTAATTGGAACGCACAACGATACAAAAATAGGAATTTATTAAATAACGTCCGCGACAATTTTTGTGCGGCTAGAAATAATGCACAGAGAGCATAATTATGAGTTGCAAAAATAGCAGAATGGAAGGCGGGCATGTCTAGGGCAAGATTGTGAAATTTGTTGGGAGGCCAAAAGTCAGGATAGCTCTCCAAATATCGAAGCAAAGGCAATGCGCAAAATATTAAATAAAATACGGTAATTAATTATAAACTCCAAGAATTTAAATTCTAACTAAATAATTAAATACAAAAAATTCTATAATTCCGACAGGTGGTCATCTACTGGGCTTCTAGGTCAAGTCTACTAGCTCAAATAAATGGACACTGCATATAATGATATATTTAATTACACATCACATATTTATTTAAATTAAATATACTATCATGAAATTAATAAATTATAACTAATAATATTAAATATTATAAAAGTAAAAAAAAATACCCCTGTTTCCGGAACGTGGTAGTGACATTAAGTAATACGAAAGGCGACAAAGTGTGTCATCTCTGGAGAATGCCGTATAGTGCACCATATAGCAGAGTGTGCCATTCTCCAAAAGCAATAAAGTGTGCCGATAAGGAAACTTCACCAAAGTGCGTCAATTTTGTAATATCTGCAAAGTGCGCCAACTTGGCTTTTAAGAAGTGGCACATATTCTTGATGACTTGCAAATCCATTCAAAAGTGCACCAAGGAGGATTTAGCATACTTTTGAAGGAATTGCCATAGTCCAAAATGTATGTACGAGTAGAGAAGTGCGCCCAGAGTACTCAACATATCTTGGCGTATTTTTTAAGTAATTTATGAAACACACACAAGTGCGCTCACTGGAACTTCGCTTATGCGATAAGGGTTCCCTGCGTACTTTTTGTATACATTTTCAGGCCAACTTTGCATTCTCTGACTTGCTATTCTCCGGCTCCATTAGAAACAATACAAGAAAATCAAAATTATCATGAAGACATATTCTAAATATTAAGCAAATAAAATATATCAAGTGATTAAACAAGTTATACTAAGAATCAAAATAAGATCCATGGTTGTTTCTTCGGTTGGCAAGATATACTTGCCTACGGTCAAGTTCGAGCCTAATACCAATACTACCAAGGTTACCCACAGCCAAGGCCAAGCTCGGTTGCTGCTCTCTGCTAGGGAAGAAACGAAGAAGGAAAGATAAATGAAAGGAAAAGAAAAGTGAAGGAAAGAGAAATATTTGATTATATAGGCAAAGGGTTGATTGTAGGCCATTGGATCATAATCCATGCCCTCTCACCCGGGTTCATCACATCCACCCATCCACCAAGAAAACTAAGGGACCAACGGTCCAAAGTATGCAACTAAGAAAAATTTATAAAAATAACGTAGACAATGCATGAATGTCATAAAGCAAGATTTAAACAGTTTAAACAATAGGCAAGTTATACATGCATAATACATGTATATCGGGTATGTATATTAGAAATTTTCTAAGGAGGAGAGAGTTGTGAGACTCATCTCACTGTTCTAGTATTCGTACCAGTATAAGCGTATTATACATGTATAAGTTGCTTATTGTTTAATTGCTTACATCTTGTCTTATGCTATTCATGCATTGTTTAGCTTGTTTTTATAAAAAAATTCTTAGTTGCATGATTTGGACCATTGGTCCCTTGGTTTTCTTGGTGGGTGACTATGATGAACCCTGGTGAGAGGGCATAGATTATGATCTAATGGCCTACAATAAACCCTTTGCCTATATAAGCAAACATTTTTCTTTCCTTTATTTTTTTCCTTTTATTTCTCTTTTCTTCTTCGTTTCTTCCGCAGCAAAGAGAAGCAATCGAGCTTGGCCTTGGCCATAGGTAACCTTAGTAGTATTGGTATTAGGCTAAAATTTAACCGTAGGCAAGTATATCTTGCCAACCGATGGAACAACCATGGATCTTGTTTTGATTCTTAGTATAACTTGTTTAATCACCTGGTAGATTTTATTAGCTTAATATTTAGAACCTGTCTTCATGATGATTTTGATTTTCTTGTATTGTTGCTCATGGTACCCAAGAACAACAGGCCAGAGAATGCAAAGTTGGCATAAGAATGTATACAAAAAGTATGCAGGTAACCCTTGTCGCATAAGCAAAATTCCAGTGTGCGCACTTGTGTGTGTTTTATAAATTTCTTAGAAAGTATGCCAAGATATGTTAAGTACTCTGGGTGCACTTCTCTACTCCTACGTATATTTTGTACTATAGCAATTCATTCAAAAGTATGCCAAATCCCTCTTGTCGTACTTTCAAATGGATCTGCAAGTCATCAAGAATATGCGCCACTGCTTAAAAGCCAAGTTGGCGCACTTTGCAGATAGTGCAAAGTTGGCACACTTTGGTGAAGTTTCCTTACCGTCGCACTTTATTGCTTCTGGAGAATGGTGCACTCTGCTATGTGGCGCACTATTAGGTATTTTTCAGAGACGGCGCACTTTGTTACTTAATGACTAAGCAGAGACTTCTGATCATTATCGAGAATTGTGTTCTCGACTGAAGAGTCATCTCGACTGTTGTACCATATCTTGGAACTAGTATTTTGTCTTTGGTAGACCTTTCTGTTCCTATTTATGCGCCAAGACCCATTTGTGCGCCAAATATGTTTTTGGCCATTTATGCGTCAAGACCCGTTTGTGCGTCAAATCTATTTTTGGCCATTTATGCACCAATACCTGTTTGTGCACCAAATATATTTTGGCCATTTATACACCAAGACCTATTTATGCACCAATAGTGGTTTTGACCCATTGTGCACGGATGTTACTTCTTGCTTGATTTTATGCGCCAATCCTTAAATGTTAATTTATGCGCCCGTATGCTAGTATTCTCTTTATTATGTTTAACTCTTAATGATTCTCTAGTTCTCTTTTATCCTATTATTTTAGTTAATCATGGTTATTTCCTAAACCTGACATTCTTGATATTGATCTTGATCTCCTAACATGATCTAGTAATTGTACATTATAAACGAACTCCTGAATCTTGACATGAAACTGATCAAGTACTGATAATTCTGATCCTGTACTGATAATCTTGAACCTGTACTGATAATTACTCCTGATCCTGATACTCCTGATAGTGGCTCGACGAAGTACATTCCTGATATGCTAAAAATTCTTGAACTGTAATGCTTTAACTGATAAGATAAATCTCGTAGTTGATTTGCTTGTTCTTATCCTGAATGTACTTGTTAAGATACTGTCTTTCATGTCTTGCATCATATCTAAGGCAGATTCCTGAGCACCACGGTCGAGAATCCTTGATAATTTTTTAGGCTAATAACTAGAATAATAATCTAGAAAGTATCTAGAGAGATTTTCTATCTACATGCAATCCTGGTATCCCAGCGACACCTGATGGACTTGGAGCTTTTCGTCGTGAGGGGCACACTTTCAGCACACCGTCGAGTGTTGCACTACTAGAAAAGATAAGAAATAATTATACCTGATATATCTATGCTATGTACATATTCGTCTGGATACCCCTGATAGTCTTCAGGATATGTAGCCGTAAGGAATCTTAAACATCATATGTTAGTAACTGGAACTGTGATAACCCTAGTTAGTTAATGATAGTAAGTCGTATGGCATGATTGGCCGTGATTGCTTGATTTCCAGTATAGTCTGGTCCCGTCCAGATTTATTTTCTATAACTGACCTTGAGAACACTAATTGAAGCCTGACTCCAGATATTTATGTTTTATCTACATCAGAGCATATTTAATTATTATTTTTATATGCTACCCTTATTTAAATGTTCCTTGTGCTATTTCTTATTGATTTGTCTGCATGTTGGTTTTAGTTCCTAAGTTTGGTTCCCTTGTGATACTTGTTATTTTGGGGTCTGACCCAACTTATTTTGTATGGCCAAATTTTGGAGGAGGACCGCAGGATCTTTCGTACTTTCCTCCTCAAGATGGTGAACACGAGGAGCACCCGAGGACATGAGTAGGTTTCTTCCTTATCACCCATCTGATCTTGTACATTATTCCTTTGAGGCATTTAGCCACCGAACACGTATTTAGCTCATATTTTGGAACTTGACATTCTAGTCTGCGGGCCTACATGTAAAGCATATTCTAGAATATAGCTAGAGCTGATCATGTAACATTGTACCCTTGCTAGTTCTTCATTTTATAACTAGTTTTATGATCATCTGTGTATGTATAGTTTGTGATGCCTTACTATTATATGTTTGGTGATCATACATCTTGTAACTTATTGAGTGCTTGAGATTGAGACACCTAGGATTCTTAACCCAGGATTGCTTGATGGATTGTAGAGTAAACCCTCATATGTCTAGACAACCATGATCATATCTCAGGATATGGAGTACTCTAATATACGTAGCTGGCTTTGTCTGCCCCCGCTCTCTAGTATTCTGGTTCTGTGGCATGACAGGCCATTCCGTTGCTTCGCTTTAACTCAATATGTTTCCTTGTCACTTGATATCATTGCCGTAATCTGCGTTCCATACAATAAATTCATAAATATTCACAAAGATGTCGCCAAAAGTTTTCTAGATTATTTTATTGCTTGAGAGATATGATTTCTGTTTGCTAGAGTTTTTGATTAAGGATGGCGAGGGATGAGGACTATCGCTGCTCTGGATTATGGAAGTTTCTCCTTGAGTTTCGAGGATGACACTTTTTCTTGGTGGGTAAGTATGAAGTTTCTCGCTCCGCGTTGGCACTATGTACAAGAGATATCACTTTGTTGGCTCGAATGAAAGCCTTCTCGAAGAGTTCCCTGATCGAAACTCAAGATGATTGATCTAGGTTAGTGGGCAAAATTTTATTCTCTGATTCTTGCACGCCTTAATAATGAATCTGAGTTTTTATAATGCTTGTTGCTAAGTAGAGAATGTTCGCATCGGAATGATAGAACGAGAACATGTATGCTTAAATATAGAACTTGTAATGCTTGTCATTGGAAAGAACCTTGCCATGCTAAGTAAAATAATAGAATGTTGCATGCTAAGTTACACAGACACAACTATCAAACGAACCATTGTCATGCTAATAAGAAGAGTAATAAGATGTCATAAACTTGTCCATTCTTGTATGCTAAAGTTAGAATGAGCCCCTGCCATATTAAGGAGTAGAGTAGAAAGTTTGCTTGAACATGCTCTATTTTATTTCTATGGTATAGTAGAATTACATGCTTAGAATACAAGAGATAGAAATTGAATGCTAGATTTATAATAATTATTATTGTGCTCACTTATAATATGTTCCGCTTACCTGTTTTCTTATATCGAACTACTAAAGATAGAATTTTATAAATAGCTCATACTGTGTGCTGTTGAACCTATCGATCGATTGAAAAGAAAAGAAGATTGAACATATCGCTTGATTGAATAGAAGAGGATTGATGGTTACCTGCCCCGTATGTCATGACTCGTACCCCGTGTAAGGGCATGAGTACGTGGGTATGTCTAGCCTACGCCACATCATCGGCGGTAGAATATTGTCTAGGTCAACAAACTATCTAAATATCTCACACAATATATATAATGTACCTGTCAAGATATTTTGCCTCTAATGAAGGATAATATAACAATATGATAATCAGTACTCATCTAGGAGTGAATTAGAAGATTTTCAAAAATCCCTTATGCGAAGGGGGCCAGTCCAAGATCGTACAGTTATTAAACGCTTAGCACGCAAGCCTCGCCTCATTAACACTCCCGCAACGAGACTTTTTCCATATAATGATCGCTGAACATAAAACTAGAGGAAGATATGGCACGATATGAAATAGAAAAAATAAAAATCACAGGTCACAAATACAACTCATAACCAAGTCTAATATACTATCACAATGGCTCAAATATATTACATACCAAAATATCTAAACTGAGACATATCCAATATAATAAAAAAACTAGCTAAGTCTCCTGGACAGCTGCCTCTAACTCAACATGCTCTATAGGTGCAATCTCAACTGGCTCGCCATCCTGTGGTCCATAATCAGTGGGACACATCTCCTCCAACCAATCATCTAAAAAATATATCCAGTCAGTATTGGTGAGAAGTACAAAACTCTGAAAGCAGTTCCAAATTTATGGTAGAGAATATATGACAAAAAATAGAAAAGAATACAAGATGAAAAAGTAACTAGAAAATAAAATATAACTGAGATAAGCAGGTAAAATACTGAAAAGATAAATACAGACAATATCGAATAAACTATAAGTAGGAGAAACAAGAATACTAACTAAGTGCCTTAGAGTACAAGTTCATTATGTGATCGGTTTAGGTTGAACATGAATACACTAAGATAACTCGATTATACTTGAAGTGTATAACCGACATGAATACGAATACACTATAAGCTTGATCACATAACCAACTTCTACTCCCCGCCCCAACCAATACTCATGGATCCGATTACGATACATTACGTATACGAATAATATAAGTACACGGAGAACACGAATTAACACGAGCACAAGGAATACCCGATGCACACGATAAATTACATGTAGAAGGAGTATTCAGAGTACACAATAAGGGATAACATCTCCTGATAGGATCCATATTGTACCAGTTCGTATAAAAATATGTCAGAATCAAGTATACAGTTCTAAAATATGTAATATATACACTATCATGAAATAAAACTAACAGTAAGAAGTACTCGCCTCTGGTCCTGAGAAAAAGGTACAACTCAGTGTCCGAACTGGTGTCACACAACCCTATATATGAAATACCATGTCAAATGGGTGTGATAAAGTAATAATATGCTAAAATGAGTCAAAATATGATTTCTGGGTCATATCTAGTCAACTAGGTCAAACTATGTCTCATCTAAGTGTTACCTTGGTTTTTGGTCCACACCTACTTTCTAGGTTGATTACAAAGGTAAACTAGTAATTACTTGGTCATACTAGGTCATACCTAGGTTTCTAGGTCCAAACCTTGAAGATATTAGCTAACTAGTTAATATTACTATATATCTATATATGTAATACTCATATGTATATGGTATCATAAAGTATCTCCTTAATACCTACTTTAGTTAATATACCTTGGCCTACACACAATACCTTAAGCTATAACTCACTGACTTAACTAATACCTTAATAATATTTACTTACCTATATCAATTACTCTAATACCTAATACCTATATATTGGTATCTATCCTCACTTAGCATTAGGTTTCCCTTGGTATTACATTACCTATACTCCACACCCACTTTGAACCTACCTTCTAACAAAACTACCCTTCATCACTACTAGGATACCCTCTTCAAGATGTACTTGTACGACAATCCCATACCAAGCATCTAAACTCCCCAACACACTGCCTGCACTTTATCCACTGTACCACTACAGACCTCTCCTATATGCTCACAGTCCATACAAACATGGACTACACCCCAAATAGTTTAATAGTAACTGTTTCACTGATTAGTAGTATCAGTTCGCCCCCCCCCCCCACACACACATACACACTGATACCTAGTATCCTATATCCATTGATACATTTACACTTTAATCTCAACTTGCATCTCAAACTCTCACATACCTATTTCCTTGATATTCTACCTTGATACCCTACCTGCAAATACCAACACATCCCTGTAGAAGTAGGGAAAATCTGCTCCATGCGCCATAATGATGCGCCTCGGTAGTCTAATCCCTTGTGCCTCAAGGATTCTTGCCTATGCGCCAACAGTCTAAGTGGAGTATCATGCGCCCGCAGTGCCATGCGCCATCCTACATCTTGGTATCTCATGTGCCTACAGTGCCATACGCCCTCCTACATCTAGGTGTCTCATGTGCCCCAGTGCCATGCGCCTCCTATATCTAGGTGTCTCATGCGCCCGTAATACCATGCACCCACCTATATCTAGGTGTCTAATGTCCCCGCAGTGCCATGCACCCCTAGGTATCTAAGTGTGTCATGCGCCTGTCGTGCCATGCGCAATTATGATCCTGCCAACTCTCATGCGCCTGCAGTGTCAAGCGCTATGCAATTCACGTACAGGCGTGTACATGATGCCTTGTTGAAGGCTATAAATAGTTGGTTTTTTCCCATACGTAGGGCATCGAGAGATCCATACACCCACATGTAAAATAAAGAGGAAGTAGAGATAGCCACCTCTACAAGAAAAGGAGACAGAGCACCACCGAAGCCTTGTCGACCCCCTTGATCCCGGATCATCAACGGAGTAAAGGAGCCGCAGTGCTCGATCTCTACCGTCACACTTACCCCAGATCTTTTGTAGGGTTTATCTTGTACTCTTTGTCAATTTGCAAACAAAAGAAAAACACATATACATTATTCTTTTTGTGATGTAACAAAACTATCGACTCTGCTGGGGAAGAGCTTCTCCTCCAATGAGAAGCTGGTGACGCAATTCGACGTAACCAAGATAGGTTCGACTCAGAGGATGTTGGTCATCCACTTCGACCAATAGGTGTTTGAAGATACGCTAGATAAGCCAGACTCTACCATGAGGCCCGTACGACCTCGCATGACTCACAAAATTTGGGATGTTCGTGCTGCTGCATCGATCCCGAAGTTGGTACCCGATACATCATCAACCCACGTCACAGTCACAAACGCGATTGACCTGTACTTCGCCAATAAGTCGAGTTCCTTGTTGAGGCCCGCATGACCTTAAAAAGTTAGCAGGGTTTGGGTTGCTAAAGTCGCTGTGCTAGACCCAACCTTCGCTCCAGAAATGCCGCCAGCCTTAGTCGCAGGTGCACACAAGGTAAACGTGCATCATGCCTTTGTCTTTGAAGCTGCACCCAAGAAGAACTTTGCCAAGTCCCATGATGCGCACAGTGACGTCTAGGACGTGAAGCTTGCGCCAATCACAGGCACATAGAGTCTCCTCCGGGGAAGACAACTAGTAATAAAGACTCATATAGTCCTACTCTGGATTCCCTTTACTATCCGCCCAAGCACGCTAGTCCAAGAAAATCCAAAACACCCCGAGCCATGTGCGCTCGAGGGGCTGCATCGTTAATACTCTAAAAGCGTGTGCCATTATTGGTAATACGCACTTCTAATGGAAAACTCTATAGGGCAAACCCGGGCTCACATGCGCCGGAAGTGGGTCGACCCTTGGAACTTTCTAAAACTTACTTGGATGCTGCAGTCGTACGAAAACTATGTCTAGAAAAGAAACTTAGGAGGATAGACCCATGCGCCCAATCTGGTTGCACATATAGAGGGAGTCTATCTCATATCAAGTCTTCCATTAATGGTCCGTTTGCAGTTTCTGCGGAAGAACTGGATCAGAGTGCAAAATCTTTACTTTCACCTCCATGCGCAAGGGTTACCCGAGCATGTGAAGTGGGAGTGGAAAAGAAACTTCCATCGTCTGATTTACGCAACGTGATTAGTCACAAGTGTAAGACGAGAGAAGCAACACTAGCACAAGATGTGTCCCCTCAAAGACACGCCTATGCCAGCATCATTATTAACTGTTGCTGCACTCAAGACCCGATTCCTCCAAAAAGACAGTCGGTGTTTGAGCGATTGCAATCAACAATTCCAACCCAACAGCATCTTCGGAGGCTACCACATAAAGAGGAGGAATTGTCCGTTGCCTCATGTTCCACAATATGGAGATCCTCCCTCTTAAAGAAGATCTCAAAGAAAGGTTCGTCAACCGTAAGGGTGTCGGTCACCACTCCACGGAGCCATCCGTGAGGTAGCAGACTGGTACAGACTGTGGGGGTATTTTAAGGCACGCGCTCGCGAAGAAGGCTGGGGGTAACCACACCTCCCCGAGCAAAGTTTTGATCAAAGCTGGGGGTAGCAATCCCCCAGTATTTTATTACAACCCGGCCTTCCAAGAAGAGGGAGAATCCCTGTAAGCGGGTGACAACGTAGCAGGGGGACCCTTCAAAATGAACCCTTAGTCGAGACTGGGGTAGGAACCCTCCGAGTTTTGAATACAATACAGTAATGCCCATTTTCCCTGAGGACAGCGAGACTCAAGCATCTGGGACAGAAAGTGAGGCTTTCACCTCCCCGCCCACCTCATCTCGCATAAAGCCAGTATACATGGCGAGAGACAAACACGATATGGAGTCTAGTAATCAACATCGCCTGGAGATGCTCGAAGCCATGATGCAAGCTCTGAGCACTTCAATGAAGACTCTGACTCACAAAGTGCTGGAACTCAGAGAAAGTATCGCCCCAATACAGCCACAAGCACCGGGACGAACAAACGAGAAACCCGATACGCCTGACCCGGTTCCTCAGGTTGTAAGTAGTCATACAATGCCTCGATCCTTTGTTCCCCTTCTGACAGAGGATATCCAGGAGACATTAAGGGACCTGCGTGCCCGCATAGATGCTTGGGACAACCAAGATAGGTTCTAGATGCTTGGGATCCGACAACCCTATCCTCCCGAGTGGAATAATGTGGTATACCCTCCTAAATACAAACCACTGTCGCTGGATTCATTCGATGGTAAGACATCGTCCCGACAATACATGAGGTAATTCTAGTCTACAATAGGCCATCTACCTCGGGACGATGCCCTACTTACCAGCCTGTTCGTCGAAGCATTATCCGGGGTCGCCTTTGAGTGGTTCTACAGTCTCCCAGATAAGTGCATTTCCGTTTTCGATGACCTGAGGTCCATGTTTCTTTCCCGATTTTACGAAGGAAGAATGGATATAACTATGTTATTTCTCATGGACATCACCCAGGGATATCGAGAACTCGCATGGAACTACATCGAGCATTTCTGACAGGCAGCGCTGAAATTACCTCATAGTATTCCTGAGTCCTCATTAATAGATATGTGCCGAAAGAATCTCCTTCCTACTATGAGACTCTGGACGACATCCGGCCCATTCACCGAATGAACATCGTTCATTATAAACTCTGTGGCTGCTGAAAAGAATGCAAAAGATGCCCGCTCGTTGGGATTCCAAACTCCCAGCACCGAAGATAAGGGAAAGTGTCCTTTCGTCACAAACAATAATCGTGACAATAAAGGGAAGCAGGCATTGACAGTAAACTTGGCCAAAAATCCAACCTTACATGTTCCTAAGCTGACAGAGCCACCAACAGTACATGAGACTTATTCCTTCAATGACGATGATTTGATGGAACTCTTTGATGTTTTGGTGAAAGGTAACAAGCTCAAGCTACCCGACATTAAACGTCCTAATGAAGCGGGTAAGGTAGATAATCCCAAGTATTGTCACTACCACCGATATGTCCATCACCCCACGCGGGACTGTTATGTGTTGAAAAGGAAGATACAACGACTTATCGACTCCATAGTTCTTTCTTTGGGCTACGAAGACAAGACCATCACGAAAAATATGGTGTCTCTCCAGTTCGGTACTTTTTCAATGAAAGAAGCCCAAGATGGTGTCGTCCCCATACCAAGGACAACCATAGAGGTCGTAAACCTCCCCCTAGCTCGAGCAGAAGGTTTGGTTCCCATTGCGACTCCAAGAGATGAAGTTATATAGATTCATCCAGGCCTTGTCCCGGATATGACACAACCAACAGCACCGCCAGTCTCTAATGCCAAAGGAAAGAAGACTAAGTCCTATCATGCGGTCTCCCCAGCAATAAATGAAGCTCTAGATGGAGCAACCAGGTCGGGACTAACCTATCAGTGCGATTACAACGCTCCCGATGGCTCTACACCTCTAGCGGGTGATCTTTCGGCCTCTGATCCGGGTCTATCCTAACTTTTGGTAGCAGACAAGTAAAAGCAGAAGGAAACTCGTTATGATAAACCTTTGCGGAAGGATGTAACGCAAGGGCTGGAGAAGCACTACAGCTTTGATATACTAGCGCAATTGGCCAATACTCCAGCGAAGCTATCAATCTTTGAGATCCTGCGTCTTTCCAAAAAGACCCACGATGCTCTGACTGCGGTATTGCTAAACGCCAACTCCTACTTGGCTCAAGTTAAGCCACTGACAGAAAATCTCGCTGCATATCCTCAATGCAATAGTGTGATAGAGATAATTTCCTGCATAATATTCTCCCAATAGGATATGCTGTTGAAAAAAAATAGACATGATCGTCCCTTGTATTACACAGGATACATCAGAGCCATTAAAGTGGATCAGATGCATATTGACCCCGGATCATCCCTCAGCATCATCCCACAGAGCTTACTACAAACTCTGGGTATCTCGATGCATCGGCTGGCAGCCACTAATACCACTATCAGCGACTTCAACACTAGAAGAAGCTACCCTCTTGGCAAAATTTGCCTAAAGTTCCAAATCGGCGACCTCCGTACAGAAGTCACTTGTTACGTCATTGACGTTGAAGTATTCTATAATGTCCTGCTTGGGTGACCATAGATACATGAATATATGATTTTTTTTGTCTACTCTCCATCAATGCTTGAAGTGTGTCAACGGAGATGGCGTCGTCAAAATAGAATTCGCTGACGTGGATCCTTTCAAGGGAATCGAGGCATACTACTCTGACTAGGTCTTGTACAAACAAATCCACTCAGACGAAGGTGCCAACAACGTCGATGATGAAGCCGACAACGTTATAGCTTCAGATACTCCTCTATGGATTCGTTTTAAAGGGCATCTAGTCCCTGCAGCTGTTCCTCTGGTGGTCAAGATTCGTAAGAAGGCACCTGAATCCCCAGTGATCAAGCCTTGGAGGTTGAGAAATCTTCCAAACAAGGAATCCCCTATAGTGAGAACCCCAGAGTAGCTAGTAGTCAAACTCTACAGGAAAGCTCCGATACCGCCAGCGTTACTAGCAGCCACTAAAGATGAGTTGGAAGAATACATCGCAGTATCTACCGACACATCATTATTCGATGACGTAATCCCTTTTGAAGAAGAGCCTTATTTTCTCAGTAAGGGTATATCCTTGATCTACTTCATCGTAGCACAATGGAATGCCGCATACTCTTTGGAGCACAGTTTAGGCCTATATTTGCATACGCAAGTAGCCACCACTCACTCGGCAGGTCAAATTCGCCTTAATCAGGATGTCTGCTTCATTATTCCAGCAAGAAGGAGAGGAAACAAACCTATCATCTTTCGAAGAGTTGAAGGTCGCCAAGACTTCCTTGTAGATGAGTCAGAATCGAAAAGCGGTAGAATAAAACTTTATCGCTACAGCATCCAGACTAAGCATATTATCCAGAAAATAGGATATGATCAGAAGAGAGACCAAGGCCTAAACTATGGCAAAGGTCGACGGCCGCCACTGTATCATTTTGCCCCAAAAGGCAAACCAGAGACGTATTACCAATGAACCGACCATGGTTTAGGGTATATCACTCCTCCTACTACTCCGGAGGGCTCGGAGGAAGAAGATGACACGCAGTCTCACTCTTCGCGATCTTCCACCTGGGACTCCGACATTAGCATCGGAAAGGTACTCAAAAAAGTGTTGTCCAGTAATATAGAATTAGCGAATCCAGAAGAGGGTGACGAGCATCCAATTGAGCTCTTCGAAATAGAACCGTGGGCTCAAAAACTAAAACCCTATAGGAATTATGGTTCGAGCAACATAAGCCACCTACTGAAGACGAGGTTATACAAGTGGATTTGGGCAACGATGTGGCTCCTAAACCAATCTTCATTAGTAAAAATCTTTCGACAGAAGAGCGCGAATCCCTTGTCCAGCTGGTAAGGGAATACATTGACATCTTCGCATGGAACTATGAGGATATAACAGGCTTGGATCCACGCATAGAGGTATACAAGCTCAATATCCTGCCAGACACCAAGCCTGTGAAGCAGCAACAATGATGGTTTCATCCGAACATTATGAACGTCGTCGAAGCTAAAGTAAATAAGTTAATATCAAGTGGCTTCATTTGAGAGGAACAATACCCATACTGGGTAGCTAACATCGTCCCTATCATCAAGAAGAACGCAAAATTCGAGTCTGCGTAGACTTTTATGATTTAAACGCGGCTTACCCAAAGGATAAATTTTCTCTCCCAATCATAGACATGATGATCGATAACACTTGTGGCTTTGAGCGTGTGTCCTTTATGGATGAGTTCTCGGGTTACAATCAGATCAAAATATTTTCGGACGATGAGAAACATACATTATTTCGGACACCAATAGGGGTGTACTGTTATACAGTGATGCCCTTTAGTCTAAAGAACGTAGGTGCCACTTACCAATAAGCCATGAGATCTATCTTCTGTGACCACTTGCATAAGACAGTTGAATGTTATGTTGATGACATCGCTGTTAAGAGCCGATTCCAAGATGATCATCTTCATGATGTCAAGATGGTATTCGGACTAATGCGAGCCCACCAGCTTATGTCACGCCCCAGTCCCAAAATACATAGGACTAGGAATACGTAACATGCCTAGCCGTATGTATATGAACTCCAATATATAGAAATCATATACATACGTACGCTGTATATGAATATGCAATCCACCAGTGGTAATATACTATCACAATAAGTCACACATAATCTATATCCCATCCACAGCACAAATAATAAGTAAGAATAAAGAGCTGGATAATAACTGGATAACCAAGATGAGTATCATGTCGGATAGTCGGGTGGAAACAAATCTACTACAAATGACTATACTTAAGTAGTAACAAAATCTCTAAATAGTGGAAAATAATCATAGCTATTCTGAGGGTGAGACCTCCTCAGTCAGGTACGTAGCGTCAGGTCCAGGACCGTACTCATGTGGATACTCCTGCTCGTCCATATCTGGAAAGGGACCAGGTCCTCAGAGGGACGTAACAAGATACATAATAACATGCCAATAAGTACTGAAATTAAACATCCACTGGGTCGCCTAACCGTCTAAGTAAAATGCAATTTGAGGACAACTTTGAGCGTAGAGAAAGTGTAGGCTAGACATATACTGACGTAATTCACCAATCGTGACAACTGGCTAGTATATGCCACATATTCCCCCAGTACAAGGGCGCAAGAACAGGAAATCTGTATAGTATATAACGTCCATACCACTCCGTCGAGTGTGGAATCTGTAGTAAAGGAAGTGGGGTGTCCCATACGCCTACTAGTAGTCCTTCCCGCCTAATGCTCTAAGCATGCCACATCCATGACACAATCTGGTTCATAGCCTATCATTAGTACCCTAGCCCAATCCTACAACCAAACAAGGACAAGGATTGGACCACCGTACTACAATAGACTATGTCCATGGACCTCTAATAACTGCTAAGTCTTCTAGCATATAAGTTTCTATCAGCAGTCATCCCTAAAGCACGACTCATACGTATAGGAGGCCAATCCAATACGTAGTCCGGGATCTATATGAGACTCACAACTCGTGTAACAACTGTGTCACGGACAATGAACCTACTGATGCTACATGATACTGGGGTGGTCTCATAAAATAGGTCCAAAATCTACTTAAATAAACATCTATATAAGCAGAAATAAATATGCATGCATCAGCTGGAATGTAAATAATCAGTACAATGGCAAGGTATACTTGCCGAGCAAAGGTTCTGTAAAGTGCAACGTCCAATATGTGTGTTTAAGTTTGTTGTAAGAAGAAGTGGGATTAGTTTGAGAGAGTTGTAATATATATAGGGTCAAGAGGCGGTGGGGATACTTAGTCTCAAAGACTACTGCTGCTGCTGTTTCTTCCTTTCATTGGTTTAGGTTTCGGTTGAGGAGAGTTTAGTAATAACATAGAGATAAGATGAGGTGGAATAAAGCGGTGGTGTTTGTTTTATGCGCGGTGTTGTTTTACGCGTGTGGTTCAAACTTTATGCGCGGAGAAGGAAAGAAAGAGAAGTTGGTTTTCTACTGTTGCTGTTGATTCCTTACTTTACGCGGGTTTGGGTGCAAGCGGGTAGTGGGTTAGGAGTTGCGGTTTCGGGTAGAGATCCAATATCCAATAGGAATTGTATATATATATATATATATATATATATATATATATATATATATATACACACATATCTATTCACAGGAAATTCTAAGAATTATATTGGTGCATAGGGTGAGCTAGCAACTGTCCAAAGAGTCTTCTACATGGAATAAATTAGAAAAAATTTATAATGGCCACATAAATCCTCTACATGCATAAACATCTCAAATAAAATTAAATAAAATCTATTCCCTCTATTTAACTCATATAACTAAATTAAATAATTAATAATAGAGAAATACAGTTTTCAGAAATTGGGTTCTTACAACTCAAGATGAACCCTACCAAGTCATTCTTGGGGGTCTTCAGAGGCAAGTTCCTGGGTTTTATCATAACCTTAAAGGGTATTCATATTAACCCTGAGAAAACCTAGGTTGTTCTGGATATGCACCCTCCGAAGAACCTGCAAGAACTCTGTAGTTTACAAGAAAGGGTGGCACACATCAGGAGGTTCATCGCTAATCTCTCCGGATGATGTCGAACCTTTACTCGACTCATGAAGAAAGGGGTCTCTTTCATCTGGATAGAGGAGTGTCAACAAGCATTCGATAATATTAAGAAGTATCTCACGAACCCCCCCCCCCGGTATTGGTGGCTCCAGTCATGGGAAAGCCTTTATTACTCTATGTCCGAGCAATAGATCATTCTCTCGGTGCTCTTCTCGCTCAAAATAACGATGAAGGATATGAGCAAGCTATCTATTACCTCATCAGAACTATGATCGGCATGGAACACAGATATAATTCGATCAAAAAATAGTGTCTTGCTTTAGTATTTGCCGTCCAAAAGATACGACTTTACTTGACAGGGCAAACCATACATGTGATCTCTCGAGTGAACCCCCTCAGAGTCCCGATGACCAAACCTGGAGCACTTAATTCTCGCCTGGCCACATGGGCAATCCTGCTATCGCTCTATGATATGGTGTTAGTTCCGCAGAAGGCTGTCAAGGGCCAAGCATTGGCTGACTTTCTAGCAGCTTATCCGGTATCGAAAACTTCAAAGCTTTATGACAGAATCCCCGAAGAGGTGTTATAATCAAACATTATCATAACGGGAGGAGTAGTCTGGCGAATGTTTTTCTACGGTGCTTCTAAAATGGGACCAAAAGGCAATATCGTGGCCGGAGTGGGGATAGTGCTAATTTTTCCTAACGACTTGGTCATCCTTCGCGCATATTCGCTGATGGAGCCATGTTCCAACAATGTGGCAGAGTACAACGCTCTCATTATTGAGCTTCAGTTAGCCAAACAGCTAGAGATTAAAGCTTTGGAAGCCTATGGAGACTCCAAATTAATTGTCAGTCAAGTCTGCGGAGAGTACGAAGTTTGACACAAGGATTTACTCCCTTACCATCAGGCTTCCATCGACATAATTTCCACTTCCACAAAGTTCTTCATAGAACATATGCTATGACTGCAAAATATCGAAGATGACACACTCGCTGGCCTTGCTGCATCTTTGGCGACTCCAATCCAGTCCCATCTATAGTCACAGTAGCGGGTCAAGAACTAGTTTGACCAAAGAGCAACTTGTGCTTTAAGCTAAGCCACTCTATGGACGCCGATACCAATGTCAAAGATTGGAGACTCCCATTTATAGACTTTGTAGTCTATGGGATCCTTCCGAATAATCAAAAGAAGGCCACTACCGTCAGAAGATGCTCCCTGCGATTCTATTATGATACAGCCACTGAAATATTGCACCGTCGTTCTTATGACATGATTCTACTACAGTGCCTATCAGATGCAGAATCAAAACAAGATCTCCGCGAAACTCATAACGGTATTTGTGGTGCTCACCAACCTGGCCCTAAGCTTCAAGACCGTCTTCGATGTATGGGCTATTACTGGCCAATAATGGTGGCAGACGCTATCGAATATGCAAGAAAGTGTCGAATGTGTCAAATCCATGCGAACTTTATCTACCAACCATCAGAGTTCCTACACCCTACCGTGTATCCTGGCCATTCGAAGCTTGGGGGATGGATATCATAGGACCGATTAGTCTGCCCTCATCTAAGGGACATCAGTTCATCCTAGCTATTACAGACTACTTCTCCAAATGGGCAGAAGCAGTTCCACTCGCAAAAATAAAGACATCCAACGTGATCAATTTTTTTAAATATCATGTCATCTACCGCTTTGGCTTACCCTGCAAGACCATTTATGAAAATTGTCCACAGTTCGTAAGCCACGCTTTCTTTCAATTTTGTAAAAAAAACCGAATCCAAAATATAGCTTCAACCGCCTATAATCCAGCAACGAATGGATTAGTCGAACCATTCAACAAGACGATCATCAAGCTACTCAAAAATTTGTTTCAACAAACAAACGTGACTGGAATGAGAAGCTGGGTGAAAGTCTATGGGCCTATCGCACGATGGTCCAAACTTTAACTGGCAGAATGCTATTCTCCTTGGTCTATGGAAGCAAAGTTATACTTCCTTTGGAGACCCATTTTCTTTACCTTCGGGTGGCACTTTCCAATCAGTTGACCGATGAAGACAACCATCGGCGACACCTATAGGAATTAGAGGCACTCGATGAAAAATACCTCCTGGCTCAATAACGTATTGAGCTATATCAGGCATGGCTTTCCGGTGCCTTCAATAAGAAAGTGAAGGAAAGGACTTTCCAAGTCAATGATCTTGTTCTAACATTGAGAAGACCAATGATCATGATCCAAAAAAGCAAAAAATTTCCAACCCAAGTGGGAAGGTCCATTTGTAGTAGAGACGGTCTACTCCAGTGGCGTATACAGGCTAGCTAAGCCTAACAGTGACTTGCTCATGATGCCAATCAAAGGCAAGTTCCTAAAGAAATACTATGTCTAAAGCTTCAAAAAAAAATCCTAGCAAAGGGACATGAAAATATACTACTTATGTCACGCCCCAGTCCCAAAATACGTAGGACTAGGAATACGTAACACGTCCAGCCGTATGTATATGAACTCTAATATATGGAAACCATATACACACGTATGCTGTACATGAATATCCAATCTAATAATGGTAATATACTGTCACAACAAGTCACACACAATCTAGATCTCATCCATGACACAAATAATAAGTAGGAATAAAGAGTTGAATAATAACTGGATAACCAAGATGAGTATCAAGTATGATAGTCAGGTGGAAACAAATCCACTACAAAACGACTATACCGCAATAGTAAAAATATATCTAAAAAGTGGAAATAATCACAGCTACTGTTGAGGGTAAGACCTCCTCAGTCTGGTAAGTAGAGTCAGGTCCAGGTCCGAACTCCTACGGTACTCCTGCTCGTCCATATCTGGAAAGGGACCAGGTCCTCAGAGGGACATAACAAGATACATAGAAGCATGACATAAAGTAAATACTGAATAAATAAAGGGGTGTGCTAACCATCTAAGTGAATGCAATTTGAGGACAATCTTGGTACGTATGGATAGGCGTAGGCATATCATCCAACGTCATCTAGAGTGTGGTATCTGTAACGTCCATTATTCCGAAGAATGTGGTATCTGTATATATATAACGTCCAACACTCTAAGGGACGTGGTATCTGCAATAATATATACGTCCATACCACTCCGAAGAGTGCGGTATCTGCAATAAAGGAGGTGGGTGTCCCATACGCCTACTAGTCGTCCTCCCCACCCAATATAAATGTACAAGTCGTGAACACGACGTGAACATCTCGTACTAGAATGCAAGTCTCTATAGAAATAACAACTAAGCTAAATACCGTTATACGTGTTGCTCACACCGATGGCCAGTCGAGTATGAGGCACGCGTCCCTACATGAACTCACTCTGTGACATAAAATGATACGTGTCAAGGCCTGGGGAGCCATACCGATAACTCCACAACTTTATGTGGGTCTACTAGACACTAGGTCAAACACCAGATCTTAACGTCAACGCATTCATTGACTGCACCAGAGTCTCTCTCGGACGCGCACAGTTATATAAAATAAACATGCAATAATTAATTTAGAATTTAAACAGTACAACAAGGCAAGGTATACTTGTCGGGCAAGAAATCTGTATACTGTATGTCCAAAACTGTGTTTATCTTTGTGTATGCAGAAGTAGGTTAGGGTTTGGAAGAGTTGTAATATATAGGGATAAGAGGCGGTGGAGAAACTTAGAGATTAAGAATTACTGCGGTTGCTGCTTTCATTGGCTCTAGTTTCGGTTGTTCTTCCATTGGTTTAGGTTTCGGTTGAGGAGTTTTTAGTAACAACAGGTAAAGAGGCGGTGGGGGATTAGTCACATGCGGGAAAAGAAAATGAATATACGTGAGGGTTGCTTTATGCGCGAGTGAAGAAAATTAAGCGGTGGGGTGGTTGCTGATATTCTCTTCTTTACGCGCGGAGAAGGGAAGAGCAAGGTAGGTTTTGCTACTGTTGTTGTTTCCTTTCTTTTCATTGGTTTTGGTTACGGTTGAGGAGAGTTTGGTAATACTATAGTTTAGAGGCGGTGGAATGAGCGGCTCACACGCGCAAAGAAGCAAAAGCAAAGTTGGTTTACTATTGCTGTTGTTGATATTTTTCTCCTAATGGGTTGTGTAACGCCCCGCTCCGCGCCGGCGTTATATATCAAGGTGAGTGGGCAGAACTTCGTTCTCTGATTCTTGTACACCTTAATAATAACCTGTGTTTTTGCTTGCAATGTTTTCTTAAGAGAATGATAGAACCTGCCTTGCATGTTAATGAACGAACTCACCTAGCTTGTCTTTGAATCAAGTCTGCTTAACGAGAATCCTGAATCGCCTGCTTAGAGTGCATGAACATGTTCACTATCGTCTATGCTTCGAGAGAACCATACTGTGCCTGAACGTGTTCAAGTGATAAGTCGGATTGCCCCGCAACAATGAGTGTATTCTGATGGTTCGTCTAGTCTGCATACTAAGAGTTTATTTGATAGTGTTCCATGCATTCGCACGCAGTCGGACAATGGCTATTGGTGGAGAGCTGAACTGCATGTGTTCCGGCTGCTACCATGATAGTGCAAAGCAACCATGAGTCACAGCTGCCTCTAGCATCAGATAAAAGAGTCATTGGTATGCTGGACTAACCGCTACCGATCCTGAGATACTCGGGGACCGCCCTGCATATAGCTAAGTCATTGTGTTGGCTTGGTTAGTGACTGCCCCTAAGAATGTGCATCGTATGTCTAGCCTTGCATCAGACCCTCGAGTCGCACGAGACACGCTGCGCACACCCTGAAACATGAACGGTTTGCTTGCTTGCATATTCAATATGAAACTCTGTTTCCAAACATGTTTCTAAACAAGTAAATCGACTCTGCTAGAACTGCATGAAACGAACCTAGGTAAAACTAGAAAGATCACTAGTAATGTAATGTTTTATAACATGATTACTTAGTGCCTGTTTGAGTGAATGCTTGTTTCTGTTCAGTTGATTTATCTTACCAGTACTTGTATAAAGTGCTGACCCACCAACAGTTTACTTGTTCGCAGGTACTGGATCGTCCGAGGAAGCGATAGGCGTGCCACAGTCCCGAAGACCCGGAATCCTGGTTTCGATTGTTGCCCCGAGAATGCTATCGTATAAGGGGGCATGATGTATGGAACGAACGTGTGCCTTTGCTAAAGGAAACCCAAGTTGCCTTGATTGTCCCGAACACTCAGTTGGCTAATGCATTGCATTGCAACAAGTCCCTTTCCGCTGCTTACTCGATTGATGCGATGATAGCCAACTATCAACTTAAACGATTAGCCTTGCACGGGCGCAACCCCAGGCCCGTGCGGCATCACGTCCCCCGAAAGCTCGAACGGACCATTCGCTTGGCTCCCTTCCTCCCTCGCACCCGCGGGACGGGCACGGTGATTCGCGTCCGGCGTGCCGAGGCACGGTGATACGTGCCCGGTTCGTTAATTCCCGGTCGCACGGGGCGGGGCAGGGCGGAGCGGCGGCCCGGGCGGGGCCGGGGCGTGACAGAATGGTATCAGAACGGAATCGATTCTCTGGCCCAAACCGTTGCTATGACTCTGAGATATATCGATACGGTTTTGCAAAGAGCGTTCCATACAATAAGTCCATAGATATTCTCAAAGTGCAAAATATTTCCTGAACTTGAATTGCTTGATTGTTTCGATTGAGTACGGCGAGGGACGGCACTATCGCTACTCGGGATATCGAGAAGTTTATCCTTGAAGTTTCGAGGACGAAACTTTTTGTTGGTTGGTAAGTATGTAACGCCCCGCTCCGCGCCGGCGTTATATATCAAGGTGAGTGGGCAGAACTTCGTTCTCTGATTCTTGTACGCCTTAATAATAACCTGTATTTTTGCTTGCAATATTTTCTTAAGAGAATGATAGAACCTGCCTTGCATGTTAATGAACGAACTCACCTAGCTTGTCTTTGAATCAAGTCTGCTTAACGAGATTCCTGAATTGCCTGCTTAGAGTGCATGAACATGTTCACTATCGTCTATGCTTCGAGAGAACCATACTGTGCCTGAACGTGTTCAAGTGATAAGTCGGATTGTGTCACGCCCCAGTCCCAAAATACGTAGGACCAGGATACGTAATCATGCCAGCCGTATGAATATGGCACTCCAATATATGGAAACCATAACACACGTACGCTGTAATATGGATAACAATATCCACAAGTGGTATAAATCCATCACAAATCATATGGTATAATCTAATCTCATCCACAGAATCATATAAAAGAACATAACCAATAACCATAACTAGATCTCAAATGTAAAGCATCTAAAGAGGGTAGTCGGATGGAAACAAATCCACTACCGGACTAGAATGAGGAATAAACAAGATACACACAATATAAATATATCCTCTAACAATCACGAGGCTCGAAGAGAACTCCTCGGAACGTACGCAACCAGTCCGAATCCGCGCTCCTGCAATACTCATGAACAGATACACCTGGCAGAGAACCAGGTCCTCAGAGGGACATAACAAGAATACTTAAACACATGCCATAAAGTAAATACTGTGAAAACTCAAGGGTGACCTAACCATCTAAGTGAAATGCACTTTGAGGACAACTTGAGTATATGGGAAGGTGTAGGCTAGACATATGCTGACGTAATTCACCAATCGTGACAACTGGCTAGTATATGCCACATATGCCCCTATAGAAGGGCACAGTATGATAACGTCCATCTCCGAAGAGCATGGCATCTGTATAATATAACATCCATATCACCCCGAAGAGTGTGGCATCAGTGTAGTATATACCGTCCATATCACTCCATCGAGTGTGGCATCAGTGTAGTATATATCGTCCATATCACTCCGTCGAGTGTGGCATCAGTGGAAAGGAAGTGGGGTGTCCCATACGCCTACAAGTTGTCCTCCCCGCCCAATGATCTATGCATGTTGTATCCACAACACGCGTCATAGTCTATCACTAGAACAGTAGCCCATCCTTACAACCAAACAAGGACAAGGATCGGGCCATTGTATCATGACAGTCTATGCTCCACCTACTAATAACTGCTAAGTCTTCTAACATGCATCACTATTAGCAGTTATACCCTATCCGTCGCATGCCTACACGTACCGGTGGCCAACCACATACGCAGGACCGTGCCCTACATGAGACTCACAACACGTGTACGAAAATGTGTCAAGGCCTGGGAGTCATACCGATAACTCCACGACTCTAGGTGGGTCTACTAGACACTAGGCCAGACACTGTCCTAACGTCAACGTATCCGTTGACTGCACCCGAGTCTCTCTCGGACGCGCACAATTTAAGATAATAAACATGCATCTAATGTACAGAATTTAAACAGTATAACAAAGGCAAGGTATACTTGCCTGGCAGGCGGCTGTGTAGTCCCAATACCCAGCTCCGAAAGTCGCGTAGAACCAATCCAATCAGTCCTCGGTGTCAGCGTGCCAGGTATAGAAATCGGGGATGACTGCTGCGGGTTGTCGGGCAAGGGTGACGGGTTCATGACGACGACGATGGCGATGGTGATGACAAGAACGATGATGGTGATGGTGTTTACTGTTGATGGTGGTGGTATAAATATATAGGTGGTGATGAGGGCGATGATGTGGAGGATGGTGATGACCAAGAGGACGATGCCTAAGGGTGATTAGGTTAAGTTATTGGTGACGATGATGGTTGCAGATGACTAAGATGGTGATGAGGATACTGGTGATGGCGAGAATGATGGTTAGGGTTGAGGGTGATGAGGTTGTTTGATGATGTCGATGATAAGGAGGTGACAATGACAATGATGACGACGATGCGGGGTTATGCTGAGGTATTAAACTACGATGAGGGTGATAATTACGACTATGGCGACGATAATGATGGTGATGCTCATGATGGTGATTATTTGAGGTGGTGATGATGGTGATAATGAGAGGGGATGATGATGAAGAGTGTCGATGATGAGGATGCAGATGGTAGCTTGCTGAACTCCGGCCAGCGAGGAAGGGTAGTCCGGCCAGGGGAAGGTCCATCCAGGGTGGTCTGGTCAAGGAGGGGCCATGGTCGAGGAGTAGCAGGGACACGGGGAAGAGGCTGGTGAATGGTGGTGGTAGCCTCAGGTGGTCGGGGGAAAGTCAGCTCCGGTGAGACGAGCTCTGCGGAAGGAAGGAGACGAGGATGAGATGTTGGTCGGGGTGAAGTCTGCTCAGGCGGAGGAGTTGCTCCGGCCAGCGAGGAAGGAAGAGGGGTGGCGTTCAGTCGGCGCGGCGGACAGCGGGGTCGAGCCGGCTGGACATCGCTGCTCCGGTCGACGTCGATAACAGTAGAGTACAGGGGTCAGGGATGATACAGATGGAGGAGAGAGGAGGAGATGGCTGCGGCCTCCGGCGATGCTCGGGCTGCTCGGTTCTTGTCAGGGAGAAATTGGGAGGAGGAAGAAGATGAACAGGGATTGGGGGAGGGGTCGGCTGAACACTTAGTTTTAGGTTTAGAAAAATAAAAGGGAAAAAGTAAAAGAAGTGATGCATTTATATGCACTTGGGGTTGGGTTGACCTAGGAATAGTTTGACTTGGTCAACCCTCTCCTAAGGATGGGCCTTGGGCTCATTTGGGAATGTTTGGAGGGCTAGAGATCACCTTAATTAAATGCAAGGGTAGATTAAAATAACGGACACGATGTTTGCGCGCTGTACATCCCAAAAATTATAGAAAAATACACGTGAAGGGAAAATTGGGTTTCTTCACGTATTGTCCGATGGTGGGGGCACCTCAATACGTTTTGCATAAAAGTCCCCAACAATCGAGAAAATTGTACCAAGTCAGAAATTAGATTTAATTAAATTAATTAAACACGCGCGATATTCTGGAATTAATTTGGAGTACCTGGGAATAAAATTAGGTCGGACACAAGTGTCTGGGGCATAGAAGATACTGTGTAGAATATTAATAAAATTTGGGTGGTACAAAACGGTCTAGATTGTGTTCCCGATTTCGACTGGGACGCACATGGGTACAAGGATGTGTTTTATTTAGAATTATGAAATAACGTTCGTGACGTTTATTGTGCGATTAAAATGTCGCACCAGAAGATATGATTATAAATTATATAGAGGTCAGAATAGATGGTGGTCAAGTCTAGGACATGGTTATGGAATTTGTAGACAGACAATGGCCAGTGTACTACTCCAATTAACGAGGCAACGGTAAGGTGCGCTACGCGATAAAATAATGTACAGTTAAATCATTGTCGTGTTCTAAATTCTAATTGGGTTCAAACTAGCCCTAATTCCACTACATAACCCAAGTAACCCTAATTTCGGGAGAGGGGGTTTACAGATTGCCCCGCAACAATGAGTGTATTCTGATGGTTCATCTCGTCTGCATACTAAGAGTTTATTTGATAGTGTTCCATGCATTCGCACGCGGTCGGACAATGGCTATTGGTGGAGAGCTGAACTGCATGTGTCCCGGCTGCTACCATGATAGTGCAAAGCAACCATGAGTCACAGCTGCCTCTAGCAACTATCAACTAAAACGATTAGCCTTGCACGGGCGCAACCCCAGGCCCGTGCGGCATCACGTCCCCCGAAAGCTCAAACGGGCCATTCGCTTGGCTTCCTTCCTCCCTCGCACCCGCGGGACGGGCGCGATGATTCCCGTCCGGTGCGCCGAGGCACGGTGATACGTGCCCGGTTCGTTAATTCCCGGCCGCACGGGGCGGGGCAGGGCGGAGCGGCTGCCCGGGCGGGGTCGGGGCGTGACAGAATGGTATCAGAGCGGAATCGATTCTCTGGCCCAAACCGTTGCTATGACTCTGAGATATTATCGATACGGTTTTACAAAGAGCGTTCCATACAATAAGTCCATAGATATTCTCAAAGTGCAAAATATTTCCTGAACTTGAATTGCTTGATTGTTTCGATTGAGTACGGCGAGGGACGGCACTATCGCTACTCGGGATATCGAGAAGTTTATCCTTGAAGTTTCGAGGATGAAACTTTTTGTTGGTTGGTAAGTATGTAACGCCCCGCTCCGCGCCGGCGTTATATATCAAGGTGAGTGGGCAGAACTTCGTTCTCTGATTCTTGTACGCCTTAATAATAACCTGTGTTTTTGCTTGCAATATTTTCTTAAGAGAATGATAGAACCTGCCTTGCATGTTAATGAACGAACTCACCTAGCTTGTCTTTGAATCAAGTCTGCTTAACGAGAATCCTGAATCGCCTGCTTAGAGTGCATGAACATGTTCACTATCGTCTATGCTTCGAGAGAACCATACTGTGCCTGAACGTGTTCAAGTGATAAGTCGGATTGCCCCACAACAATGAGTGTATTCTGATGGTTCGTCTCGTCTGCATACTAAGAGTTTATTTGATAGTGTTCCATGCATTCGCACGCGGTCGGACAATGGCAATTGGTGGAGAGCTGAACTGCATGTGTCCCGGCTGCTACCATGATAGTGCAAAGCAACCATGAGTCACAGCTGCCTCTAGCATCAGATAAAAGAGTCATTGGTATGCTGGACTAACCGCTACCGATCCTGAGATACTCGGGGACCGCCCTGCATATAGCTAAGTCATTGTGTTGGCTTGGTTAGTGACTGCCCCTAAGAATGTGCATCGTGTGTCTAGCCTTGCATCAGACCCTCGAGTCGCACGAGACACGCTGTGCACACCCTGAAACATGAACGGTTTGCTTGCTTGCATATTCAATATGAAACTCTGTTTCCAAACATGTTTCTAAACAAGTAAATCGACTCTGCTAGAACTGCATGAAACAAACCTAGGTAAAACTAGAAAGATCACTAGTAATGTAATGTTTTATAACATGATTACTTAGTGCCTGTTTGAGTGAATGCTTGTTTCTGTTCAGTTGATTTATCTCACCAGTACTTGTATAAAGTGCTGACCCACCAACAGTTTACTTGTTCGCAGGTACTGGATCGTCCGAGGAAGCGATAGGCGTGCCACAGTCCCGAAGACCCGGAATCCTGGTTTCGATTATTGCCCCGAGAATGCTATCGTATAAGGGGGCATGATGTATGGAATGAACGTGTGCCTTTGCTAAAGGAAACCCAAGTTGCCTCGATTGTCCCGAACACTCAGTTGGCTAATGCATTGCATTGCAACAAGTCCCTTTCCGCTGCTTACTCGATTGATGCGATGATAGCCAACTATCAACTTAAACGATTAGCCTTGCACGGGCGCAACCCCAGGCCCGTGCGGCATCACGTCCCCCGAAAGCTCGAACGGGCCATTCGCTTGGCTCCCTTCCTCCCTCGCACCCGCGGGACGGGCGCGGTGATTCGCGTCCGGCGCGCCGAGGTACGGTGATACGTGCCCGGTTCGTTAATTTCCGGCCGCACGGGGTGGGGCAGGGCGGAGCGGCGGCCCGGGCGGGGCCGGGGCGTGACAGGTTGTGGGTTCCAGCGGGTAGTGGGTTTAGGAGTTGGGGTTTGGGTTTTGGGTAGAGATCCAATAGAAATTTCTTTCTAATTAATTATATCTTTATATATATATATATATATATATATATATATATATATATATATACACACATATCTATACATAGAAAAATTTTGTAAATAATTTTAGTGCATATGGTAAAGCCAACAACTGTCCAAAGGGTCTCCTACATGAAATAAATTAGGAAAAATTTATAAAGGCTCCATAAATCCTCTAAATGCTCAAACACCTCAAAATAAAATCTAATAAAATTTATTCTCTCTATTTAGCTCATAATTATTATAAATAAATAATTTAATGCGGTTTTCAAAATTAGGGATTTTACATTCTATCCAACTTATAAAAATTTCGTCCTCGAAATTAAAACTAAAGTCACAGTAGGAAGTCAAGGATGGTATAAGGTATAAATTAAAGAAGTAATTTCATACCTTGGTCTACGAATAGGTTCGGATAACGCTTGCGCATGTCGTCCTCGCGCTCGTAAGTAAATTCTCCTGGCACGCCATGCTTCCATGCCACGCAAACCAAAAGAATAGACTGGTTTCTTAATACTTTCTCACGAAAATTAAGGATTCCCACGGGTTGCTCCTGATATGACAAGCTCGGCCCAATGGTGATTTTCGAATGGTCGAGATCATGACTGTTGTCTGTCACATTTCGCCTGAGTTGCGACATATGGAATACATTATGTACTTCCTCAAGTGAAAGTAGTAGCGCAAATCGATATGCTACTTCTTCCACTCTTTTTAGTACGACAAATGGTCCAATATACCTTGGACCCAACTTGCCGGGTCCTCCGAATCAAATGGTGCCTCTGGTGGGTGAATAGAATATATCGAACTAGGAGCCTCTGTCATTAGCTCCTGTCGAATCTCTCCATTTTGGAACATAAAGACAATCACCACATCGTAATGTCTCATCATCATGGGTGCGCAGTCCTGTCTGTTCTCCGACCTCTGTCGTTTCCTTTAATCTTCTGAATCTGGCGTCTGTAGGCAAATGCTATCTTGATTCTTTTTACTAGTGATGATTGTACTTGCAAGTTGGCTAGTGTCCCGTCTGCTCCAGGTAATATTACTTCGATGCCAAGTTCTTACAAGTCCTCCAATAATTATCTGTGCTGTCAAGAAATAAATTGCTGGCCTCCGGCTTAACGCGTCTGCTATAACGTTAGCCTTGCCTGGGTGATAATATAGCTCTATCTCGAAAACTTTTATCAATTCAAGTTGTCGGCGTTGCCTCTTATTTAACTCCTTCTGTGTGAAGACGTACTTGAGGCTTTTGTGGTCTACATAGATCTCCACTCATTCCCCATATAAGTAATGTATCCATAGCTTTTAGAGCAAATACAACGGCTGCACATTCCAAGTCATGAGTTGGATAATTCTTCTCATGCAGTCGTAACTGTCTAGATGCATATGTAATCACCTTGCCATGCTGCATCAGTACACATCCCAAGCCTTTTCTTGATCTTGATGGAATAGTAATACTGGTGCTGTGGTCAATCGCTTCTTTAATTCCTCGAAAGCGGCTTGACACTCGTCGGTCCATACGAATTCTTAATCCTTACATGTCAACCTAGTCATAGATGCTGCTATCTATTCAGGAGTCAGTCAATTGTCCATCCAGGTGAAATCTATTTAGACCCCTGATAGCAAAATGATACATTCTTTATTCGAAACACTTGAGTTCTGAACTTGACCAAAGTTATGAGGCAAACATTTTCATGTTTCCATAGTGATGCATGTATCAGGAAAGTAATAAAATAAAATATAGGTAGGTAGTGAAGTCTTTCTAAAGGTAGCACAGTTTTAAACTGAAATTAACTCTAATAATAGAGTTTGGTAATTTCACAAGAATAAACAGAAAATGGCTACAGAAATAATATATTTTTCATGCTTACACTAAGCACAAGGTTTCGCCTTTCCGAAATAAGGGAAGACGGAAGACAATAATCAAGAGTTAAAAGGGGAGGTATTAGATTAGAAGTGTGGGGATCAAGGCATTTAAAGAATTCAATAGAAATTTGTTAAGACAGTTGTGGATTAAAATCTTATTTTGGTAATTCCTATTCACATGCTCGTATCAGTATAGTTATGTAACTGATATGATACGTTTAGATATATCTAGAGGGTAAGTACATTTGTCTACTAATCACTATATATCTCCATCCATGTTATGGGAAGGGCGAACCAAGCGCACTATGGTTGATCAAACCGTAATACACTAATTCTGAAATGTATTAATGTATGCATCCACTAATACATATATCATGAACAAGCTTGATAAAAGACTAAGCTTACAAAACTAGGCTGTAACAACAACATAAGTCAAGGTAGTTCAGAAAATATAAATACGCTAGATTATGATGTTTACAAATTAATTCAAGTTCACAAAGAAGATAAGACTCATTCAGTCTCTACAGTTGTCATACTAACTCCTTGTCTAAGTTGCTAGTTGACCAAATAGGGTTTGGCCTCCAAGTTCTTATAGTCTAAATAAACATTATTGTCTTATGCCAGCATATAATAGGTATCATTAAGTTATTGTAAACCCCTATCAACCAATTTAGGGATTAATTGTAATTTTAAAAACTAAGACTAGGGACAAACCGAGATAATTAAAATTTTGGGAGACAATTTTAGGTACCCTCTGACCATATTGCAACCATAGCTACGCGATGTGAATTAACGTCGCCTCGCACAGTTAATTATTAAATTAGTTAATTAATTTATGGCTAATTTTACCTCAACTGGACCTGACCGAACCAGATCCTTGGACCTTGGCCGGCTCAAACCCCGAGACCAAGCCCGAAGCCCATCCCCTATATAAATACTTAACTTCCTCCATGTAAAACCCTAAACCAACAAAGCCCTCACAAACCCTAACCCTAGCCGAATACTCCCCCTCTCCCTTGCACCCAACCCATCACCATCACCACCGCCGCTTGACAGCGTCGACTGCCCCTTACATCCACCCCGACCGCCGCCTTACAACCGACCCGCTGCCCCCCTTACATCCACCCCGTTGCCCCTTACATCCACCCCGACTGCCCCTACAGCCGACCCGCTGCCCCTTCATCCGCCCTACAGCCGACCCGCTGCCCCTTCAGTCGACCGACCCAGCCGCCCGGCGCACGACGAGCTGCCGGCGCCAACCCAACCCCAACCCCCCCGTGTGTTGTTGTCTTTGCCGCGCCTGCTGTTGTGCCGCCGCCGCTGCTGCCACCTCGCCGGAGTCGCTGCCACCTCACCAGAGTACGCCTTGACGAGAGCAGACCCTGTCCGAGCAAGCCACGTAGAGGTAACCACATCAAACCCTGCTTCTTTATGTGAATATCGTAGCGTCGTATCGACGTGTCAATAAATATTGATATTGGACACAACCCTAATTATGTGCATAGTGGATTAATGACTAATAAGATTTAGAATTTGTATATTTACTAGCAAACCCTAAATCATGAGGCATAACACCAAGGACTAGCATCTCCACCCTAAAACCTGTCCATAAATCTCGTATAATGAACATAGAAACCAAGGAACATGTGTTCGCGTAGATCAGAGATCGTGGTCAAATCGTAACTTGAAATTATTGTCTCAAGGCTCAGGATGTTCGAGCACAGAACACGTGTGCACCTTAGCTACGCGCACACGTGACGCTGTATTCGAACAGATATGAACCTGCGATAATATTCAATGCATCGCGTTGTAGTCGTGTACAATTAATGTTTAGCGTCTGATATGAGATTGTTATATTATATTTGTGTTTAGGACCTTTGGATCAGCCAGGAGACACTACAGGAACCGGCTTCTGGCATTCACAGCTTCAGGACTCAGGCAAGATACCTTGCCATATTTACTGTCTAATTTGAATTATGCATTTGTTGTATTGTATTCTTGTTATTTTTACTCTATACAACTGTGCGCGTCCAAGATTGACTCGGCGCATTCGACGGATACATCGATGATTTGTATACTTGGCCTAGTCATTAGCAGACCCACCCATTGGATGATACCCTGTTATCATCTGAGACCTGACACCTTACACGTTCACAGAGACATATTCATATTGGGATGCGGGTTTGCGTACTCGACTATCTATCATTACGTGTAACCTACATCACGGTTAGTATGTAGTTCAGTTTATATTTTATTAATAGAGACTTGGCATATAGATATGGGGTATGCACGTCGAGTAGTCGACTTGCGTATCTACATTGGGCGGGAAGGACATTAGTAGGCGTATGGGATACACCCATTGGATTCCGTAGTATCCAGAGGAGCCACGGATCCAATGACTCCCTTTACACTGCTGCCACGTTCTTCGAAGTGATATGGACGATATACTGTACTGCTGCCACATTCTTCGAAGCGATATGGACGATATACTGCACTGCTGCCACGCTCTTCGGGGTGTTGGACGTTATGTCTATGCCTACCCATACGTACCAAAGTTATCCTTACATTGTATTCACTTAGATGGTTAGCACACCCTTATTGTGTTTATTTTATTCAGTATTTATATATGGCATGCTTCTATGTATCTTGTTGCATCCCTCTGAGGACCTGGTACCTTTCCAGATTTGGACGAGGCTTACTACCCCACAGTATACGGCCCAGGACAGGAGACGAGATTCGCTACTGCAGAGGAGTTAGAGGTTCTACCTTCGAAGTTTTCGTGATTACTTGGTAGGCCTTCCCCCTAGATTAGGTACATCATTATCTAGTCAGCTGATGTCTTAGTTCTTATCTTTTATCATTCATTTCAGTACTTTCTTTCGTCATAGTAGTGGGTTTGTTCCAACCAGACATTATGGGTTGTACTATGATATCTTGAGACTGGCGTTTATCTTTCAGCAGTTTATTATTAATCTTGCAGTTTATATTGTGGATGAGATTAGTTACCTATTGATTCCTTATTATGGGACATGTTAGTATTTTAGGACAGCGTAGCACTCTTCGTTAGGATCCATTAAATTGGGATATCCTCGGGGACGTGTCAGCTGGCTATTGTCACGTGGCCTAGTTCCAGGTATTTTGGAACTGGGGCATGACATAGTTTTAGTGGTAGCCCATGCAGGTCTCTGACTTTTTCGCTTGTGGTATGGTAACATACCCAGCGAACCTGCAATAGGATAGAAGTTACTAGGTCTCATCCACTTTTGATTCGCCTTTGAACTTCCTTCATACAGCTTCTAAATATCTGCATCCTGTTTGTTGTATTCGTACTCTTTTAATAAAGTCCTATCTCTTGCAGTAAGATGAATTTACGCAGTGGACGAGGATCACCTAGTGCCATGGTGCCAGATAACACCACTCAAGGAGAGGAGGTACCCCAAGAGAAACCCCCTCTACAGACCCGCTGATACATTGGCACGAGATATCGCAGGGCAATCCTACGCCGCAGCCTGAGGGACAGACTTCCCAGACAATCCCCACGCAATATTGTGAGGACCAGACTTCAGGAGCTAAATCGATGCCGCAGACTGAGAGGTCGACATCTGAGGAGACGCCTACTGCCCAGCCAGAGATTCTACTACCACCGCCTCTACCTTATCCACCTCAGATGCCACAGGTAGATGGCCAGCCACAGATGCTTCAGTTCTTCCAGGCAATGATGCAAATACAGTGGCAACAGACAGAGACATTGAGACAGAGTCTGATAACGATACTAGAGAGGACACCTGTCCCAGCAATCGTACCAGCACCTCCACCAGCCCAGACAGGTGGCACTATTAGATGGTTCCGACAGATGGGACCAGATACTTTCTCAAGAAATGAGACTGCAGAACAGATCTCTGATTGGGTCGCCAACACGGAGATGTTACTAGAGGCTTCACAACTGCATCCAGACCTTTGGATGACTGCAGTGAGGGCCCAATAAAAGGCAATGCCCATCACTAGTAGAATTTCCTTGAGCACAGTGTGGGCAAGAACCAGACTTGGAAACAATTCCTAGAATACTTCCATGCAAAGTATTTCCCAGCTACAGTTAAGAATGTCCTGTACTCCCAGTTCCTACATCTAGAACAGGGAAATATGACGGTTGACGCCTATGACGCGGAGTAAAGTCGCCTTAGCAGATGTGGTGCCATCATGATACCCAATGATCTCGAGAAAGCCAGAGATTTCATCACAGTCTCAATTTCGAGTTACAGAGATATACCACTACACAGGCGAGGATTTCTTATGAAGAGGTTCTTGCAGAGGAGAGAATCTAGGAGGCCATCGTCAGAGGAGCTAGACGTTTCAGCACGACTACACCAGCCAGAGCACAGCCCGGAGCAAGAGGACCGATCCGACGTCCCGGAGCACAGACACAGCAGAGGACAATGCCATACCAGCAAAAAGAGCTTCCGACTTGCTACCACTATGGTAAGAGAGGATATTATGAGAAGGATTACAGAAGGAGACTGAGGACATGTCTGATTTGTGGGTCAGATCAGCACCAAGTTTGAGACTGCCCGTAATGCAGAGAGACAGCACCGCCGGCCGGACAGAGGCCAACAACACCAGTTTCGAGGATACTACCGGGAGGTCAACGTCCACCAGCACCCGGAGGATTTCAGAGGGGACCACCCTTGGCCCCACAGGAGGCACAGTTTGACTGAGCTCGACAGCAGACCGGAGGATAGAGGCACGAACAGGCCTTTGCATTAGCAGCTACCGAAGAGGAAACAGAATGAGAAGCTATCACAAGTACCATCTTAGTTGCATCATTACCTACAACTGCATTGTTTGATTCTAGAGCTACATTATCATTTATATCTAGTAGATTCGTAGCAATGCATAGAGTAGCTACTTTCCGCTTACCTAAGAGTTGGAAGATTCTTACTAGAGGAGGTATCGTGCCGGTTACCAGCACTATCAGAACGTGCTCAATAATTTTATGTCGTAGAGAGATGAGAGCACGATTCTTGGTAATGCCTATGTTGTACTTTGATGTTGTGTTAGGCATGGACTGGTTAAGCCAGTATAACGCTGTACTAAACTGTCGGAAGGGTAGCGTCACTTTTAGACCACCAGATCAACCGGAGTTCGAGTACATGCGAGGGACCGTCGAACAAGGAGTAGGACAGATAGCGGGAACTTGCATGGCGATGGAGATTGCACCACCGCCAATAGTTGCAGAATCCGAGGATGTATTCCCCGAAGAACTGCCAGGCTTACTGCCAGATAGAGACATGGAGTTCACCATCGAGCTAGTACCCAAAGCAGCACCAGTATCTTCTAATGTATACCGATTGGCGAAGAAGGAGTTAGATGAGTTGAAACTATAATTAGAGGAGTTGCAGAGCAAGAGATTTATCCGTCCTAGTGCATCACCATGGGGAGCACCAGTATTGTTTGTGCCTAAGAAGGATGGAACAGTATGTATGTGTATTGATTACAGAGCCCTTAACGCTTTGACTATCAAGAACAAGTACCCCCTGCCACGGATTGACGATTTATTTGACCAGTTGACAGGAGCAGTAGTATTCACAAAGATCGATTTGAGATCGGGCTATCATCAAGTGAAGCTGCGAAGAGAAGACATTCAAAAGACAGCATTCAGGACTCGTTATAGTCACTACGAGTTCTTAGTGATGCCTTTTGGACTGACGAATGCACCTGCTGTATTTATGAACTTGATGAACAGAGTATTCCACCAATACTTAGACCAGTTCGTGGTAGTCTTCATCGACGACATCTTGGGGTATTCGAAGAGCCATGAGGAGCACGAAGAGCACTTGAGACTAGTGTTAGAGACCCTGAGGAGAGAGAGGATTTATGCTAAACTGAGCAAGTACGAGTTTCTCCTAGATCGTGTCGCCTTCCTTGGACATGTCATCTCAGGAGATAGAATTTTAGTAGATCCGGCAAAGATTTCATCTGTAGAGACATGGCCAACCCCTACCAATGTCTCGGAAGTGAGGAGCTTTCTAGGACTTGCCGGATATTATCGGAGGTTCGTAGAGAACTTCACAAAGATTGCAGAGCCGATGACCCGCTTGACCCGAAAGGAACAGGAGTTCACTTGGACAAAGGAGTGTCTAAAGGCATTCGATGAGCTGAAGAAGCACTTGACTACAGCACCTATCTTGACCATACCATCTAGACCCGGAGGATTCATAATCTATAGCGATACATCCGGGAAAGGATTAGGATGTGTCTTGATGCAACATGGAAAGGACGTAGCTTATGCTTCTAGATAGTTGAGGACACATGAGAAGAACTATCCCACCCACGACTTGGAGCTTGTTGCGGTGATTTTTGCTTTGAAGCTTTGGAGGCACTATTTATATGGAGAAAGAGTGGAGATATTTACTGATCATAGAGCCTAAAGTACATCTACACCCAGAAGAAGCTGAACCAGAGACAGAGACGTTGGCTCAAGGTGATGACATACTTCAAAATTGAGCTACAGTACCATCTGGGAAAGGCCAACGTAGTAGCTGACGCATTGAGCAGAAGACCCATGGCATTCTTCTTGACTACCCAACAACATCTGTTGAGAGAGCTAGAGCAGATGGGTATAGAGGTTGTTATGCCCAGAATAGATGGACAGTTGTCGAGTTTCCAGTTGTAATCGATATTAGTGGAGAGAATCAAGGCTGCCTTGCCGACAGACGCCAGATTTCAGAGGCTTAGACAGAGGACAGAGGCTGGATTACAGACAGAACTAAGAATACATGAAGATGGGACTTTGAGATGCGTAGATCGTCTTTATGTTCCAAATGGAGAACTTCGTCAGGAGTTAATGGCAGAGGCACACAGTTCAACCTATTCTATACATCCAGGAGGCACGAAGATGTACAGGAACTTGAGACAGTACTACTGGTGGCACGGAATAAAGAGAGAGATAGCATGCTTTATGGCCAAGTGCCTGGTGTGTCAGCAAGTCAAGGTTGAGCATCAGAGATCTGCAGGATTGCTTCAACCACTCCCTATACCAGAGTGGAAATGGGAATACATCACCATGGACTTTGTTACAGGCTTTCCGAGGAGTTCTAGTGGTCGTAATGCAGTATGGGTAATTATGGATAGACTCACCAAGCCCGCACACTTTTTACCCTTTAGAGTTGGGCAATCGACGGAGGCCTTAGCAGAGATGTACATGAGGGAGATTGTGCGCCTATATGGAGTGCCAGTTAGCATCGTATCTGACAGGGATACGAGGTTTACGTCTTACTTTTGGCAGAGTGTGCAAGAGAGTCTCGGTACTCACCTAAAGTTTAGCACAGCGTATCACCTACAAACAAATGGCCAGTCAGAGCGCACCATTCAGACGTTAGAAGACATGTTGAGAGCGTGAATGCTAGATTTCGGAGGATCGTGGGAGGATCATTTGCATCTGGTCGAGTTTTCCTACAAGAACAGCTATCAAGCGAGCATCCAGATGGCTCCCTACAAAGCGTTGTATGGCAGGAAATATCGTTCTCCAGTATGTTGGAGTGACATAAGCAAGCGACAGATTATCGGACCAGAGTTGGTTGTTCGTACAGTAGAGAAGGTGAGGAAAATCCAAGGACACCTACGAGCAGCACAGGACAGGCAGAAGCATTGGGCGAATACGCATCGACGAGCCTTAGAATTTCAGGTTGAAGATCATGTATTTCTAAAGATCTCGCCTACTCGAGGGACTATCAGATTCGGAGGCAGAGGAAAGCTGAGTCCGAGGTACATCGGGCCATTCGATATATTAGAACGTGTCGGAGAGGTTGCTTACAGATTAGCCTTGTCGCAGACTTTGGAAGTAGTCCATAACGTCTTCCACGTATCTCAGCTGAGGAGATACATACCGGATCCGAGTCATGTACTTGACCATTTAGAGATCACAGTTGGGCCGATCTTGTCGTACCAGGAGGAGCCTGTTGAGATTCTGGACAGAAGTGAGAAGGTACTGCGAGGGCAGACTATTCCCTTAGTCCGCGTCGCATGGAGACATCATGCACTAGGTGAATCGACTTGGGAACGCGAGGAGGATATTAGACAGCGCTATCTCCACCTCTTCGAAAGACTAGGTACGTATTAGCACTTTATTTATTCAGCTAGGAATTATTATTATGCGTACGTTTAATTTCGAGGACGAAATGCTCTAAGGAGGGTATATTGTAAAACCCCCTCAACCAATTTAGGGATTAATTATAATTTTAAAAACTGAGACTAGGGACAAACCGAGATAATTAAAATTTTGGAAGACGATTTTAGGTACCCTCTGACCATATTGCAAACATAGCTACGCGATATGAATTAACGTCGCCTCGCGCAGTTAATTATTAAATTAGTTAATTAATTTATGGCTAATTTTACCTCAACTGGACCTGACCGAACCAGATCCTTGAACCCTGGCCGGCTCAAACCCCGAGACCAAGCACGAAGCCCATCCCCTATATAAATACTTAACTTCCTCCATGTAAAACCCTAAACCAACAAAGCCCTCACAAACCCTAACCCTAGCCGAATACTCCCCCCTCCCTTGCACCCAACCCATCACCACCACCACTGCCGCTTGACAGCGCCGACTGCCCCCTTACATCCACCCCGACCGTCGCCTTACAGCCGACCCGCTGCCCCCTTACATCCACCCCGCTGCCCCTTACATCCATCCCGACTGCCCCTACAGCCGACCCGCTGCCCCTTCAACCGCCCTACAGCCGACCCGCTGCCCCTTCAGTCGACCGACCCAGCCGCCCGACGCACGACGAGCTGCCGGGGCCAACCCGACCCCCCCCCCCCCGTGAGTTGCTGTCGCTGCCGCGCCTGCTGCTGTGCCGCCGCCGCTACTGCCACCTCGTCGGAGTCGCTGCCACCTCGCCGGAGTACGCCTCGACGAGAGCAGACCATGCCCGAGCAAGCCACGTAGAGGTAGCCACATCAAACCCCACTTCTTCATGTGAATATTGTAGCATCGTATCGACGTGTCAATAAATATTGATATCGAACACAACCCTAATCATGTGCATAGTAGATTAATGACTAATAAGATTTAGAATCTGTATATTTACTAGCAAACCCTAAATCGTGAGGCATAACACCAAGGACTAGCATCTCCACCCTAAAACCTGTCCATAAACCTCGTGTAATGAACATAGAAACCAAGGAATATATGTTCACGTAGATCAGAGATCGTGGTCAAACCGTAACTTGAAATTATTGTCTCAAGGCTCAGGATGTTCGAGCACAGAACATGTGTGCACCTTAGCTACGCGCACACGTGATGCTGTATTCGAAAAGACGTGAACCTACGATAATATTCAATGCATCACGTTGTAGTCGTGTACAATTAATGTTTAGCGTCTGATATGAGACTGTTATATTATATTTGTGTTTAGGACCTTTGGATCGGCCAGGAGACACTGCAGGAACCGACTTCTGGCATTCACAGCTTCAGGACCCAAGCAAGATACCTTGTCATATTTACTGTCTAATTTGAATTATGCATTTGTTGTATTGTATTCTTGTTATTTTTACTCTATACAACTGTGCGCGTCCGAGATTGACTCGGCGCATTCGACGGATACGTCGATGATTTGTATACTTGGCCTAGTCATTAGCAGACCCACCCATTGGATGATACCCTGTTATCATCTGAGACCTGACACCTTACACGTTCACAGAGATATATTCATATTGGGATGCGGGTTTGCGTACTCGACTAGCTATCGTTACGTGTAACCTACATCACAGTTAGTACGTAGTTCAGTTTATATTTAACTAATAGAGACTTGGCATATAGATACGGGGTATGCACGTCGAGTAGTCGACTTGCGTATCTACATTGGGCGGGGAGGACATTAGTAGGCGTATGGGATACACCCATTGGATTCCGTAGTATCCAGAGGAGCCACGAATCCAATGACTCCCTTTACACTGCTGCCACGTTCTTTGGAGCGATATAGACGATATACTGTACTACTGTCACGCTCTTCGGGGTGTTGGACGTTATGCCTACGCCTACCCATACGTACCAAAGTTGTCCTCACATTGCATTCACTTAAATGGTTAGCACACCCTTATTGTGTTTATTTTATTCAGTATTTATATATGGCATGCTTCTATGTATCTTGTTACGTCCCTCTGAGGACCTGGTACCTTTCCAGATTCGGACGAGGCTTACTTCCCCACAGTATACGGCCCAGGACAGGAGACGAGATTCGCTACTGCAGAGGAGTTAGAGGTTCTACCTTCGAAGTTTCTGTGATTACTTGGTAGGCCTTCCGCCTAGATTGGGTACATCATTATCTAGTCAACTGATGCCTTAGTCTTATCTTTTATCATTCATTTCAGTACTTTCTTTCGTCATAGTAGTGGATTTGTTCCCACCGGACATTATGGGTTGTACTATGATATCTTGAGACCGACATTTATCTTCCAACAGTTTATTATTAATCTTGCAATTTATATTGTGGATGAGATTAGTTACCTGTTGATTCCTTGTTATGGGACATATTAGTATTTTAGGATAACGTAGCACTCTTCGTTAGGATCCATTAAATTAGGATATCCTCGGGGACGTGTCAGCTGGCTATTGCCACGTGGTCTAGTTCCAGGTATTTTGGAACTGGGGCGTGACAGTTATACTTCATCAATGGGTCACAAGGACTATGTGATATTAGGTTGTGAGGTATACTATCCAACTTATAAAATAATCTAATACTGTGACAGTCTTACAGGGAATCTACAAAATAATCTTGCACTTGCAAATAAAGTAGAAACTCTTATTAGGGTACACAAGGAAAGATCTTGGTACTCATTAAGGTCTCCTATTGCATTTATATAGGTAACGGTCATCTCAAGTCTTAGTTATGGTGCTTATAGATTAAGTGTCAATATTGAAAATGGAAGGGTTACTGGCTCTTAAGTGAAATAGAATATAACTTGTATCGAGTTGTGGATACAAATTATGAGATCTACGTCTAAAGGATAATGATCACAGTCTACATGAACAACTCAGCTGTCAGGTTCTAACTACTAAGTACAAAATTAAGATTATAGCTATAATCTTAGCATAGAATAAAATCACTTGGTCTATAGTTAGGAGTGTCAGGTGGCACGAGTTGAAAGAAGAATATAATTTAGTCGTCGCACAATAGCGAGTGCTAAAGGTTTAGAGGAACAAGTCATAAAGATAGAAAGACTCTAGATAATGTCATAGTTTCTTGAGGGAATGTGGTTGCTATTCTCTGTGTTGGAGGCATGATCAAGAGAAATATTCTAGTTATTACCTTTGGCTTCTTAAGATACTGTTCTGTTAATATCAAGTCAAGAAGCTACAGTTTGTAATACCCTAGTACTATCTCATCATGAAAAGCTAGGTCAGTCCTAATATCCAACCTTGGATTTCTATTGGTTCCTCAATACTAGGATCTACACTATGGTCAAATCTCTATCTAACTCTACTAGCGTTTATACTACTCCCAAGTCATTCATAAACATGTCAAGGGATAATGGTAAATTACCCTATAGGTAAGTGATGCTAGATTTCATAAGAAAGGCTAGGGTTCATTAAGTATCCTAAACTTAGTGATGTGTTAATGCCCTAGTTGTATTCTTAATAGGAGTGTTATCCTAATTATCATCCCATCAACAGGGATTCCTATATTCTAGCAGAGGCTATACTCAAAGAATTATTAGGGAAGCACATGAATCAAGCATGATGCAATTTTTTAAATAGGATATAGAAGCATGAGTTATGCTAGGGAATTGTTCGCGTATTTTTCAGTCAAAAACCCTCAACATACCTGAAGTCCCTCCCTGTGTAAAACAGGGCTTCAAAAGTTGTTTGCGTAAAGCAGTTTACTAGGCTGTTCGCATAAAAACAGAGATTCAAGAAAGTTCTGGTGTAAAGTAAGACTTCAGAGTTGTCCGCGTAAAGCAGGGAAGCGTATAGTAGAGCTTCCACACTGTTGGCGTAAAACAGGGATTCCGAGCTGTCTGGCGTAAAGTAGGGGTTGAGACTGTCTGCGTAAAGCAGAGATAAAAAAATAATTTGGCGTATGGTAGAGATTCAACTATCTGGCGTAAAGTAAGGTTTCAAAGCTGTCTGGCTAAAAGTCTGCGTAAGAGTTTCCGTGCGTAAAGTCTGCAGGAAGAGTCTGCGCGTAAAAATTTTGCGTGTAAAGAATATGTGCGTAAAAGATCGCTATACTTCCTGCGTAAAGTTTGTGTAAAAGGGTGCTGCGTAAAGTCTAAGTAAAAGTTTGTCTGCATAAAGTTTGTAAAAAGTTTTGCACGTAAAATCTGCCCGAGTAAAATCTAGCAGCGTAAAGTCTGTCTTTGTAACATCTAAATAAAGGTTTCCTGTGTAAGGTCTGTGTAAGAAGTCTCCTACGTAAAGTCTGCTATATGTTTTGCAGCGTAAAGTTGTACGAGGAACTCTTTATATTTTCCTCAGATGAATTTGTCAGATAAATCAGTGAACCTTACATCTGACAAAAGTACCGCACGATAATCGAGAGGACGGCTGTGATGATGAATTTGTACAGAGACCCAGGTTGTCGTTTAGTGACACATTTGATATACCGCTCAAAGGAAAATTGAGTCTTCTGAATATGCTGCCTGTTCTTCATTTGACGGAAATGAGCTTTTACGCTTAAGTCCGAAATAAGTTTTTACGCTCAAGATAAGACAAAATTAGATGTCACGTCAAAAGCTGTTTCTTGCACAGGGCTCTAGGCATATCTCTACATTTAATGCATGAGATTTGGTCATGGTTGCGGAAAGCTAAAGCTGTAACAAATACGCTCACATCACCATCCTTATATTTTATGCCTAATAGGTCTATTCTACGCTGGTTATCTATTATTCATGAATCATCTAGTTTACACTGGGGTAGTTACCTACGTGGCTTGCATGATATGATCTTAAAAAGGGATTCGTGTCATACGCAGTTGTCATAGTCGTGGCATAAAGGAGGAAATTTTTTTCATAGTTTGGCCTTTTACGCCAACAAGTCCGTCATTTGGCTTTTACGCCAACCAGGTAGTCCTTTGGCTTTTTACGCCAACAAGGGTAAAAAGGGTTTTTGGCGTAAAACTTGTTTCTCCAAACATAGGATGGTTGAAAGGAAGAATGAGATTTCAGTCAAGCATGGATGAGATCCTTATACTCTATTCCTATACGCAAGCTTGTTCGGTACAGTTACGTAACCGAGACAATATTTTCTTGACCTGCATGGGCCACCACTAAAAACATGTCATGCCCCAGTCCCAAAATACGTAGGACTAGGAATACGTAACACGCCCAGCCGTATGTATATGAACTCCAATATATGGAAACCATATACACACGTACGCTGTGCATGAATATCCAATCTAATAATGGTAATATACTGTCACAACAAGTCACACATAATCTAGATCTCATCCACGGCACAAATAATAAGTAGGAATAAAGAGCTGAATAATAACTGGATAACCAAGATGAGTATCAAGTTTGATAGTCATGTGGAAACAAATCCACTACAAAACGACTATACCGCAATAGTAAAAAAATCTCTAAAAAGTGGAAATAATCACAGCTACTCTTGAGGGTAAGACCTCCTCAGTCTGGTAAGTAGAGTCAGGTCCAGGTCCGTACTCCTGCGGTACTCCTGTTCATCCATATCTGGAAAGGGACCAGGTCCTCAGAGGGACATAACAAGATACATAGAAGCATGCCATAAAGTAAATACTAAATAAATAAAGGGGTGTGCTAACCATCTAAGTGAATGCAATTTGAGGACAATCTTGGTACGTATGGGTAGGCGTAGGCATATCGTCCAACGTCCTCTAGAGTGTGGTATCTGTAACATCCATCTTCAACCAACACCCTATCTCCATGCATAGGCATAGGTCACAGTATAATATGTTGCAGGCCTTCACTAGCACTCACTGAACCCCCTCTTCTCCAGTTACACATAGCAGCTATTGTTGCTTCTAATTTCAGTTCACATCAGTGGACTGCTGCTAATGTTTCACCTATTGTTGCTGCTATTGTTGGTCTTCTTTACCTAGCATACTGCTCTAAAACTTGCCTCTCACTCCCAGTGTAGTGCACATCTAGTTTTGATATGAATACTGCCACCCCTATACTAATATCAACTGATATTCATTGTAATCTACACCCTACACCTGATGCTTGTTTCATGTACTACACCAACCCTTATCTACCTTCTACTACCAAGTGTATTGGAGCACTTTCTATTGTCACTGCTTCATAATTCTACTTGTTGTTGCTGAGTTCTTACCCGAATACCCCATGTCATAATTGCATCCTCGAGTAGTGACAAAAGCCTGCCCTATACTGCCTATCAGTCCCCCTTGATAATCACCTGAACCCGAGTTCTAATAGTGTTGTACTGCCTCATTACTGCTCTATCACACTCTCAAGCACATACTTGCATCATACTCATAACTCACACACATATCAAATATGTTCATGGATACACTATATGTCACTAATAAGTCTGGTGGTAGTCGCCCTCGACAAGTCAGAGCAGTATCCAAAGCTGGGGGTAGCATTCCCTCAGAGCCCGAAGATGATGCAAAACTAATGGTCTTCCCTGAGGACTGTACGACTCGGGAATCAGAAGCCCTAAATCCAAAAGAGATATTCTCCTTCGATGACGATGATGTTATTAAAATCTTCAACGTACGAATGAAGGGCAACAAACTTCGGCTACTAAACATTAGATACCCTGAGGAGGCAGACAAGGTCGATGACCCCAAGTACTGCCACTACCATTGGTACATCCATTATCCAACCAAAGACTGCTCTGTGATGAAGAGGCGTATCCAGCAGCTTATCGATGCCAAGGAGCTCACCCACAACTTCGAGGACAATACGGTCATTGTGAATATAGTATCCCTCCAGTTTGGTGACTTCCCGGTAACGGAGGCCCAGGATGGTGTTGTTCCGATCCCGAAGGCAATAATGGAGGTCAATCTCCTACCAGCTCGTGGCCAAACAACTGGGATGGTTCCTCTTAGCACACCACGGGGTGAGATCATGTGGGTTCACCCTAACATTGCTTAAGACCTGACACATCAAGAAGCTGCTTTAATGACCTGGTCAAAAGAAAAGAAATGCAGGCCGTGTCGCTTGATCTTTTCCTCAGAAAATGTAAATGGTAGACTTCGGATGTCCACCGGAGCTCAACAAGCCTCCTTCTACACAAAATCCAAGCCTTGTATGACTCATCAACAACTGCGAGACAGTGCTTCTTGACGAAATAAATCTCCAGTAGTAGGCAGTGTCCCTCAGCGTATTACGCATATACGCATAGCAGGCGGTGGTCTTTGGCATAATAACCAATCATGCGCACGTGGAAGTAATCCTGTACGCACAATTCAGCCAACTCCTTCATATGTATGCGACAGTGTTCCTTTACACCTGACTCCCTATTTGTCACAAGATAAAGCATCAGTAGTATCCGGTACAATAAATGATGAGCGACCATAGTTTCATTATTACAGCCAACGGTCACTCTATCTTATGCAGAAGATGGGCTATGATCTCCAGAAAGCTGAAGGTCTGAATTTTGGTAAATGGTGATGTATTCATTTACAATCCGATAGCTATTATAATATAACTCGTAGTGGGCTGGGATACGAAGGTGCTAGCACGCATCGTCGCTCCAGTAAGACTATAGTCTAAAAAGCTTGAACTCCAGAATCTGTCAACAAATAAGAGAAGATCTGGACTCTTAATCAAGGACAGTGTATTCTCGAACCCACCAAGGACAGTATTTTCTTAATCCGATGCTTTATCAAGGACATCGTCTCCTTGAATCAACAGTGCACATAGGCTCGTAAAGCTTAACCGAGACTTGCTAATGATGCCGATCAAGGGCAAGTTCCTCAACAAGTACTATGTCTAAGCAAGTACTTTCCAGTAAATTAATTCAAAATATACAGTGTTTATATTTTATTATCCCCAGCAAGTGTAAATGCATAAGAGGATGTGTGTCCCTCCATGATTCCTTACCAAATCTATTATTTGTGTTCAGAAGATCCTGAATATGCAGCGGATAATGGATCTACAAAAAATTCTTAAGGGAGCAGTTCTCAGGTCCAGCAAAACATTCTCGTTGAGACCACCCAAACTTGATTCCCTACCACCATGCTACACTCGGTATAATCTCCACCTTCGATGGGTTCTTCATAGAGCACGTCCCTCGACTGTAAAACATCTAAGATGATGTCCTGGACGGCCTCGCTTCCTTCCTGGCAGTCCCGGTCAAAACCCATCAGCTGATCACAGTGGTCGGTCAACAGCTAGTCTGCCCAAAAATAACCTCTGCATATGTCTGAGCAACACATTTGAAGTAGATACCAGCATTCAAGACTGGAGGCTCCCATTCATTGACTACACGGTCTATGGAATTCTCACCGATAACCCAAAAGAAGCCACTTCCATCAGAAAATATTTCCTCTAGTTCTATTACGATATGGCTACCAAAATGATGTATCATCGTTCGTACGATGGTCTTCTGCTACGATGTCCATCGAATACAGAAGTGAAATAAGATCTCTGGGAGGCTCAAGATGGGGTTTGCGGTGCCTATTAGCCCATACCCAAGCTACAGGACCATCTCCGGAGAATGGGTTACTATTGACCGATAATGGTAGCGGGTGCTATTAACTATGCGAGGAAGTGCCAAGCGTGCCAAATCCATACAGACCTTATCCACCAGCCCTCAGAATTCCTACACCCAACGGTAGCATTTTGGCCATTTGAAGCATGGAGAATGGACATCATCTGGCCAATTAGTCCACCTTTTTCTAAGGGATATTAGTTTATCTTTGCTATCACCGACTACTTCTCCAAGTGGTCGAAAGTTATTCCACTCGCTGAAATAAAGACCTCAAACATTATCAGCTTTGTCAAATATCACGCCATATACCACTTCGGCCTTCCACGGAGGATCATCTACGACAATGGTCCAAAGTTTGCAAGTCATTCTTTCTACCAATTTTGTGACAAAAACTGAATCCAGAACGTGGCCTTGACTGCCTGTAATCTAACAATAAATGGTCTGGCGGAAGCATTCAACAAAACCATTATAAAGCTACTCAAGAAGTCCGTGTCATCTAATAAGCATGACTGGAATGAGAAGCTGGGTGAATGTCTCTGGGCATATTGCACAACGATCCGGAAACCTACTGGCAGTACGCCATTCTCCTTGGTTTAAGTAAGCGAAGCAGTCCTTCCACTCGAGATCCAAATTCTCTCTCCAAGTGGCTCTTTCCAACTAGTTAACCATTGACGACAACCATCACCGATGACTACAAGAATTAAAAGCACTCGATGAGAAACGAACCTTAGCTCAACAGCATATTTAGCTGTACCAAGTGCGTCTCTCATGAGCCTTCAACAAACGGGTCATGAAAAGAACTTACCAAGTGGGTGACCTCGTCTTGACAGTAAGAAGACCGATGGTTATGATCCACAAGACGACTGGTAAATTCTAACTTAAAAAGGAGGGCCCATTCATTGTGGAATCAGTGTTCTCCACGGTGCCTATCGGCTCACAAAATCCAATGGCAAATTGCTCATGATGCCTATCAACGACAAGTTCCTCAAAAAGTACTATGTCTAAGCTAGACTTTCACTCCCTTTATTATCAGGTAGACAACCAAGATGTATAATATACCTTCCCCGTTGTTCATCTCCAGCAAGGGTGTAAGTACAATATATACTTCTTCTTCACAAATCACTGTAAAAGCCATTATATGTATTCCAGGAGTCCAAAATATGCAACAGATAATGGATCCTCAAAAGCTCCCCAATGGAGCAATTCTCAGGTCTATCCACACTTTCGGGTAGACCACTCATAATCAGTTCTCTTGGGAAATAGTTCACGTTCACATCACCTATGAACTACTGTCCTAACAGTTCTTCCCAGCTGGGTTTGCCATGTCCATATTACCTCTGAGCAAACATCTCTATATGACTATCGATTATCACATCCATAATACCTCTGATATCGTTCGTTATCTCAAACTTATCACCCACACTTACTTCAATGTGCACAAGCGGTATTAAGTCCACAAAACCTATTACGTCCATATCACCTCTGATAGGGTTTCGTTTCGAACTTATTACTTGTACTCAGGTGCACAAGAAGTAATGAGGCCACAAAATCTATCACGTCCATATTACCTCTGATAGGGTTTTGTTTTGAACTTATTACCTATACTCTAGTACACAAGAAGTAACATGTCTACCAAAGATTCTCCAGTGGGATATCCTCAACAAAAGCAAATAGTTCACGTCCATATTACCACTGAACTATGAGCTGCCCATATTTTCCATCTAAAAAAAATAACCATGTCCATATTACCTCTGGCTTGTTTTCTTTTCCTTCCATAAAAATACCCCACCATGATCGTACCTAGCAAATCTGCTTGACTATCAGTTATACACTACAGTATCCCTACCATCACAGATAATGTCTCTACTGAACCTCCTTAATGGAACTACTTTTACCTATCACGTTCATACTACCTCTGATAGGTCTTAGCGTTACCTCCATTATGATGTTGTACTACGTCCATATTACCTCTGGTATAAATACTCATAGCCAAGATATCCACAGCAACAAGAAGAGTTCTAAACATGAAGTCCCGGGTGTTTGTGGTATTAAACGAAAGAACGAAATATATATAATACGAGGTTTGCACGAAACCCGCTTTCTTTGGTTTACAAACAAACTTGTACAATTTAATCCTATACGAGGATATAGGAGTACAATTTATTTAATCTGGGTAGATGATTGCTATAGGTGTCTGATCTGCAGTCGATCACTTTAGCCCTTGGACTACACGATGGTGAAGAAGTGTCGTGGAAGACGGAAAGCAGCTTCGTAGGTGGCGAAAGAGGATGGATGCACGATGCCAATGTCGTCGATCGCTACTCTTTGCCTGAGCTCTGGATGCTTCTCTCTCTCTCTCAAAGACTCTTCGATCTCTCCTCAATCTCCAATGTTTTGACCCGTGGTCCGATCTTTTTGGAGGTTCGACCTTGTTCGATCTTCTTTCAAAGTTTCGACCTTGTTCGATTTTTAAAGTCCTGACCTGTTCCTCTGTTGATAGAGGTCTCTATTTATAGAGTTTTGGTGACAGTGACCACTCAATCGGTGTGGAAACCGAGTAGTGGAAAGTACAGCACCCTTTTACACAACGGTTAAAATAACCAAAGCCTGCGTATAGATGACCTTTTGAATGAGCGTGTGACGCGGGTCCAACTAAGGGACAAAATGCGTATAATTGCTACAAAGATCACGGCATAGAAGCCACGTAGGTAGGTATCCCTCGTGTAGAAGAGGTTGGCGTAGAAGCCAATGTCTGTCACCATGGCGTAGAAGCCAAGTAGGCATAGAAGCCGAGTAGGCGTAGAAGCCTGATGGCATAGAAGCCGAATAAGCACAGAAGGCCGAATGAGCATAGAAGCCGAACGAGCATAGAAGCTGAATGGGCGTAGAAGCCGAGGTGATGTGGACGTCTTTAGCCGAAATCAAGGCTCTTGGAGATATAATCAAATCTCTCGTATTAAATGCAGAGATCCGCCATCATCATTAATTGCCGAGGCGTATTCCGAAGGCCTGCCACCGTTCTGAGCATTCGGTGCAGAGACGTGCCTCGAGCCCTGTACGAAGAGCAGCTTTTGACGTGGCAGTCTGTTTGTCTTTCGCGGAGCATAAATAGTTCACGTTTGCCTATGTAAAACAAGGCAGCGTATCCCCTTGTATGCGTAAAAGCAGTCTCCGCTGAGGGAATGTCAGTAAACGACGGTTCGATGATATTTAATCAAATCCTCTGCATTAAATGCAGAGATCCGCCATCATACTGTGGGGCGCGTCCCGAGTGGTCTGCCATCTTTCCAGCCGTCGTCTGGGTAGCCGTGCAGCACTTTTTGTCAGGAGTCAGATATCAGGTTCACTGCGTGACTTGACAGGTTTATTTCGGGGAAGACGAAGCGTTCCTCGTACGCTTTAACGCTGCTTTGAAAGCGGATGAGTTTTACGCCATGGAGGCGATGAAGCACCCCGTCTACGCTGAAGCAGCCTGGACATACTGTATTTACATGGATGGTCCCCTCATATTTTACGCCGTGCTCAGCGAAAAAGCTCCGTTGCACTCTTAATGGCCTTGAGGTCCCCGGCTTTACGCTGCCCTGCATCACCATGCTGCGTAGAGCTATCCAGCGTATTTTTTATGCTTCTACAAGACCCCCTTCAAAGCTTTCAAAAATTTTCAGAATTTGGAACGCTTTGAATGAAGCATGAACCGCTCCTCGTAACTCGAAACATTTCTGAATGGAGCGTTGAAACGGTCGATGCTGACTTTATGGCGGATTTATTGGGGACCGGTGTGACCTCTCTCGCCTATAAAAAGGCCGAGGAGTTTAACCTGTTCTTTCCGCATTCCTTTTACCACATAAGGATGATCGTCGGAGTCCGTCGGGTCGATCTGAGGAAGAAGAAGACCATGTTCTTCCAGTATGTAAGGAGCCGAAAAAGACGGCGTCTTCGAGCAAGTCTCATCTGCAATGATGGATCATGGAAGGATATCATAGCCTCCCTTGCTCGGGATAATCAACAACTTTGTATGGTGGTTCTTCGGGAGAGAGGAAGAATCATTTTCCACCATGGCGCTTGCAAGTGGCGCCTTCTCCCGTTACCTCCGGGGGCGGGAGCAGACAAACTAGCTCCGTCCCGGCTCGAGCGACGTTGGTCTATAGGGAAGCAGATTTACCCTGCTTTCCTTCTGTTGGATGATGGGTCTATGCCCATTTTTTGTATCCTCCCGCCACTGATCATCTTCTTGTTCATCGACTGTGGGTGTCGACGAACCATCTTGGAAGAAGAGGAAGATCTCCACCAATACGAGAACCTGTCAGAACAGATTCTGGGAGTGGCCTTCCGATGACGACGAGAAAAATCTTTTTTGTAGACGGGATTTCCCTCATATGTAATCATGAGAAATGAAGAAAAATCCTTGTAGATTGGATTTCCCTCATATGTAATCATGATTCTTTCTTTTTAATAAAATCGTCTTTCTTCCGTGCATATGATCATCTTGCCATATGTTGCTGTGAAGTCTAAATATGTGTAGCTTCGACACGTCTGATTCTTTACGCCGACTCTGTTTAGAAAGAGTGCTAGGTCATGTCCTGTCTTTTACGCATAAGTATAGATGCGTAGAAAGCCGCTTTAGCATTCGAGTGTTCGAACCGTCCTGCTGTTTTAGGAGTGAGGAACCGCGTAGAATTCTGAACTGCTGCTTCTGATGAACAGAACTTCTTTGTTCAGACATCATCTTCAAGAATGATTTCTCGAAAATCCCTTGGAACAGGGTCGAGAAATGACTGTCAAACTAAGTTGCCATCTTGATAGATGAAATATTCAGACTGGAGTCTGGATGAACTTCGAATCAACCCATGAAGAAGAGTAGTTTTTCAATGTTGAACTATGTATGCTTCGGGAACTTGGGATATCTTGAGGTCAAGAACGAGTATCCTCTGTGTGAACTCTTTGCAATTGACCGCTTTTGAGGACAGTTCAGATGTACGCGTGATCTGGCCGGCGTATCCTTCCGATGTGCGAGAAGTCGTGGAGCGTGAAATCATTAGTCTGCAGCTTCTGAGCATAAACTAAACACCATCGAGCATGAAATCATAGACTTGTAGTTCCTGAGCGTAAAGTCGTAGGTTTGTAGCCTCTCGAGCATAAAAGCTACTGAGCACAAAGGCATAAGGGCGTAAAACCTGACTTGTAGCCATCGAACGTAAAGCCGTAGATTCGTAGCTGGCGAGCGTAGAAAGCTCCTTAGCGTAGAACTGTAGATTTGTAGCTTCTAAAAAGAAAAAAATTCGAGCGTGAAGTCGCGGATCTGTTGCTTCTGAGCGTAAACTAAGCGCCACCGAGCGTGAGATCATCGATTTGTTATCTGCTGGCATGAAGTCGTAGGATTGTAGCCTCTCAAGCATAAAAGCTACCGAGCACAAAGGCATCCGGGCGTAAAACCATAGACTTATAGCTTACGATCGTGAAACCGTAGATCTGTTGCTGTCGAGCGTAGAAAGCTCCTTAGCGTAAGAACTGCTGACCTGCTTTGTGCGAAAAACTTTTCGAATTCGCTGACTGTCCGTCTTCTCTGAATAATAGGCTGACGTAGGACCCAATCATAACCGAATATTTAATTAAGAGATTTGGTTTGGGGTCCGAGGTGTCCATCCGAACTCTATATATATTCCAAGTTTTCTGAGAGAAAAACTTTTCATCCGTCTTCTGTGAAAGAAAGCCTCTGACTGTTCGAGCTCTTCTCCGAGTCTTCTCTGAGTCTTCAAAGTTTCCAGTAATGGCCTCTAAGCAATCCTCCTCCTCTAAGGGAAAGAAGATTGATTCCTCTTCTCGTTCTTCTGCCTAAGCAGGAGTGCCTCCGGTTGGACAGGGCGAACCCCATTCTGAGCTGAGCATCCCGCCGATGAGCAGTGCACCCGGCCTGATAGGTAGAGCTTTTGGGACGAATAAGAACGACTGAAAAATCCTTCGCACACGTTGAACGTGACCGCGCTAGGTTGTCTTCTATGCTGATAGCCTCTTTGAGGAAGATGATGCACGGAGACGTTTTATCTTTTACGCCCACATTTCTAATGTGTCAGCGTAAAACTCCAGATTTTCGCATTTGAGCGTAAAACGCTTTGACTGCCGAAAACTTGGTGTATACTGTAAAATTTTGAACTTTTACGCTTGTGGATGAAAATTCTGGCGTAATAGCTCGAACCTTGGTAGTCTGGCGTAAATCACAGACAGTATACTGCTGACTTAAATTTTACGCTTCTGGATGACAATTCCGGCGTAAACGATCAAGTTTGTACAGTCTTGGCGTAGAGCTCAAACCGTTGCCTCTTGGCATGTGCTGCAATATTTATAACGCCTAGTATAAAACTGACGTGTTTTTCTCGTACCCTTGCAGTTAACTTGGGCGAGTCTCCGCTAGCCGAGGTGATGGGTTCTGCCGCCGGGCTGCTGCACTCCAACTATCTAGAGGATCTGTCCCATGTGGTATTTCCTATCTCCGGACCCCAATATCCCAAAGGAAGAAAATTCTTGATATCGGCTCAGGGCGAGCGAATGCTGCTGAACATGATTAATGGAGAGCCTTTGACGTATGTAGACGGGGACCAGTATATAAAGCCGGCCTTTCTTTTCGGGGACATGATTGATCCCAGACGAAGCCAAAGAAAGAACTCTGGGTTTTTCCTGCCGGGAAGTTGGTCTTGAGTCTGCCCAAGATGCCGAGAGATTATCCTATCTCGGCATTCTCCCATGCTACTCATCCCAGGAAGATGTCGTGGACGCTGACTCCCGATCTTCACGGTAGGCCGGGGAAGATCTTCTACCAGAAAGGAGTGAAGACAGCTTGGTGCTCCAGCCGGTGCAATTGCCGACCTTTTGCAATGATTTCATGGGGCGCGGAGGAGTATACCCCAAGGCGAATCCTCGATGTAACGGGTGGATGACCCCAACAAATCTTCGATGGGCTCGTTTAGTTAATTGGGCCCTGGAGCATTTTCGGATCGAGTTGGAGAACATTGGTCTGTTGGCAGCTGTGAGTGCCACCAGCGTTGGGTTACCTCCTAACCCTAACCTGTTTTTGGCACTGATGGAGCGATACATTCCGCTCACCGGGACTTTTGCCACTCCGCTGGGGGAGTTGGGATTGTCCCTTCATGAGATGGCAGAGATCTCGAGACTGCCGATGGGGGATACTCCGTACGAAGAGTATGTTCCCACGAACCGGGAGTTGGGGGATTCAGACCCTCGGATAGTAGAAGTGTATCATGAGCTGATGTGTCACTACCTTGCTTGCACCACCTTCTATGCTGAGCCTTCAGATTTGGTTCACACCAGTAAATGGACGTCCTACCTCTTTTTTTACCGGGCTAGGGCTGCTCAGCCGGAGAAAGTCTTGGAGGTCAAGGATGAGCCTGTGAATCCTCTGAGCGTGCTGACTGCTCAGGAAGTAAACGATCTCCTGGAGGATGCTAGGGTTCCGGATCAGATCCTCGTCGAAGGGATAGGAAAATATCCTACAGGTACTAAGGCATACAGCTATCTGAGGCATTGTCGCAGGGCTCTATCCAAGGAAGCTCAACTGGCTGGCTTCCTCTCTATATGGCTGTGCCGACTGGTGGTACCCGGCATCGCATTTGTGGATCGTATTCACCGCAATACCTTGTGGCCTGCAGTGCGTCTGGTGTTTGGGGCGAGACTGGGCTTGCTCCCTGCCATGGTATGCCGCATACAAGCTGGCCTGAGGGCGATGACTGAGGCGCTGCTCGCTGATAAAGCTCGACGTGAAAGCTTTCCCCGGGTAGAATTACCATACCTGTATTTGATGGGATAGTTAATTCTCCATAACCCCCGGATGATGTCTCCCGATTCCGGCAGTAGCTTGGGGGGGAGTTTCTTACTGAATTATAAGAAATCCTCTTGGAATGTGCTCACAGTTTTAGACTGTCGGCGGGTGCTGCATTGCGGTCATAGCTGGAAGCTCCTTTGCACTGTCCCCTCTGTTCATCGCAACCAATCGGGGATTAGGCTTGAGGACTCAGGTAGAGATAGGACCACTCTTTCTCCTGAAGCCTTCAATTGGTTGGTCTGCATTAGACCTTCCCACCTGCTGTACAGAAGTGAAGATTACTGCTTCTTCGAACCCTACCTGCCTAGTCGGTTTGCCAGGAAGTTTGGGTATGACCAGTTGCATGTGGGCAACGCCGTCACCCGCTTCAGGTCCAGAGGTAGACTCATCGATGGAGCGAGAGGATGGCGATATTTTATCATGGGCTGCACCGGGGCAATTTTTACTATGCCCTTCGTCACACCCTCCACGGAGCTGCGCATCCTGCATTCGTATGCCCAGTTCTATGTGGAACGAACACCTCCCATCGCGATTTTGATATGGGTGGAAGCTTTAGGATGCCCTCTTCCAAGCCTGTGGGAAGGGTCGAAGTCCCCTCGATTTCTTCTGACGAGGGTGACGAGTCCGCTACTCTGGATGAGCCTCTCGTATCGGTACCGAGGGGTGAAATACCTCCGCCTGCAGGGGCGTTGGTAGTCTCCGGGAAACGAAGGGCTCCCGCTCTGAAGGAGGCTTTCCCTCGTAAGAGGACGAAGAGGGTGGTTACTCGTCCTCTCCAGATTCCTGGCATTAAGGCTCCTGGAAGTGAGCCTGCTTCTCCCTATGTCGGGGATGATTCTTTGATTGGGGGTTCCTCGCCTTTTAAAGAGGAACCTTCTACAGTTTCGGCTGGTGGCGTAGGAGAATCTCAACCAGCGGCTGCTACCGCTGCTACTGCTTCAGGTAGCGGAACAAAGTCGCCCTCGAGGCTGGTCATAAGATTCCATATACCTTTGTCCGGATCAGCATTGGGAGAGGCCCCTGCTGTGCCCGTCAGCGCTTCTAGCGAGATTCCAGTTGATGAGCCTCAAGTGGATCTCGGCGAAGACCTGGAAGAGTATTTGCCAGCGTCAGTTAGAAGGCCCTCTTCTCCAGGTATGACAGCTTGGCTAGCATCACTGTCGTCTTTTCGTGCCTCTTCTTTAGGAAAATTAACATCATATTTGACATTAACTTCCTCTTGTCTTCTTCTCAGGGGACGACCTTTTCGGGGAGGGCAATGTATATGCACCCTTCGGCTCCATGTCAGATCTTGGCGTTGATCGGAGGTGCCTGATTTTGAAGAGGAAGCATCTTCAGGTGCCGGCTCGCCTGCCTACGAGGTTTCGATACCTCTAGAGGATGACCCTGTCGTTGCGACAATGCCTCCATCGAGTGTGCTGGTTACTTCGTCTGGTATTGGCGCTTCCTCTTTTGTCGTACCCCCTGTCGAGACGAGGACTGTGGCCACGACGATTGCGGTCAACTCTGGAGCGCGGTTCGACAACATTGCAGCCACTCCCAGCGTACATTCGGGCCTAGCTGCGCTGACCGAGCAATATACCGGTATCTTCTACAACACTTTGACAATGCTGATATCAATGGTGTTGGAGAAGAATCTGAATTTTGAGCGTCTGAAGAAGTCCTCTCGGTTTTCGATAGAGGCGATCAGGGACCTTGGCGATACTGGTTTAGCTGACACCCTGGCGGAGGTAGTTAATGGTTTGGAGCAACCCGTTAACGAATACTCGCAGCTATCCCAAGGCAGTGTTGACGATTTGGTCCAGGATGAATACGACTCGCTGACTGCAAGACTGGGAGAGTTGGAAGCTCTGAGCAGGTCCCTCGAGATGCGGCAGCAGGAGATGAGCGACGAGCACACCCTCTTAGAGTGTGTTGTTCCCCAGTTGGCCAAGAGTAAAGCTGAACATGAGAAAAATGAAGCGAGGGTCCGTAAGTTAGAGGCTGAGCTCGCTTTAGCGAAGGAGTGGTCTCGTGCTTCAGCCGCAGGTGTGCATGTGTTACAGAGCCAGATGGAAGAGGCTCAACAGATCTTGGCACATGCGAGTGCCATGCACGCCGCTCTTACACATTCTCTATCTGATTTATCCTGCTTGAATGATGAGGAGACGAGATGGGAGCGAGCTCGAGCTGCAGTTTTGGACTCTAGGAATGCGAAGATGGCCAGACTGGCGCAGCAGATTCGCGATTTGATCGCTCCTCCTTCACGATGTACTTTTGCTTTTGCTTTTTAATGTACTTCCGCTCTTTTTTGGGGAATAATAAAGAAGCTTTTTATCTGACTTTGTGGACCCGTCATTTTGGAATATAAATGACGGGTTTGGATGAGAGTACTATCAGAGGTAGTATGGACGTGATGGTCTCTCGGTAAACTTTTTTAGCAGGGCGTATCTATTCAGCGGTCATATGGACATGATAGAATACGGCACAACTAGTTTCGTTTTGGAAGTAGTTTTATCAGAATGAGATTTTCGCCTTATTCCATTTGAGCAGAGGAGGTTAAGCATAGTACCTTTTCAGGAATTTGCCATTGATAGGAGCCATTAGTAGGTCTCCATTAGGCTGGACTAACCTGTAAGCGCCGTTTGAGAACGTTGTCTCGATCACGTAGGGGCCTTCCCATTTGGGCTAAAATTTGCCCTTACTCCTGTGAGTGAGAATCATTGGCCTTCTTACAGCTAAGACTAGCTCGCCAACTTTGAACACTCTTTCCTTTACTTTTTGATTAAAAGCTCTGGAAATGCACGCTTAATAGAACGTGATGCTCTGTTGAGCTTGAAGGCGTTTCTCGTCTAATCCTTCTAGCTCTTGAAGCCTTAAAAGGTCATTATTTTCCCGAGTTAACTCATTGGCGACTGCTATCCTGAGTGACGGGATTTGAATTTTGATGTGAAGAACTGCTTCGCTCCCGTAGACCAGTGAGAACGGGGTACAACCTGTCGGTGCTCGGACCGTTGTGCGGTATGCCCAGAGACATTCTCCCAGCTTCTCGTTCCAATCCCTTTTGTTCGAAGAGACGAACTTCTTCAAGAGTTTGATAATGGTTTTGTTGAAGGCTTCCGCTAAACCATTAGCAGCTGGATAATATGCCGTAGAGGCTACATTTTGTATCCGATTCTATCGCAAAATCGATGTAACGCTTGGCTGATGAACTGAGGCCCATTGTCATGAATTATCCTTTGGGAAATCCCAAAGCGATAAATGACGTGATGCTTGATGAAACTGATCACATTAGATGTTTTTACCTCAGCAAGAGGGATCGCCTCTGCCCATTTGGAAAAGTAATCCGTGATAGCCAGTATGAACTGGTGACCTCTGGAAGAAGACGGGTGAATAGGACCAATGATGTCCATACCCCATGCTTCGAAAGGCCAGGATGCAACCGTAGGATATAGATGTTCAGACGGCTGGTGTATGAAGTATGCATGAACCTGACAGGCCTTGCATCGCTTGGCATACTTGATTTGCGTCTGCGATTATAGTGGGCCAGTAATAGCCCATTCTCCTGATACGATCCTGTAGCTTAGGACTGGGTTGATGTGCCCCGCATACGCCGTCATGAGCTTCGCGGATGATCTGCTGTGCTTCATCATTAGAGAGACATCTCAATAGCAGTCCGTCGTAGGTCCGGCGATATAGGCATTATGAAGATGCATCGAAGTAGAAGCGTAATGATCGTCTTTTGACGGATGCTGCTTCTTTAGGATCCTCCGGTAAGATTCCGTATGCCACGAAATCTATAAAGGGACTTCTCCAATCTCTCATAGGAGGATCGGTGTTCACAGAGTAACTGCATTCGATGTGAGCGTTGTTTTTTACGCAAAATAGATCTCTGTTAAGAAGGATTACCGAATTCTGCCTTCTTATAGGAGTAACTAAATCTGCAGCTAGACTGGCTAGGGCATCGACTTTCAGATTCTGAGATTGAGGTACATGCTCTAGGAAGAACCCCTTGAATGTCATGGCTATCTCGACCGATGCTTGGTGATAGGGGATGAGGTCTGGATTCCGGACTTCATATATTCCTCTGACTTGATTGACGATAAGCAGAGAATCACCAAAAGCTTCCAGAGATTCGACCCCCAGCTCTTTAGCGACTTGGAGCCCGATTAGTAGAGCGTTATACTCCGCCACATTGTTGGAACAGGGCTCGTTAAGAGAGTATGCTCGATAGATGACGAGTTTATCGGGAGTAACCAGGACAATTCCTACCCCTGAAACCATGTTTCCTCTGTGACTATTCCTGGAGACGTCGTCGAAGAACAGTTGCCATGCGTCACTTTCCATTGCGGAACTACATTCTGCAACTTCGTCGGGAATGTCCTCGTATAATTTGGAGGCCTCCGGGATCGGATGAGCAGCTAGGAAGTCAGCCAATACTTGGCCTTTGATGGACTTCTGAGGGACGTACACCATGTCATATGGTGTCAATAACATCACCCAAGTTGCGAGTCGGGAGTTAAGAACACTTGGCTTGTTCATCAGTACCCAAAAAGGATTGATCTTGGAGATAATGTGAATAGTCTGGCCGGTGACATAGTGCCGCGTCTTCTGGATAGCGAACATCAGAGCCAAACATTCTTTTTCCACCGGATTATACCGGTGCGCAGCTCCGATCATCATTCTACTTAGATAGTAGATAGCATGTTCATGTCCCGCATCGTTCTTCTGCGCGAGAAGAGCTCCCAGAGAATGGTCCATCGCTCGAACATACAGGAAGAATGGTCTTCCTACGACGGGAGGCACCAGAACTGGCGGACTAGTGAGGTAGCGCTTGATATTCCCGAACACTTTCTGACAGGCTTCGTCTCATACGAAGGATACACCTTTCTTCATGAGGCAAGAAAAAGGCTGGCATCTTCTAGAGAGGTTGGATATGAATCTCCGGATATAGGCTAGACGACCTTGAAATCCCCTGAGTTCCCTTGGATTACGGGGTGGTCGCATTTCCAAGATGGCCTTGACTTTATCAGGGTCCACTTGAATGCCTTTGGCGGAAATGACGAATCCCAGAAATTTGCCACTAGATACACCCAGAAAGGACTTTGTAGGATTTATTTTGAGTTGATGTTGGCACATCAGCTCAAATATCGTCTTTAAGTCTTGGATGTGATTGACCCTGAGGCAGCTTTTGACAGCTATATCGTCTACGTAAAATTCCACTGTCTTGCGTAAATGCTTGTGGAATATATTACTCATAGCCTGTTGGTAAGTAGCTCCGACGTTCTTCAACCCGAAGGGCATGACCGTATAGCAATATACCCCCAGTGGTGTCCGGAAGGCAGTATGCTTCTCGTCTTCAGGATGCATCTTGATTTGATTGTATCCTGAGAATCCGTCCATGAAAGACATACGTTCGAAACCGCAGGTATTGTCGATCATGACGTCTGTTATGGGAAGAGGAAACTCGTCCTTGGGGCAGGCTACGTTCAGATCTCGGTAATCGATGCAGACTCGCACTTTCCCATTCTTTTTCATGACCGGGACAACATTGGCGACCCAGTCGGGATATTGTTCCTCCCGGATGAAACCGCAGGCTATCAACTTCTTGACTTCAGCTTCAATGGCGTCCAACATATCCGGGCAAAACCGGCGTTGATGCTGCTTTACAGGCTTTGAATCGAGCAATATGTTGAGTTTATGAGTAGCCACCTTTGGATCAAGTCCTGGCATATCCTCATAATTCCATGCAAAGACGTTGATGTATTCTCTTATCAGTTGAATGACTTCTTTCCTTTCAGCTAGGGAAAGATTATTACTGATAAATATCGGCTTTGGTAAAAGTTCATCCCCAACATTAATCTGGATAACTTCATCTTTGGTGGGAGGTTCTCTCTGCTCGAAGCGGAATTCCTACTGTGTATCCATTTGCTGAGCCCAAGCGTCATTCTCGAATAGTTCGGATTCTTGTTCATCTGATTCGAAGGGATCTGTCACTACCATATTTACTGGTAATGTTTGCTCGAGAGCACGAGATGAGTTGGAGGGCGACGAGCCGTCTTGAAAAGGGGAAAAGGTGTCCTCATCTGACTTGGAAGTCGTAAGGGAGGTGGCATATCCTAACCCGAAATGAGTTTGTTGATAGTGGGGATTGCCGTGCGGCAGTATTCGTCTGCCTTTCCCATAGTTGAGACCTGGCTTCAGTTTCAAGTCATAACCCATATTTTGCATGATCTTTAAGGCTTGCGGGATGTACCTGTGAACTTGTATTTCACCACCATCGTCATCGAAAGAATCTTCTCGTATAGTCGATTCGTTGCGCGTGCGGCCGAAGACTATTGAATGCTGATTGCTGCGGGCAGGCGGAACAATGAAGATAGAGTCCTCATGGGGTCCATATATCGCGACGAAATTGGACGATGATGCTACTTCCCATATGTACGGATGATAGGAATCTATAGCTTCCAAGAATTTTTGCGCTATAGGTTCTATATCGTCATGGGGAGAGGATTCCTGATTTGGAATCTGAGCGTCGATATATTGGAAAAGAGGATGTTTATTATCATCTAGAACTCTGTTCCTGGTTGCATTTACATCAGTCAGCTGCTTGTTGCGCCGAAGGTTGATGACCAAGGGTGGAGGCTTCTGGTTCAAAGTGATCACTAGAGGATCACCCCTCTTTTCCTGACCTGGTTTTGTTCAGGTGGATAGCCATAAGCTCCATGGATTTTGGACGAGTAGTTCGCCCTTTTACTCTGATTGACAGTGGTTGTTCGACAGAGGGTCCTTCAGGCTCCCGGTGGGATTCCTTCTCTGCTTAGGCTGACACCTCCTCTGCGTAGTCTTGAGAGTACAACACGGCATCAGAATAGTAGGATTCTATTCCTTTGAATGGGTTTAGGTCAGCAACCTCTGTTTGTACTGCTTCTTGGGGGTCTACATATTTAAGGCATTGATGTAGAGTTGAAGGAACGATGTTGTGGTCGTGGATCCACGGTCTACCCAGAAAAATATTGTAGGATACCTCTGAATCGATGACATAGCATGCAGCCACCGATCTGAGGTTGCCAATCTAGATCCTCAGGCAAATTTTCCCCAACGGCTTACTTCTTCCGGCATTGAAATCCACGATTGTAGTGGTGGTGTAAGCCAATTCGCTGGTAGGAATCCTCAGCGGTCTGAGCAGACTATGAGAAATGATGCTGATTGATGATCCCGGATCTATGTGGATCCGGTCGACCTCCATGGAACCGACATATCCGGTATAATAGAGGGGTCTGTCATGCCTGTTATGTTTTAACAGCATGTCATCTTGTGTGAAAGTGATATTCGGGACCACCTCCATCACACTGTGGCATTGAGGACATGCCACTGGTTCCTCGTCAGGGGACTTGAGCTGGGTCAAGTATGCTTCCGCCTGTATCAGTGCTTCACTCAGGGCTAGACGAGTGTCTTGGGAGAGCCTGAGTAGCTCAAAGATGGACAACCTGGCTGGTGTATTGGCCAGTTGGGCCAGGATGTCGAAGTTGTATGGCTTCTCTAAACCTTTGTTTTGAATGTTTTTCATCGATTTATCGAAGCGTACTTCCTTTTGCTTCCCCTTGTCTGCCGAAGTCGGTCTTGCAGGATCGGCCTGTGGTATGGCGGGCTCTGTAGCTGAAGCGTCTGCCGGTGCATCTTCTGGACTTGCTCCGTAGTCCTTGAGGTAAGCTTTTCCTGAATGGGTTGCAGCCAAAGCCTCGTCTTCGTCTGATGGCGAAGAAGTTGCAACCATATGGCATAGTTTGCATTTGGAGTTCTTCCTAGACTTAGCTTTAGCAGCATTAGTCTCTTTCTCGAGTTCCGATACTAAATCTGGATGAACCCACATGATCTCGCCCCGCCGGGTGGTTAAGGGTACCAGGTCATGATTTTGACCCCTAGCCGGAGGGAGATTGACGATGTTCATCGTTGTCCGGGAAATAGGTGTCACACCGTCCGGGACTTCTTGGGGAGGCAGATTGCCAAATTGCAGGGAGATCATATTGGCTGTGACCGTCTTCTCGGTGTTATACAGAGTGATGGCCTTAGCATCGATCAGCCCCTGGATCTTTCTTTTCAGTATGTAACATGCCTTGGTCGGGTGGTGTACGTATCTGTGGAAGATGCAGTACTTGGGGTTGTTGGCACTGCCGACTTCACTGGGCCGCTTCTCCTCCGGAAGGGTGATCTTGCCACTCTTGACGAGACACTCGAATATACTCGGAATATCGTCGTCGTCGAAGGAGTATACTTCGACGGGCCTGGAAGTCCCAGGTTTCGTCTGCGTGGTTGCCGCAGTCTTTTGTCTGGACGTATTAATTGCCAGAGCTTCTTTTCCTTTGGAACTGCAAGGATGGTCGTCGTTGGGGGATGACCTTTTGCCTCTGTCGGAGGTAGAGATCATAATGCCATTGTCGCGCGCCTTGCGACTGTTGTCATCGGCGGCCACTGCTGAGATGATGAACGAGGGCCAATCGTGGAACTGATATGGTCCTGTGAACACCAAGACCACGGGAAGGAGGTTCTTCCTGCAAATGTCCACCAACGCAGAGTCTGGAACTCCTGGAGGCATCTGTAGCGTGGCTTGACAAAAACGTTCGATGAAGGTACGAACGTCCTCTTTTTCCCTCTACTTGACTTTGATGAGAGACGACATAGACATGTCCATTCCTCCCTCGTAGAATCGTGTGAAGAATAAAGCCTTGAAGTCTTCGAAGGAAGTAATACAGTTGTCTGCCAGGCTGCGGAACCACTGGTAAGCCCCTCCTGAGAGACAGCCCTTGAACACCCGAGTGAGGAGGGCGTCATTCCCTTGTAGCAACACCGTCATCATAGTGAAATAGTTCATATACTGACTTGGTGATGTTTTCCCCTCGAACAGAGCCATAGTCTGAGGTTTGTATCTTGGAGGGAAAGGGACCTCTTCCCAGATAGCCGGGTAAGGCTGGTTGATTCCCAATTTCTTGAGCTGATCTTTGTGCTTCAAGGCATCGAATTGGGCTTTCAACTCCCGTACTGCTTGCATCGGATTTTCAGCCGGTAGCGAGACCACGGATTTGTGCGGAGTCGGTTGTATCGTGACTCCCGCAGGAGGTAATGCATTCTTCGAGTGAGGAAGTGGAGGACCAGCTGACTCTTGATCTAGAGCAGGTTCTTGGACCGTGTTGGATGGTGGCAAGTCCACCCCCACACGTATCTGTGCTGGCGGGACTGATGTTTGAGCCATAGCAGCTGCCTGTTGAGTTAGCATCATCTGGTGCATGTTCTCCATCATGGATTGCATTTGTTTCAGAGACGTCTCCAGTGTAGTAATGCGATGTTCCTCGCTTCCTGACGGCGAAGCTTTCTTATGTTCATCTCCAATGGCGTATACTCCTATTTCCCTGGGCATCGTCGAAGGATATGTATAGGTCGCTGCAGAAGTCGACTCTATACTCTTAGTATTTGATTCGGGAGAATGGCGACCCCCAGCGTCAGAATCAGAGGAGTATGAAATCAGTTGTTGTGACCTCGAACGAGTGTTCTGGAACACCCCATCTTCAGCGTCTCTGAGGAGTATGTTGAATCTCCTTCGGCTCGAAGTTCCAGAGGACGGACGTCTTGAGCCTGAGCTTCCTCCAGGTATATGTGAAGCCATGTTCACAGATACATGCGTGGGCTCTTCTTCTAGGAAAGATGGAGAGTAGCTCAGTCGGTCGAAAACTGGCCGTTTTGCTTTAGAACAGCTGCAATTAATTACAATCCTATGACCATCACAACAGTGCTCGCTAGAAGGCGTAATAGCCATGCTGGAAGATTCCTTCTCCTTACGTTTTTGGATTAGATACTTGCGCAGGTCAGGAGAAGTTGCAGAAGAAGACGAAGAAGACTGCTTGTTCCTTCGGTTCGCCGTGGTAGGTATGCAGATGATGGGGACCATAGTCTTCCTTGTGCCACCCGTATACAACAGATTGGCCATCTGGGTGGCGGATAATCTCCGAGGAGCGTGTCTTTCCATCAATCGAGCCTTCTGTACGCTTAGGGACTTCGCCTGGCGTAATTTCGAGCTTCGCTCTGGTTGGCGTAAGGCTGAGGATATCCTCAGGCGGCCATCAGCTTCTCGCGTAATTTGGAGGGCGGGTAGATTGTTCCTTTGCTGCGTGAATGCCGAGAAGTTAAGTAGCTCGCCGCTTGCTTTCCCTTGCGGAGATCACGGGTATCATCTGGTTCCCCGTAGAGGTCAGATATTGTCTTACGCGCGGAGCGTGCTTTGTACTTCCGATTTGGCGCTGAGGCATCATCAGAAGTTTTGTCTATTCCGCCACGGACGGGAGACTGGTTTCTACGCGTAGAGCACAGTGGATACCTCTGGGTTAGCGCTGAGTCTTTGCCCGAAGTTTTGTCTATACCGTGCATGGCGGAAGACTGGTTTCTACGCGTAGAGTGCAGTGGATACTTCTGGGTTAGCGCTGAGGCTTTGCCCGATGTTTTGTCTGTACCGCGCGTAGCGGGAGACTGGTTTCTACGCGTAGAGCGCAGTGGATACTTCTGGGTTAGCGCTGAGGCTTTGCCCGAAGTTTTGTCTGTACCGCGCGTAGCGGGAGACTGAATTTTACGTGCAGGGCACGGAGGGAGCAATGCTACAACCTCATTGGTCGGAGAGATCGGAGAGATCGGAGAGTCCACAGGGATGGTAAAGGATATCTTGGGCATCCAGACCTTGCGCAGCTTCCTGTTGTTTTGTACAGAGAGAGAGTGAGAGCTACCCCCCGTCCGAAGCATGTCTTCGTAGGCAAACTGTCGAATTGGACGACCAGTGTCTTCTTTACGGATCCCACGGATACCGCGTCGTGTTGAGCAATCGCTTCCTCATCAGAAGAGAAAGATGTCCCCAGCAGAGTCGCCATCTTGTTTGTGGTATTAAATAAAAGAACGAAATGTATATAATACGAGGTTTGCACGAAACACGCTTTCTTTGGTTTACAAACAAACTTGTATAATTTGATCCTATACGAGGATGTAGGAGTATAATTTTTTTAATCTGGATAGATGATTGCTATAGGTGTTTGATCTGCAGTCGATCACTTTAGCCCTTGGACTACACGATGGTGAAGAAGTGCCGTGGAAGACGAAAAGCAGCTTCGTAGGTGGCAAAAGAGGATGGATGCACGATGCCAATGTCGTCGATCGCTACTCTTTGCCTGAGCTCTGGATGCTTCTCTCTCTCTCTCTCAAAGACTCTTTGATCTCTCCTCAATCTCCAATGTTTCGACCCGTGGTCCGATCTCTTTGGAGGTTCGACCTTGTTCGATCTTCTTTCAAAGTTTCGACCTTGTTCGATTTTTAAAGTCCCGACCTGTTCCTCTGTTGATAGAGGTCTCTATTTATAGAGTTTTGGTGACAGTGACCACTCAATCGGTGTGGAAATCGAGTAGTGGAAAGTACAGCACCCTTTTACACAACGGTTAAAATAACCAAAGCCTGCGTATAGATGACCTTTTGAATGAGCATGTGACGCGGGTCCAACTAAGGGATAAAATGCGTATAATCGCTACAAAGATCAGGACATAGAAGCCACGTAGGTAGGTATCCCTCGTGTAGAAGAGGTTGGCGTAGAAGCCAATGTCTGTCACCATGGCGTAGAAGCCAAGTAGGCATAGAAGCCGAGTAGGCATAGAAGCCTGATGGCATAGAAGCCGAATAAGCACAGAAGGCCGAATGAGCATAGAAGCCGAACGAGCATAGAAGCTGAATGGGCGTAGAAGCCGAGGTAATGTGGACGTCTTTAGCCGAAATTATGGCTCTTGGAGATATAATCAAATCTCTCGCATTAAATGCAGAGATCCGCCATCATCATTAATTGCTGAGGCATATTCTGAAGGCCTGCCACCGTTCTGAGAATTCGGTGCAGAGACGTGCCTCGAGCCCTGTACGAAGAGTAGCTTTTGACGTGGCAGTCTGTTTGTCTTCCGTGGAGCGTAAACAGTTCACGTTTGCCTGTGTAAAATAAGGCAACGTATTCCCTTGTATGCATAAAAGCAGTCTCCGCTGAGGGGATGTCAGTAAACGACGGTTCGGTGATATTTAATCAAATCCTCTGTATTAAATGCAGAGATCCGCCATCATACTGTGGGGCACGGCCCGAGTGGTCTGCCATCTTTTCAGCCGTCGTCTGGGTAGCCGTGCAACACTTTTTGTCAGGAGTCAGATGTCAGGTTCACTGCGTGACTTGACAGGTTCATTTCGGGGAAGACGAAGCATTCCTCGTACGCTTTAATGCTGCTTTGAAAGCGGATGAGTTTTACGCCATGGAGGCGATGAAGCACTCCGTCTACACTGAAGCGGCCTGGACATACTGCATTTACGCGGATGGTCCCCTCATATTTTACGCCGTGCTCAGCGAAAAAGCTCCGTTGCACCCTTGATGACCTTGAGGTCCCCTGCTTTACGCTGTCCTGCATCACCATGCTGCGTAGAGCTATCCAGCGTATTTTTTATGCTTCTACACCGGGTGGGATAACTAGCCCCGCCACTTCCACACATCCTGGCCACATACGGAGAGAAGCTACAATGAGCTAGGTTGGAATGTCGCAAAAAATCCTCCGAGTAATGTGCTTGTTCATCACGAACAACGGCAATTATGATATCCTTTCGTGCTCCATCGGGGCTCGAGCAATCTGAGAAAGCCCCTTGATAAAATGCGCTCATTCCGACATCTCAGAGAAAGAACAAAGAGACCAAGTCCGTTGTGCCAAATAGTCAGCTACACCAAGTTAAGTGGCCACATCTGATGCACCAACACAACCCGATGCGCCAAGTGAACAGATGCACCAAGCGGAAGGATACTTCACAAATGTGCCATTGTAGTTCTGCTGTTATCTCCTCCATGCTTTTGTTCAAAGTATTCTGAAATTAAAAAAACTTACAAAGTTTAAAGTTCAAAAACTTTGAAGGGGGTCTTATAGAAGCATAAAAAATCTCTATCATGCGCCAAGAGTAATCAAAGGCCATGCGCCGTAGTAATCAAGCCCCCTGCGCCATAATGATCCAGTATCATGGTTTCATAACTAGTGTTTCCATGTGCCAGCAGTCCATGCGCCACTAAGTAACTAGTATTCCCATGCGCCAGCAGTGCCCTGCGCCACTAAGTAACTAGTATTCGCATGCGCCAGCAATGCCATGCGCTATTACTCCCTCAAGCATCCCCATGCGCAAGTGGAAGGACAATTCACAGATGCGTCATTGCAGTTTCTGTTGTTATCTCCTCCATGCTTCTATTCAAATTATTCTGAACTTAAAAAACTTATAAAGTTTAGAAACTTTGAAAGAGATCTTGTAAAAGTATGAAAATTATGCAGGCCGTATAGCGCTCATGTCCCTTCAAAATGAAAGCAAGCAGTAGCGGAGCCACATAAAGCCCATACGGCCCAAATAACCAAGGAGTTGGAAGCCGCATAAAAAAATTTATGCGGCTGAGTATCCACAAAGTAAGAAGCCGTATAAGATCCCTGACACGACATTTAATGCTAGTTAGAAGTTCTAACACACCACTCATCACCCAGAGTGCTTCGAGAATCGTGAGAGAGGCATGACTCATAAAAAGACAGAAAGTCATATCAGTGCATTAATAACTTCGTCAGATGTGTCATGCCACGTGTTCTCTCATATGAGGATATTGTCCTATGCGGCCTCGTCACCATGCGGCGAAAGTGTCCATTCGACCAAGGCCAGAAGAAAGATCGTATGCGGCCACAACGCTATACAGTCTAAGTGTCCATAAGTCTAAGGCCAAAGGAGAGCACGTATGCGGCCACAACTTTATGCGTCCAGGATACCATGCGGCTCTCAGCTTGCAAGATCTTTTCGTTACAACCAAAATAATCTTTACACAGTTAGTGTTGATTATGTGTCCAGCTGATCGAGTCACGCACACAACGAAGTTGAGAACAACCTCGAGATCTTATCAACAACATATCTCAACCGATGCCACATGGCAACATGCCCGTGGTATGCAGCTACAGTTGCAACCATATTCTGTTGAAGGAGCCCTATGCGGCCACCAAACATATGCATATGTGGCACCTATAGCCATCAGCATGATGGATATAAATAGGAGAAACTTGGACGTTCATGTTCGCCATTGAATTGGAAAGTTCTAAGAGAGTTTGATTTAATCAACAAGCAAAAGAAAGTACAAAGAGGTCCTGGACGAAAAATCTAAGTACAATTTTTTTTGATCTGGGGTGACGATGGACAAAGAGTGCTATGGCGTCTCCTTTACTCCGTGGATGATCTGATGCAGCACGAGGAAGCTCTTCTCTCTTACTTGACTGTAAGTTCGCAGATAGCCAGCCATGTGTATGGGTGTGGTACCCTACTATTTATAGCCATTCCTGGGTGCACATATGTTGGGCCATATTGATGCTAGAGGGTTCTATATGTCCCTTCTTAACAGGGTATCGTTGTAACCATGAGCAGGTCGAGCTGCTACGTTGGCGCTTGTTGGAATTTTTTGTTGCTGAAGATCTGGGTGGTTCTCGTCCTTTGTGGGCGTGACTTGGTCAGCTTGACACATAGTTCGCACTTGGTTGGAGAGAATTACTCTGGTCATAACAGCAAGATTTGGTCTTCATGGAGTCTGAAACATACATGGCCAGAGACGCATGGAGCCGTATGGAGTCTAGGACGAATAGGGCCATAGACGCATGGAGCCGCCTAGAGCCTGGGACGGATGGGGCAAGAGACGCATGGGATCGCATAAAACTTGGGACGCATGGGGCCAGAGACACATGGGACCGCATGGAGTCTGGGATGCATGGAGCCAGATACGCCTAGGACCGCATGGAACCTGGGACACATGGGGCCAAAGATGCATGGGACTGCATGAAACCTGGGACGCATGGGGCTAGAGACACATGGAGCGGCATGGAGTCTGGGACGCATGAGGCCATTTGTGTTGTACACTTGGCGCTGCACATCCATCGAGAGTGAAGTTCTGTGCTAACGTGAGACTTCTGTCGTTTAGTGTGTTCACGTATTTTGAGGCATTAAGACAATCCTTTTTGTCAGGATTCTGTGTCAGAGATAATCCTACTTACGAGATGCCATGTTAGGTCCCTCTGCGGCCAAGCTGCTTTGGCTAATTAGGATGCATGGCTATCATCTTTCTTGGTCGCAGGGAGACTCTACGGCCTGATCTCTTCTGAGATTTTGTTTTAGGGCACATAATTGCATGGATGTATATTTTCCATATGTCTACAAGACCCCTTCAAAGTTTTCAAACTGATAAGTTTAGAATACTTTGAATAAGAAGTGTGGAGGAAGAAGCACTTTTGGCCGCATGGCTGGAAAGTCGCATGGACGTTGGATCGTATGGAAATTGGGCCGCATGGGAGTTGGGCCGCATGGGCGAGCACCCCCAGGCTGTTAAATCGTCTTTAACTAACGGATTTGTTTTGATCGTTTATTGGATCTTGTTTAGGATTCTGCGCCATCTCCTGACATGGGGCCTAAGTGGCCGCCGTTATCTTTATGGCCGCCAACGTGGCACGTGAGATGAAGGGTCATCTTCATCCCCTATAAATAGGGGTTCCGCTGATGAGGGAGAACTTTCCTCTTTCTACTTCTTCAACCCTTCATTCCTGCCGCCTACCGCTTATTCATTTTCTATGGCCCCCAATGCTTCATCATCTGCTTCCGTCGCGAAGAAGATCGACAAGGGAAGCGCCCGACTTCCGCACCCGACGCCAAGGAGGATTCCTCCTCTTTCCATGAGGACGTTCAAGTGCCCATCAAGGGTAAGTTTTGGAAGGGGAAAAAGTATAGACGCCTAGACACTTTGCATACGGTCTGCTGCAAGATTTAGAATATGTGTGGATTCATCGATATGACCATGCTGCATGCTTTATGCGCGAGTCTTACTTTAGCCACATACACTGGTCTTGACTCGGCCGTATAGAGGTCCTTTTATAACTCGGCCGCATGGAGGTCATGTTATAACTCGGCCGCATGGAGGTCCTGTTCGTGACTAGGCCGCATGTATCATATGTGTCACTTTATGCGCTCGAGTTTATTTCTAATGTGCACGCCATCCCGAGGGCTCTGACCGTCTTTTTATTTCTGGTTTTGTAGTGAATTTACATGTGGCTCCATCAGGGGAGGTGCATATATGTCGTGCTCAGGCCGTATTGCGCGTAAGGTTCAACCACATAGTGGAAAATGTCCAGGCCCAGATAAATAAAGGTCAATCTGAGACTAGAATAAAGTTGATCACGGACCAATCTTTATTTTATCTGCTTAGCTAGCTGAACTCTGGGTTGATTGAGGGTTCGAAGGGCGTTTCTCATTTGAAGCACATCTTTCTGTTTGGAGATGCCCTCACCATCTCGGATGCTAAGGTAGTGAAGAAAAATGAGAGCTGGACCTTCTCCTCTGGCTGGATGGAGATATATATACCTACGATGGAGCGCCACTTGCCTTTGTCGGCCTTCAACATGGTGTATCTCCCAAGGAAGATGTTGAGCACCCTAACGCCATCCAAAAGGGAGCCCAAGTCAGCCGCATTCGTTTTAACTCTAAACTAAAGAGAGAAATGGCGACTATGAAATTGTTTTCTTATTCCCTTTGCGGGTTAGAGCCTGACGCTTTCACGAGTGAGATGAGGCAGAATATTCGTATTTACGAAGATGACCCTTTTCTGAACCAGCTCGCTGACAATAGGTCATATCCTAAGGGAAAAATATGCTTGCTCAACTGGGTGCAATATTCGCCTTCTTGGGTAAATTTGACCTTGTGGGTGTTAGATAAGTATGAGCAGCCCATGAAGGAGACAACCTCTATTAAGCCAAAAGGGGTTCCTGTTACGGTTGGGAGAAGAACCCAAAGTTGTTCATGGCTTTAGCCGAGATATGCAGCTGTCGCACCAGAACCTTCTTTACTCCTGGTGGAGAGATGGGACTAGCTCTCCACTATATGTACGATGTTTCGCGGTTGCCCTGGGGCAGTAAGCTGTATGAGGAGTACACGCCTGACAATGAGGAATTTGAGGAGTTGGAGAAACAACATTCGGGGTTGTCACTACCCAATTCTAGAAAATAGGGTTTTTTTATATTTTTTATTGGTAAATTGTGTATTGTATTTAATTAATTATATTTATAATTAATTAGTGATTGTATTATTTTTATTTGATTATTTTAGGATTTTGGCTAGCCTGGACACATGTCAGACCCTAGTGGACCCATGTCCGACCCAACCCACACCCTTGTGAACCTATTTTTGGGTTTTAGAATATTTATTATATTTTTAGTGGGTTAGTTGGAGAGATTTGGAGTTAGTTTGAGTGCTTTTGGAACCCGAAATCCAAACCCAAGTGAGAGGGGGGCATTTTGGGCATTTGGAGACTTTGGAAACCTATTTTACACTTGGTCGGCCACTATTTCCAGCCCACACCCGACCACACAGCAGCCATTCCCCCCATTCCTTCCACTTCTTCACTTCTTCTTCTTCTCCACTTCTTCTTTCTTCTTCTTTCCTTCTTCCAAGTAAGTTCCCTCCATTTTTCTTCCTTCCTTCTTCCATTCCTTCTTCTTTATGTGAACCCTAACCTTATAATTTTCCCTAACCTAGGTATTTAGGGCCTAGATTTGGTGTGGAGGCTAGATTTGGAGGCTTGGAGCTTAAGGGAGGTAATTTCAAGTAGATTGGAGACTTTGGCCTTGGGATTCCAACTCCCAAGAGGTAAACCCTAACTTTCTCCTAGCTAATTACTTTTATATAGTGTAATTAGTGGTTTATAACCTTTCTAGACCCTAAGCCTACCCGTGGGAGGAAGTTGGAACTAGTTTGGTTGAGTTTGGAGACTTTGACACTAGGTTTTGTGTCAATTTCGAGTGGAATCCAAAATTGGCCCAATTTTGGGTGATGCCCTAGGTTAGACGGACCTAGGTAGACATTTTTGAGTGTCTTGAGGGTGAGTGCGTGTCTCCGTTCGGACACGGGAAGTCGTATCACGGAGAAACGGGCATTTCTGGCGAATTTGGGGTTTTCGTCGTCACCGATTATAAGTGCGTGCGCATTTTCGTCACGGGCCTAGAATCGACGGAGAGCATTTTTTCTAGGATCTAGACATCGTTTAGAACCCGTGGGTAAATTTTGGACCGATTTCGAGTTGGTTTGGTGTGCGTTTCAGGAGGTTTTCCGAACCGCACACCGCGTGTTCGTCGAAATGACCGAACGGCCATTTCGGCGTGGTTTCGTAGTTTCGGGCTTGTGCGCGCGTTGGGTTAGTATCGGGGAGTGTGTGCTAGAGTTCTCAGGTTATATTTTATATATATATATAGGTGTTTGTGCGTGTCGGGGCTGTTGGGCGTGCGTTGGGGAGTGTTGTGTGTGTGGTTGTGTGTAGTATTGTGTTCGTGTTTATGTGTCTATATATATTTGTATGTGTGTCTATATATTTATATATATATGTGTGTATTTATATATATT
>JAYESA010000005.1:233073753-233426836 GCA_036927795.1 Iris macrosiphon
CTCCACTCCTCCTTCTCCAACAAACTCATCCCGGCCAACTACTACCCTGAGCCACCCCTCATCTCCGGTGAGCACAATCGCACGTTCATCTCCACCACCTCCAACTCCCTCGACCACTCCTCCCGAGCCCGCTGTCATCATTGCTCCGGCGTGGCATCAACCTCCACGCCGAGCTCCATCCGACGTCAATCCCTTTGACCACCCGGCTACCTACACCGACCACCTCGAGCCTCCTCCACCCGTCCAACCCATCACCCCTGAACTACCTCGACACCCCCGCTGCCTTCAGCAGCCATCACCGGCCTCCACCCGCTGCACCTCTTCTCCGACATGCCAGCGTCGACAACCCGCCCCATCTCCATCGTGTCTCATCTCCTCCCTTCCAGATGCTGCTGACCAACCTCCACGTCGAGCCACCCCGTGTCACTACCACATTTTCTAGGAAAGGGTATTTTAGTCTTTTCCTATTTAATTAAATATTGTGCATTATAAATAATTATTTGTTGTATTATTTAATTGTTGTTAGATGTTATTTAATTATTTTGGACTTATATTAGTGGACCCAACTAGTTTAGTTTGGACCCATGGACCAACATGAATTAATTAGTTAGACTTGGCCCATTTAAAAAGCCCATTGTTAAGGAGATGGATTAAATTAATTAAGTCATTAGACTAGAAGCTTCCTTCCTTAATTATTTCTTCATGAGAGGCCCTAAGGGGTACATTGGACATTTTATAATTTCTTGGGGAAGGGGTAAGGCCGGCCTATATTAGAGGGGGGGAAATTTCTCTCTCCTCTCATTCTCATTTCCAAATCTAGATCTAGAATTCTCCACTCCCAAATTCTTTTCATTTCCATTCCAATTCCCTACCAAATTCATTCCAAATTCTTCCCAATTCATCATTAGAAAGTTGAGAAGCAAGGATCTAGAAGAAGGAAGCAAGGATCTACAAAGAGGAGCAAGGATCTACAATTTGGAAGCAAGTTCATCTCAATTGGAGGTTTCATTGGGAATCCATCTCCCAATAGGTATAATTCAGTTTTTCCTATTAAAATAGCTTCTAAATCTGAGATTTAATCATGTAAAATCAACCCATATGTATGTACTACCCATAGGACTTAATTTTGTGTTCATAGGAGACCCATGGAGAAAGTTATGGTACTTTTTGTGTCAATTTTGTGGGAATTCTGAATTTACATTTTGTTGTATGTGTCAATTGATCCTATAGATCAATTGGGCATGTGCTTATGTGTTTGGGGCTAGTGTCGTGTCCACAATTGGGTACGTGTAGGTCGTATCCCAATAATTTGGTGATACGTGTTGTTTTGGGGGTTTTCCCTCCGACACGGGACTTTGTACATGTATTTTGACACGGACACATAGATCTACTTTTGACACTTTGATTTGTTCATAAATATTATTTGTGACTTGTTTGTGTCCTTCGGGGTGCAATTGGTTGTGTGTTGGACTCGTGTCGCATGTGTATCCTAGATCTAGGGGGATACGGTGTGATACTCTCCAATTGTGTATATTTTTGTATAGATCTAATTATTTATGCTTTAATTCTTGTATAATAATTAGTAAATATATATATGTTATATATTTATTTTAGTGTATTTATTATGGTATTTATTGTAGCATAGATCTATATATTTTTATGTGTGCTACTATGATGTATAAAAATATATGTAGTTTTCTTTACATGTAATTATATATGTTACTACATATTAATAAAATAAATTATACATAAATATTTTATAAAATATATTTATGTGCTTAAATATGTAATTATATTAGTTATAATTATTATATAATTATTTGTATATTAATGAATATATTTTATGTGTGCTTCTAGCTATGTTAAAATATGCAATGTGTTTTGTAGCTATTAGTAATTATTTGTGTAGGATTATGTATATATATATATATATATAAGTATATATTAAATTAATTGTTTTATATATATAAATATATTGATTTATATATTTCTATATTTCTATATATATATATATATACTGTTTTTGGTGACAGTAGGATCAATGACAGTGAACTGTCATTGTTAGAACGGTTATAGCAGCCGCTGTAACAGTGGCGGCGGGTTATTAATGACAGAGCCGCCACTGTCATTAATAACCGCATGCAGCAGCGGGAATTCGCAGCAGTTGCGATGCCGACTTTGGTGACAGTTGAAAACTGTCACAAAAGGAGTGACAGCAGTGCAGTTGCACAGCAGCGTTTTGCGACGGTTTTGCTGTGACAGTTGGGACTGTCACTATAAGTCTGTTTATTGAAATTTGTTTTTTAGCACACTATTTTCAATGACTTTTGGACATATTTAATTTATATATTATATATTATAATTATATATATATGTATATATATATGTGCTTATTGTGAGGTATAATAATAGTATTGATATATTATTTTAATTATATAAAATATTGGTTTGTATATATATTATATTAGAGTATATATTATATGTATCTTGAGGATACTTTGTGTGGGTACCAAGATGGTTCAAAACTATGGTTCCAAATTGGTTAAATTATTATTCTATGTTATTATTTATATAGATGTTTTGTGTGAATTGACCTTAGTTTGACCATAGTTGACTTTATTTGACTTTAGAGTTTACCACAGTTGACTTTTGACTTAGAATTGACTTATTGACCTAGAAGTTGACTAGTTTGACTTGTTCTCTTTTCGGGACCTTGTATTGATGTTGTATTCCATATCTAGGTCTTCGAGGCACCGAGTCAGACATCTGTGAGACTGTTTATTGGACTTCAGGCGAGTACATTCTCTGATAGTTTCTCATTTATGATATCCTCTATGTTCACTGTATCTAGTGTAGATATCCATGTTCTCTTGACACTATGGTTACACGGATTGGTATATCCGGATCTCGTCATGAGATGTTATTCCTTGGTATATGGTGTATATGGTGCAAGTATTGTTTTATTGGTTATCTTGTACATGTACAGACACCGATTCTCGGGGAGACTAGCTATCTTCTTGGGGAATCTCGTGCCATAGCATACTGTGGTTGGATCTATTATACCAATCGGGGGTGGGGAGTATTAGTCTAGATATGTGATCAAATTCCTATTGAATAAAGTATTGGTAAATGAATAGTATTAATCATGCACCGCACGTATGATTAGCCAGGCCGCATTGCATCTTGCCCAAGCCGATCACATGTTAAGCTAGTACTCACACACTTAGTCATTAGTATTATTGTTTCATTGGCATATTATTCATTATTGTATTTCTTTCTAGTATTTCCTTATTGTATATATATCTCTTGTATCTATTGTCCATCTTGTTTATCCACAGCTATTTACTGTTACATAGTTTTTATCATTAATAAGAACTGCTGTTAGAGATGTACTCTGCTCCTTTCCTGACTGGATATATTTTTCTAGATGACACTGAGGAGTGGTACCCTACCTATTATGGACCCCAGGATGTTGTGGATTTAGATTCTGAGACCCTGGCTCAAGAGGGACTTATCCCAACTGAGACAGTTGACCCTAGAGTTGTAGCTTCGTAGTATTCTTTTGTACTGGATTTGTCTCCAGCTTATTTTGTTATTTCTTCAGACTCATTGATGTATTATTTTAGACTCATGAGTTGTATTGTGACTATTCTATTCTTTATCTGATTCGTGTTCATTTCTATCTTAGTTCTGTGATTGAGTATACTATCATTATGGTGGTTCATTATATTGTTAGATAGATTATCTAGACAGCGTTCTACCGCCGATTCTGCAGCGTAGGGTGGGCGTTGTTTCCGACTAGTACCCTTACCTCGGGTACGGGTCGTGATACCCCATTTACCTCCTTCCCCTTCGATCATCACCATCTATACCCACACCACCACGACCTCCCTCGCCCAGACCTCGCCTGAACCATCACCCCGAGCAGCACCGTTCCCAGCCGCCACACGACTGACTCCCTTCTTCCCTTCGATTCCTCTCCCCTCGCCGGACCTCCCTGACCGCCGAGCCTCTCCTCCGGCAGCCTCCGGCCATCATCATCATCACCTTCATCATCCTCATCGTCATCATCGTCGTCATCGTCATCATCGTCGTCATCGCCGTCATCGTCGACCCCGTGCGTGCACGCCAAGGTTCGACTGCCCTCATTCATGATTTTATGTGTGTACATGTGTGAATAGTATAGGGTTAACATATTGCTTCATAACAGGTTTAGTTGGTTGATTTCAGACCCGTGTCGATGAACCCAATGACTAGTGTGCTCGTACGTGTGTGTGCATATGCATATAATATTAGTTGATATATATTTAAGTAATTAAATGCTAATACTAGTTATGACTATATAAATATTTGTTGTATGACCCTAGGCATTAACTGTGGATATCCCGTAGTTGCATAAGACCATGAGTGTTAATTATGGGTACCCTGTATTGTATTGACCATGTGACCCTGAATATTAGTGAATTGCATGCCTTGTGTACACTGACGTACTGGCTAGACGTGTTAGTGATTGACTGTCTGATTATGCACAATAATCAAGGATATGACACCCGTGCATTTAGACACACACACTTGACCCTGCTAGTTGACTAGTTGTCACCCTTGCGTAGTTCCAAGCATAGTGTAATTATGTTTGTGTGTGTACTAGTGTAATGACTGATGCTATATTGTATTATATTATTTATATATAGGACCATTGGATTGTTCTGCCAGACTACAAGAGCAGGATATTAGTATTGCCCGCTCAGGATCCCAGGCGAGTACATTCTCTGATAGTTTCTTGTTTATGATATCCTCTATGTTCATTGTATTTAGTGTAGATATCCATATTTTTTGACACGATGGTTACACGGATTGGTATATTCGGATCTCGTCATGAGATGTTATTCCTTGTATATGGTGTATCTTGTGCAAGTCTTATTTTATTGATTATCTTGTACATGTACAGACACTGATTCTCGAAAAGACTAGCTATCTTCTTGGGGAATCCCGTGCCATAACATACCATGGTTGGATCTACTATACCAGTCAGGGGTGGAGAGTATTTTAGTGTAGATATGTGATCATACCCTTCATGTACAAGTATTATTTTTATGTTAGTGTTGGTCATACACCGCACGTATGACTAACCAGGCCATTATTCATGTACAAGTTCCCAAGCCGATTATATGTTAAAGCTAGTACTCACACACTTAGGCATTAGTATTCTTGTTCATCGTCATATTGTTCATTCTTGTATTTATTTCCAGTATTTTTTTTATTGTGTATCTCTTGTACATGTATATGCATCTTGTATATTACATCTATTTACTGCTACATAGTTGATATCATTGATTTGGAACTGCTGTTAGAGATATACTTCGTTTTATCCTGACTGGAAATATTTTTCCAGACTGCGACTTAGAGGACTGGTGTCCGACATTTTATGGACCACAGAGAGAGTAGCTGCAGCCTTGGTTCTTGTAGTTTAGTTGTGATTTTGGAAGGTCTAGCCAAGATCACTAGTTATTCAGTTAGTTTTCTTTTAGCATATTATGGTACCATATTTGTTTTTGGCATACTTTGAGACTTGGATGTTATTGTTTGAGTTAGATTATTTTGTTTAGACTTGTGTTGCATTTTGATTATTTATTTTACTTCGATATCTTATCGTACTTCAGTTATGTGATTGAGTATTTTTAGATTATATTATGATATCTGTGTCTTCTTATGGAGTTGGATACTCGTGTGAGATTGATTAGATAGTATTGTGACCTAGACAACGTTCTACCGCCGATGCTGCGGCGTAGGCTGGACGTACCCACGTACTCGTGTCCCAAATTTTGGGTACGGGTTATGACAATGCGGCCACCAATATGACTATAAATAATAGGCTACCAGACCCATGCAAGGCTATCTGCGAATCAACACTCAAGAAAGAGAGAAGAGCTTCTGCATCGGATCATCCATGGAGTAAAGAGAGTTGCTATACTCCTAACCCTCCATCGTCACCCCCCTAAAAAAATAAATTTGTACTTAGATTGTCTCATATGACTCTTCTTTGTACTTTCTTAATTTGTTAAATCAAATCTCGTTCTTCCAGTTCTCATTTTGATATTAAATAGCAAACAAATATGGTTAATGTCTATTTTCATGATTTTTACTTAGTACAGTGAATATGAATTTTATTGCATTGGTCAACTCTTTATTTCCTATTATCACTTATTATTTATATTGTATGATATTGTAATTGGTGTGGGATTTGTGTTACTTTGCTCCGTCCTGATTGGATAATCTTGGCAGGTGCGGATGATGACGAGATGTACCCTAGCTATTACGGTCCCTCCGAGGATGTGGTAGTAGATGCTGGACAGTACTTGGAGACTCCTTCTGAGACTTGGGCCATTTTAGTATACTTTCATTGTGGACTTGTGTTGTGTTATGATACTATCATATTGTGTAGTTGAGTACTATTAGTTGCCTTTACCGTTTACCAGGTTTATTCCCGGATATTTTTACTGAAAGGACGTGTAATAATTGCATTTATGGAACTTGGTGATTTGGGATCGATATTAGTTATGTGATAAGTTCAGTGATAAATATAAACAATTGAGGTTTAGAACAGCTTACTACCGCTATGTCCACAGTGTAGGATGGGCATGTCCGACTCGTATTCGATTATTTGGGAGCGGGGTATGATAGGACCACAACCCTTAAATCAAACAAGGACCGGGGTTGCAGACCTTCACCTGAGCAGAACTTAGCACCATAATCACGCATCGAAAGAATAAAGTAAAAGGGCGAGCTTAACAAATAGAAAAATATTCATTGCATGGCCAACCATACCTACGGTTTGCTATAATTAACTAATTAGGGTTATCACAAACCTAGTTACTAACAATTATATGCTTTGAAGGATATTGCTACCACCGGCACTACAGTCAACCCTGATGGCCAAGGGTACATTTGTCGAGTAAACTTAAATGTACATTAATATTAATACAATATTACTTGTTACTAGGTCATAAATAGATTTGAACTTGTAAGCATAAACTTAAACTTATGATCATAAACTTATTTTATAAACATAAACTTGTATATAAACTTGTTTTGTAATTACCGCAGCACGTGTAAAGTTGGTCAGTCATGGAGCCCTTGCCTAGCAGGGTTGTTCCATGCTGCATGGGGCCCTTAGAGATCGGGGTAGCCAATATCACAATATTCTTCTCTCCCAATGATCTAGGTAAATCTTATCTTGTTTAATCATTACTAAATTATTTTAAGTTCTCTAGTCATGGACACTTGAGAACTTCCCTAGAATGATGAGTCACGAGTACGAGATTTTCACGGGTTATCGTATTCGTGACAATTGATACATTGGGCAATATTCACACTCGATTTCCCGATGCCAAATGTAATAGATTTTCATACACAAACATTTCCATGGTGTCGTGAGGATTGTAAACTTGTATATAAACTTCTCTTAAACTATAAGCAAAACTTGTCTGATAACATAAACTTGAATCAATATAAGAAAACATACAACAATAATCACTAAAAGGAACTATTAAATAAATATAATTAAAAGAAAAACAAAATGCGCACAAGGATTCCTGGCCGCATGCGCCCACTAGCCGCATGGACTCACTGGCTGCATGCACCCAAGTGTTGAGGTCATAAATGTGTGTTAGAGAGTATTGACTAAAGATGATTGATGTGACATTCTATAAAGTGTTATGAAGATAAAGACAAAAATCATGAAAAGATATGCAAGGACGAAGCAGAGTTATGTGTCCACAAAGAAAAGAGGCGCATAAGGGCACTGTCGCATAAGTTCGCTTGCCGCATGGTCTCTCTGTCGCATGTGTGTTTTCTTTGGACTTAGCAAATTTCTCATTTGTTCAGCGAGTGAATACACAAGAAGTTTAAGGAATTAGTTCCAGAATACTTTGTTTAATAAATAGTCATGCATCCAACAAGATGGATACATATTGGTTGGCTATGCTAAGAAGAGTCTAGGCCGCATGTAGGTCAGGCCGCATAGAACTCTTGGTCGAATATGATACTGGGCACTTAAGAACTTTGTCTTCTCCAAACAGCAGGTTTACCCAAGGCAAAAACTCCAAAAAATCCAAAAAATATTTTATTCATAAAAAATTTATTATAACTTCGAATCAAGTGAATCAAAAGCCAAAATGCTCGAAATAAAGTGCTCCAAAAATCATAAAAACTATTTTTTTATAAAATACCATATTTTAGTAGATCAAAACTACAAAAAATATATGGAACCCATAAAAATTCTAAACTTTAAATTTAGATCTACTCAAATATACTCATCAAAATACAAAACTCCAAGAACTAAATATGATCAGCAACTCAACGAGAATATTTTCTATCAAATACATATTTAAAACAATATATATATAAATTCTGAAAATCAAGGCTTCACCATTTAGCAAGATGTACTTGCCTTGGGTGGCTCCTAGCCTCTACCTATCACAGTCCAAGTCATAACCACTTTTTCCTAAGGCTAGTGTTTGGCTAGAGGGTGCTTGAAGAAGATGAGGAAGAAGGAAGCAAGAAGAGTGAAATAAGAAAATGAATGAGGAAAGAAAAATACTCATATATATACTAAGAGAATAGGAATATGGTTTAGTCATGGGTTCAATCAAATAAACCGAACCAAGTATCCATTCTACATGCGGGTCCTAAATCGGGTCTATGGCAATGCCAATGGGTATTCTACTAGTCTCGGGTAGCCTCTCTCAAAACAAAAACACATTATCAAAAAAAATTAAATTCTAAAAATTCAAAAAATACCAAATCTGGAATTGGGTGTGACAGAAAGTCCCGATCATTGGGTTTCTACTTGCCCATTGATACAGAGGCCAGGTGGTCCAGTACAACAGTTTTTTGTATTGCCCGCTCTAAAGAAAGTGCAGCATGGAGGGCCAGCAGTAGTGGTGCAGCCTTTAGCTCATAATTCGTTATCGATGCATGCTCAATTGTATCGACAACAACAACAACAAAATCAACAAAGACCATGACAACGATATCAGGAAATGAAGCATCAGGGAGCTCAACGAGGCTAAAGGGAGGCATTTTGTCATTTCTCAGTCCCAAAATACGTAGGACTAGGAATACATAACACGCCAGCCGTATGTATACGAACTCCAATATATGAAAACCATACACACACGTGCGCTGTACATGAATATCAAATCCACCAGTGGTAATATACTATCAATAAGTCACACGCAATCTATATCTCATCCATAACACAAATAAAGACATATGATTTAAATAACTGAATCTCAAAGATAAAGTATTAAAGTATGATAGTCGGATGGAAACAAATCCACTGCAAATTGACTATACTAAAAAGTACTAAATGAGAGAAGAGATCAAACTCTAATATAAGATAAAAGTCCACAAAAGAAATAGCAACTAAAAATCCATCAGATGCGATGAATCAAAGGTACTCTGAAGATAAGACCTCCTTAGTCTGGTATGAAGCGTTAGGTCCAGGTCCGTACTCCTGTGGATAATCCTGTCCATCTATATCTGGAAAGGGACCAGATCCTCATATGGACATAACAAGATACATAAAAGCATGCCAATAAAGTACTAAAAATAAACATCCAAGGGTCGCCTAACCATCTATGTGAATACAGTTTGAGAACAACATTCCAACACGTGGGCTATCTGGCTAAAATAGGATTGGTATGATTTTCTCGGAGATTCAGGGCCTACAAAGCATGTCGTCTTTTGAACGGCAGATGCCGCCTGATAATAATATAGTATATAGTGGGCATCATGACCGCGCATCTCCGGCAGAGCGTACGGGTTACACAAGGAAAGTGCAAAGGAGCCCAAACACCTTACTTGTTGTTCTTCCATCCCTATGCTCTAAGCATGTCATATACATGACACGATAATACCTCTAAATAACTACCAAGTCTTCTAGCATGCAAAATTTCTATCGGCAATTATCCCTATCCGTCGCACATCCTATACGTACCGGTGGCCAGCTGCATACGCAAGTCCGTGTCCTACATGTGACTCACACTCATGTAAGAACAGTGTCATGGCTAGTAAAACATAAGAATGCCTCATGATAATGGGGTGGTCTCATAAGTAGGTCCATAAGCATATACATAATAAAAACAGAATACGACGCCACCGTCGTTGCACCCAAGTTATTCTTGGACGCAAAGTTTATATAACAGCTAAAAATATATGAACTAAATAGAAAAAAATAAATGCATGCATCATATTGAATATAAATTATAATACAATGACAAGATATACTTGCCTGGCAAGCAATATGTAAAGTGTAAGCGTCCAGATGTCAGGTATATAGGATCAGAAACTAAGGCCTCCGAATAAATATCCCCGGATGCTGAAATAGACATCACCACTGTTTTCAAAATCAGTGAGATAGCTAGAAAATACTCCCTTTCGTCCAATTTAGACATAGGGGCAAAACGGTAATTTCAGGTCAAAGCGGGGTCCACATGTGGGCCCACTTTGCACCGAAAAGTATGCCAGGGTAAAGGTCTCTAAATGGAACAAATTATAGGTCAAATAAATTTTAAACATCAGTATGAACTCAACGGTATGTCCAATTTTAGATTTCGGTGAGCCGAACACAAATTCGTCCAAAAAGTCAACGGTAGGGCCCACAAATAGGCGGCTTGGTCAACTATCTCAGAATTGCATGAAACTTGGGTCACAGGACCAGCGTGATACCACGAATCTAATGGCATAAGTTTTGTCATATTTTGATGAGCGTACACTAAATGGTGAGATATTTTACAAAAGTCGCGATACAGGGACTTTTGGTGAATACGAGTTGATTCCTACGCGCACACATGTCCAAATTAGTTTTCGCAAAAGCTCACATGTCTGGACATACCATACGTGCCTTTAGGTGCAATTAGTACGCGACGGGGTAGTCCCGTTTGGCAGGGGGCGCTCCGTATCGCAAATTTTAAAAGTTTCAAACACAGTTTTTCATAATTTTTAATCCAATTTAATTTTGCATATAACACCAAATAAAATAATATAATTAACAGAAAATAATCTCGGGTATGTGGTCTTCACATAGCAAAAGAAAATCTAAGATTGGATGTCTGTGGTGGGAGTTATGAGTCCGTAAACAGGGGTGGTCGCAACAGTTTTTTGTAGCATAAAGGTTATGATTTTTCTCCAACTTGGTCTCGATTTTTACCTAGGGTTACGCGTTGTTCGATGAAAACTAATACACAGAGTTGGAAGAGGGATAGGTTATGAATATACTGGTAAAGACGGGGTCGAATTTGGTCGCAAGATGGAGCAAAAATTAGCGCGTGAACAGGGGTTCGTCGCTGCAGTTTTCTGCGAGGCGCGCGGGGGATCTCGCGCGGGGGCGAGCGGCGGTGCTAGGCTTCGGTGACGGTGGTGGCTCTGTTGGTCGGCGGTGCTGGGTTGGTGTCGTGGAGTAAGGGCTTAGGGTTAGGGTTTTATATGAAGTTACATATATATATATATATATATAGGTAGAGGGAGAATCGAATGGGGTCGCTCGTGCGGGGGAACAGGGGGTTGGGCTTGCTACTGTGGGTTTGGGTAGTTAAGGGCTTAGTGGGTTATAGGGTTTAGGATTTAGGCTTTAATGATTTTCTTTCCTTTCTTTTCTTTATTCATTTTCCATTCTTTTCTTTTCTTTTTGTTTTCTATTCTTTTCTTTTCTTTTTATTAATCAATACATATATATATATATATATATATATATATATATATATATATATATATATATATATATATATATATATAATTCCAGAAAATTATATTAGTATATAAAAATAATCTTTCATCCTTCTACAACGATTTTCCTACAAAAAATAAAATAAGATAAAATAATAGTTTTCCTCCATAAGTCTCTAAATGCATATTTACCTAATAATTAAATCCAATAAATTTATATTTTCTAATTTACTACGAAATAATGAAATTCAATTAAACAATGCCCGTTCAGGTACCCTACTTTCCCGCATCGTAACTTCGTACACACACAACCAAAATCCAATTTTCTTGATCTATATAACCTATTTTATGAATATGTAACTTACATCATTTAAATTCATAGAAATCTGGTAGAAAAATTGAGTCCAAAACTCGATAAAATCTTATTTTCTTACACGACAGAAATAGTCCAAGCACTCCCCTGTTTACACTCTGTTTCCTTCCAAACCATATAGAGTTTTTGAAATCTTTTTGAATGGACTTTTAAACAATATATACATTAATAATTATGCTCTTTTAGTTTTATTTAGTTTGCTTTAATTACTAGATTAAACATGTTCATACTTGACCAAAAACCATATGTTCCATTCCCGAAAACTTGCGATACGGAGTACGTTCCGATAAACCGGACCACTTTATCATATACCAGTTGCACCAAAAGACGCATATGGTATATCCTGACGCGTGTGCTTTCGCAAAAGATAATTTGGACATGTGTGCACGCCAAAATCAACCTGTATCAGTAAAAAGTCCCTCGTGTCGATATTTTATAAATTTCTTTATTTTTTGGTGCACGCTAGTTGGAATGCAACGAAACTTGCACCATCGGATATATGGTATCACGCTAGTTCTATGACCCAAGTTTCACATAATTCTGAGACAGTTGACAAAATCGTTGTTTTGTAGGCTCTACGGGTTGACTTGATGAGCGATTTTGTGATCGGCTCATCGAAATCCAAAACTGGACATACCGTTGAGCTCGTATCATCGTTTAAAATTTGTTTGACCTATAATTTTTTCTACTTAGAGACATTTATCCTAGGCATATTTTTTGTTAAAATATGGGCCACATATGGACCCTACTTTGACCTAAAATCACCGTTTTAGTCCTTTTGTTCAAATTGGACAAAAGGATAGTATTTTTTGACTATCTCACTAAATCTAGAGATATTGGTTATGTTTATTTCAGCATCCAAAGATGTTCAATTAGATTCCCTACTTTTTCGTTTATTGTGCTTGTCGTATGGGCGTCTACAGTACACTAATTGCTTGCTAGGCAAGTATATCTTACCATAGTACTGTTTAATTACATTCCTTTACTGCATATTTATTTTATTTTTGTTATTTTTTATTTATTTTTCTATAATAAATTGCGCATCCAAGAAAGACTTGGGTGCAATGACGGCTGCATCATCTTTTGTCTTTTATTTATATTACCCATGTTGACCTAGTTTTATGAGACCACCCCATGATTTTGAGGTTTCATTATGTTTTATTTGGTCATGACACATTTATAACACTAGTGTGAGTCTTATATAGGATACAAACTTGCGTATTCGGATGGCCACCTTACGTATAGGTCGTGCGACGGAGATGGAATAACTGCTAATAGAAATATAATATTTTAGCAAAATTTGCAGTTAGTAGAGGTGTTTGCGTGATATAGATGTGACACGTTAGTAGCATTGGATGAGGAAAATAATGAGTAAGCGTATGTGACTCCTTTACACTTTTTCTATTGTAGCGCTTACGCTCCGCTGGAGATGCCCGGTGAGATGACCCCTATATTATGTACATACGGCCTCTGACGATCAAAAAATGTTATGCTTTGTAGACCACTAAATTTCAGGGGAAATTACGCCAATCCCAGTATTTAGCCAGATAGTCCATAGGAGAAAAGTTATTCTTAAATTGTATATCACATAGATTGGTTAGGTAACCCCTTTAGATGTTTATTTTTAATACTTTATTGGCATACTTTTATGTATCTTGTTATGTCCCTCTGAGGACATGGTCCCTTTCCAGATATAGACGATCAAGATTATCGCAGGAGTACGGAACGAGACCTGATGCACCATTTTCTGTCAAGGAGGTCTTACCCTCTGAGTAATTTTCATGACCCGCACCCGGTGTAGGGATGCAAGTCGGGAACAACGCCCAGGCTACGCCGCAGCTCGGCGGTAGAACGCTGTCTTGGTCAACTATACTATCTAATTTTCTCACAATAATGCATAAACCTCCAATAATATCTCAACTCCAAGAAGAGTATAATAAACTTAGTTCAACACAATACTCAATCACATATCTATGGTACGAGAAGATATCAAAGAAGTCTAACATAACCAAGCAGTTAAAAATATAACAACAACAAATAGAAATAATATCCATATCTCAAATATATGCCGGAAATAAATCCGGTACCAAAATGCTAAAGAGAACTAACTATGCTAACTAGTGAATCCGGCTAAATCTTCCAGCAGTTACTCCAGAACTAGTGGGTCCAAGTCTGCACCATCTATAGGCTGAGGTCCATAGTATGTCGGACACCAATCTTTCGAATCCTCTGAAAAAATATTTTCCAGTCAGTAATGGAGCGAAGTACAACCCAATATCAGTTCTAATTAATTGACAAAAACTATAAAACAGTAAAGTAGAGGATGCTATCTACGATGAGAATATAACTGATGATTAAAAACAATGAAAGAATAGGCAATACTAGCAATAGAAATATAAATCAATGCGTACAAGAATGAAGGAATAAAACTATAATATCAGAATAGAACAAGCTAATCAATGAACTGAATAATGGAATCTACAATAACTATGTGTTTTGAGATACTAACTAAATATGTGATCGGCCTAGGAGATTCAATGATTATACTAAGGAGCTAACTCAACCATACGTGAATTACATGATTAGTTAGTAGCCAATGATTACACTACTAGCCGATCATTTCTTGATAACATATTTAATTGATATTTCCCTTGCCCTGACTGATACGATGGATCGAATCATGACACTTTACTAGCCAATTTATCCAATATTTAATCTATAATATTCAATGTTATCCAATACCAACAAGAACAATATCCGATACCATCTCCATAATCAAGATAATATCCCAAGACTGATAATCCAATAACAATACCAATTCGTGTATCTTCTTGTCAAGAATCAAAAGTAACATTTCTAAATACTTGAATTATAGTGGTAATCAAATAATAGAAACTAGCAAATAATGTACTTGCATGTGGTCCAGAGCAAATAATGCAAAATGGTGTCTGAACTAGTGTCACAGACCTATATATAGAATATTGTATTAATACAAGGTTTTGGAAATGAAAATAAATTAAACTAGTCAACTTCTAGGTCATAAAACTATTTCTAAGTCAAAATAGTCAAACTAGGTCAACACTATGCCAAACTAGTCAAACTAGCTATTTCTATGTTTCATGAGTCTATCTCAAGGATATTGGGTTCATACACTATGAATCTAGGCCAAACAAGCTAGATCTAAGATACTAAGAAAACAATAGGATACCGTTGTTTGTGGTAGAAAACGAAAAGAATGAAAGATGTATTCAAGACGGGGTTTATACAAGACCCGTGTTCTTTTGTTTACAAACAAACTTGTACAATGTAATCCTATACGAGGATGTGGGAGTACAATTTATTTAATCTGGGTATAAATTGCTATAGGTGTCTGATCTGCAGTCGATCACCTTAGCCCTTGGACCACACGATGGTGAAGAAGTGTCGTAGAAGACAGGAGGTAGCTTCGAAGGTTGCAAAAGAGGGTGGATGCACGATACCAAGGTCATCGATCCCTACCCCTTGCCTGAGCTCCGGGTTCCTCTCTCTCTCTCTCTCTCTCTCGATCTCTTCTCTCTCCTTATTTTTCTTGACCCTGTCCGATCTCCTTTTCAGATGTCTGATCATTGATCAATTTCTTCGACCTTGGATCTGATATTGGTTTTCTTGACCAATTTCTGACCTTGTTCCTCATTGATAGAGGTCTCTATTTATAGAATTTTAGTGACAGTGACCACTCAGTTGGTGTAAAAACCGAGGAGTGGAATCACAGCACCCTTTTATACGACGGTTAAAATAACCAATGCCTGCGTATAGATGATCCTTTGAATGAGCATATAACGCGGGTCCAACTAAGGGACACAACGCGTATTGTTGCTACGAAGATCATGACGTAAAAGCCACGTAGGTAGGTATCCTCCGTGTAGAAGAGGTGGGCATGCCAATGTCTGTCACCATGGCATAGAAGCCAAAATAGGCATAGAAGCCTGATGGCATAGAAGCCGAGTGAGCATAGAAGCTGAGGAGGCGTAGAAGCCGAGAGAGCATAGAAGCTGAGGAGGCGTAGAAGCCCTGAGAGCATAACAGCTGAGGAGGCGTAGAAGCCCTGAGAGCATAACAGCTGAGGAGGCGTAGAAGCCGAGAGAGCATAGAAGCTGAGGAGGCGTGGAAGCCCTGAGAGCATAACAGCTGAGAAGGCGTAGAAGCCCTGAGAGCATAATAGCTGAGGAGGCGTAGAAGCCCTGAGAGCATAACAGCTGAGGAAGCGTAGAAGCCCTGAGAGCATAACAGCTGAGGAGGCGTAGAAGCCACTACGCAATGCTGAGTGCTGACGTGGACGTCTTTAGCCGGAATCACGGCTTTTGAAGATATAATCAAATCTCTCGCATTAAATGCGGAGATCTGCCACCATCCTGTGCATTAATTGCGAAGGCGTATTCTGAAGGCCTGCCCCCGTTCTGAGCATCAGGCGAAGAGATGTGCCTCGAGCCTTGTACAAAGCACAGCTTTTGACGTGGCAGTCTGTTTGTCTTCCGCGGTGTGTAGACGGTTCACGTTTGCCTGTGTAGAACAAAGCAGCGTATCCCTTTGTATGCGAAAAAGCAGTTTACGCAAGGGGGTGTCACCACACGATGGTTCGGTGATTCTTAATCAAATCCTCTGCGTTAAATGCAGAGATCCGCCATCATTCTGCGCATTAAATACGGAGGCGTGTTTTTGAAGGTCTGCAGCTCTTTTGTGCATTCGTCGCAGAGACGTGCCTCGAGAAGACTGTCACCGTCTTGTGCACCAATCGTAGAGACGTGCCTCGAACCCTGTACAAAGCGTCACTCTTGACGTGGCAGGCGGTTTGTCTACTGCAGAGTGTAAACAGCTCATGTCTGCCTGTGTAGAACAAGGCAGCATATCTCCTCGTTCATGTGAAAGCAGTTTACGCTAGGGAGATGGCGGTAACTGACAGCCTGGGTCGCAGTGCCGTGCTATCATTATAGCCGTCGTCTGGGTAGCCGAGCCGTATCCTTTTGTCAGAAGTTCAGACGTCAGGTTCATTGCAGGGTCTGACAGGTTTATCTCGGAGAGCACGAAGCGTTCCTCGTACGCTTTAATACCGTATTTGAAAGCGGATGTGTTTTACGCCATATAGGCGACGAAGCCCTCTGCTTTTACGCTCTGAGGCGGCCTGGACATACTGCACTTACGCGGATGGTCCTAAGAAGCTCTTGTCTTGCCTGCTTGATGGCTCTGAGGTCATCTCTTTACGCTACCCCACACCAATAAGTTGCGTATAGTCATCCGGCGTATTTTTTATGCTTCTACAAGACCCCCTTCAAAGGTTTTAAATTTTTCGGAATTTGAAATGCTTTGAATGAAGCATGAACCGTCCCTCGTAACTCGAAACGCCTTCTGAATGGAGCCCAAAATGGTCAAGTTTGACACGTTCTTTCAGGCCAGTCTTTATGGCAGATTTATTGGGGGTAGGTGTGACCTCGCTTGCCTATAAAAGGGCTGAGGAGTTAACCTGTTTCTTCCCACATTTCCTTTCACCATGCTGAGATGATCGCCGGAGTTCGTCGGGTCGACCTGAGGAAGAAGAAGACCATGTTCTTCCAGCATGTAAGGAGCCAAAAAAGATGGCGTCTTCGAGCAAGCGTCATCTGCAACGATGAATCATGGAAGGATATCTTAGCCTCCCTTGCTCGGGATAATCAGCAACTTCATGCGGCATCTCACTCGGAGAGTGGGGAGGGGTCACATTTGACCAGGCCGCTTGCAAGTGGCGCCTTCTCTCGTTACCTCCGGTGACGAGAGGCAGACAGACCGGCCAGAGTGACGGTGGTCTGTAGGAAAGCAGAGTTACCCTGCTTTCCTTCTGTTGGAGGATGGGTCTATGCCCAGTTTTGTATCCTCCTGCCACCGCTCATCTTCTTGGAAGCAGAGGAAGACCATCACCAACGCGAGAACCTGTCAGAACAGCTTCTTGGTGTGATCTTCAGACGACGATGGGGAAATCCTTTGTAGACGGGATTTCCCTCATATGTAATCACGAAGAATGAAGAAAAATCCCTTGTAGACAGGATTTCCCTCATATGTAATTGTGATTTTAACTTTTAATAAAGTCGTCTTTCTTCTCTGCATAAGATCGTCTTTGCCATACGTTGCTGTGAAGTCTGAATATGTGCAGCTTTGACACGTCTGATTCTTTAGCCGACTCTGATAGAAAGAGTATTAGGTCCCGTCCTGTCTTTTACGCATAACTAGTGATGCGCAGCTGCTTTAGGAATGTAGGAACCGCGTAGAGTTTCTGAACTGTCTTCTGATGAACAAAAATTTTGTTCAGACTTTGTCTTCAAGAATGACCTCTCGAAACTCCCTTGGAACAGGGTCGAGGTTTCGGCTGTCAAACCGAGTTGCCATAGACGAGATGTTCAGACTGGAGTCTGGATGAACCTCCAATTTTTTGACCCGAGAAGAGTAATTTATGAATGTTTGAACTCTGTATGCTCCGAGCACTTGGGATATTTCGAGGTCAAGGAGTAACTTCTGGGTGAACTCCTGTAATCGACCGCCCTTAGAACTGTTTCGGACATGCGGAAAGTCAGAGATCCGTAGTGTAGATGGGCTGGAAATCCTGGGTTCGTAGCCTATTGAGCGTAGAAAGCCACCGAGCGTGAGATCATAGGTTTGGTATCTGCTGAGCGTGAAGTCGTAGGTTTGTAGCCTTTCGAGCGTAAAAGATACCGAGCACAAAAGGCATCCGGGCATAAAACCATAGACTTATAGCTTGCGAGCGTAAAATCGTAGATCTGTAGCTGTCGAGCGTAGAAATCTCCTTAGCGTAGAACTGTAGATTTGTAGCCTGTGAAAAAGAAATCTTCCGAGCGTGAAATTATGGATCTGTTGCCTCCGAGCATGAACTAAATACCACCGAGATTGAGACCATAGGTTTGTATCTGTTAAGCGTGAAGTCATAGGTTTGTAGCCTCTCGAGCGTAAAAGCTACCGAGCACAAAAGGCATCCGGGCATAAAACCATAGACTTATAGCTTGCGAGCATAAAATCGTAGATCTCTAGCTGTCGAGCGTAGAAAGCTCCTTAGCGTAGAACCATGAATCTATTTTGCACGAAAAACTTTTCAAATTTGCTGACTGTCCGTCTTTCGAGAGTAGTGGGCTGCCGTAGTACCCAATCATAACCAAATATTAATTTACGAGATTTGGTTAGGGTTTCGAGGAGTCCGTCCGAGGATTCGAGGAGTCGATCCGAACCCTATATATATCTCGAGCTTTTGAGAGAAAAACTTTTCATCCGTTTTCTGCGAAAGAGAGCCTTCGTCTGTTCGAGTTTTTCTTCGTTCCTTCTCCGAGCACTCAGAGTCTTCAGAAATGGCGCCGAAGCAAACCCCCTCCACTAAGGGAAAGAGTGTAGGTCCTTCTTCTCATCCTTCCGCCCCAGCGAGGGAGTCTTCGGTCGGGCAAGGCGAACTTCATCCTGAGCAAAGTATCCTGCCGACGAGCAACGCTCCCGGCCTTAGAGGTAGAGCCTTTTGGATGACAAAGAGTGATGAAAAATCTTTCGCACACGTTGAACGTGACCGCGCTAGGTCGTCTTCTGTGCTGATAGCCTCTTTGAGGAAGATGATGCACGGAGACGTTTTCATCTTTTACGTTCACATTTCTAATGTGCCAGCGTAAGAGTTCCATGTTTTCGCAGTTTCGAGAGTAACAGCTCTGACTGCCGAAAGCTTGGTGTATACTATAAAATTTTAGTTTTACGCCTGGGGACGGAACCTCCGGCGAAATAACTAAAATTTTGGTAGCCCGGCGTAAAGCACGGATCGTATGTTGCCAGTTACGTCTCTGGATGAGACTTCCTGCGTAAAATGACCAAATTTGTACAGTCTTGGCGTAAAGCACAGACTGTGGCTTCTGGGTCCTCATGTTGCAAGATTTGTAATGACATGTTTTCCTCGCACTTTTGAAGTTAATTTGGGTGAGTCTCCACTGGCCGAGGTGATGGGTTCCGCTGCCGGGATGCTGCACTCGAACTATCTGGAGGATCTGTCCCACGTGGCATTTCCTATCTCTGGACCCCAGTATCCTGAGGGAAGGGAACTTTTGATATCAGCTCAGGGCGAGCGGACGCTGCTGAATATGATTAATGGAGAGCCCCTGACTTATATAGACGGGGAGCAGTATATAAAGCCAGCTTTTCTTTTTGGGGACATGATTGATAAACGGTTCCAGACAAAGCCTAAGAGAGAGCCCTGGGTTTTCCCTGCCGGGAGCTTGGTCTTGTACCTGCCAACGATGCCGAGAGATTATTCCATCTCGGCCTTCTTCCATACGACACATCCTAGGAGGATGTCGTGGACGCTGACGCCCGATCTTCACGGCAAACCGGAGAAGATCTTTTGTAAACTCCCTCACCCAAAATAGGTATTTTGTGTATATTTTATATTATTATATTTATTATATATGTTGAATTTATTTAGAATATGCTCTTAGTTAATTAGAAAATAAATTTTTTGATATACTTACTTATATAAATATCATTTAGAATTATTTTAGGTTATTTTAGATTTTTGGAGATTTTTCTAGAATTTTTGGTAATTAAAACTTAGAAAACATAAATTTCTAGGACTTCTATGATTTACTATACGACCATACTTGCATGTCGTTCCTACCAAATATTTATTTTAGTTTAAAATATTTAATTATATTTTTTGTAATTTATTTAGAATTTTAAGAAATTTATTTAGATTTTAAAATTATTTAGGATTTATTTGGATATATATAGTCTTAATATTAGATAGATGCTAATTTAGTGTTAATAGATATTAATAAGATTTTATAAATTATTTGTATTATCTTTAATTATATTTAAGATTATAAATTATTGAGATAAATTCAAACTCTATTTTAAATTAATTCAAATCCTGAACCTACTAGGAAATCAACTTCATGCATATCCTATCCTTATTTAAATTCATCATAATCCTATCCAAATTGACCAATCCTAGTCGTATTTAATTAAGTAGTGTCCACCATTATAAATACCTCATTCTTCATTTTTTTTCCCCAAATTCCTCTCTTTTTCGTCCAAAAATAGTCAAAATTTGTCATAAATTCAGCATCATTTTCTACTAGTTATGACGAATTAAAAAGACGATATCTCCTAGCTCCGGACTCCAAACGTGCTCCAAATTTTTTTGTTAGAACGATATTGAGGTTAGATTTCTGTTTATATAAAAAAATTTACTAAATTATGAGTATTAAATTCTGGAAAATTCGTAGAGTACAGCATGTCCAAAAATAGACGTGTTTCGATGTTTTCGTGATTCCGGGAGAACCAGGAATCAGAATCACGAACCGTTTAAAGTTTCAGAAAGCTAATGTCGAGATCATCGACATATATTTTTTCCAGAATTTATTTCGAAGTATTTACATACTGTTAATTCTGTAGAACTTCTAGGTTAGAATTTAATCATCAGTGCACAATACAAAATTTGTATGTGTCATAATTCCCAAACGAATTTGAATTCAGATGAGCCGTAAATTCCAGTATGTTTTTAATGCTGAAATCTATAGGAAATCATGCATGAAAATCGAGTTTGTATCGGTTGACTTTTTGGTCAACAGATCGCCTCGATTTGCGTGCCATGAGTCTCGAGTTGATAAAATTCAGTTTCTTTGGACAAAATTTAGGAATTAACATAAAAATCAGAATAATAAGATTAAAATAGGATTTTAGAGTAATTATTTCAGAATTAAATAAATTAAAATAAATTATCTTTTGACGTGATAAATTTATAATACATAGGCTATTTGGACTTGTGACTTGGACTCTGATTCATACCAGCAGCTGGACCCCAGGCAAGATACCTTGCCAAATTGTTTATAGTATTTTATATGCTATTTATATTTCTATTTATTTATTGCATTCTGTATATTTCTTGTATGTGTAGTTTTCTTTCAGTCATTACTATGTATTAGATATGTTGACACACACATGGCACTTAGTATCATAGAGGACAATTATTAGACGTATGGGCTTTTAACCACTCTGGTAAACCGTAGTATATAGCTCGCACTACGGGCGTGTGTCGCGCTGGTCGCTACCCCCACGGTATGTCGATTTCTGGAGTCTCGCTGGTCGCTACCCCCGCGGTATGTCGATTTCTGATGTCCATTGACGTGTGTGTGAGTTGTGAGGTAGATCGAGTAGCCTACCCTTGCCCATACATCGAAAAGTTGTCCTCATTTGCATTCATATAGATTGTCTTGTACAGCGTACTTATTTATTTTCAAACCATATGCATGTTTACTGTATTCAAATTGGCTTGTATTTTCTGTATCTTATTACGTCCCTCTGAGGACCTGGTCCGCTGCCAGGTGTATCTTTTCTTGAGTATTTGTAGGAGCGCAGATTTGGATGGTTACATGTGATCCGAGGATGTCTTCTCTTCGAGCTGTGATGGATAGCTGGTATTCTTATATTGTGTTGTGGTGTTGTACTCATATTGTATATGCTCTTATATTCGAGTTGGTAGTGGATTTGTTTCCATCCAACTATCATCCTTAGATACTTCTTATTGAGATCTAGTTTCATAGATACTGGTTATTTATTTCTATATGATTTTGGTGGATGAGATTTAGATTTTATCCTGTGACTTGTATTATATTTTATACCACTTGTGGATTTTATATTCATATTACAGCGTACGTATGGATTTGGTTTCCATATATTAGAGTTGCCATATCCATGCGGCTGACATGCTTACGTGTCATAGTCCTACGTATTTTGGGACTGGGGCGTGACATGTTTTTGTGGTGGCCCATGCAGGTCGAGAGCATATTGTCTCGGTTACGTTACTGTACCGAACAAGCCTGCACCTAGGACTAGAGTATAGGATCTCATCCATAATTGACTGTGATTCATCTCCTCCTATCTGTTCTATTTTGAACAATTGTATCCTGCTTGATTCATGTGCTTCCCTAATAGTTCCTTGAGTATAGTCTCCTGCTAGAATATAGGAACCCCTGTTATTATGATGATAATTAGAGTAGCACACCTATTAAGAATACAACGAGAATATAGACACACCACTAAGTTTAGAATATCTAGTGAACCTAGAATTCCTTATCTTTATATTGTTATACCATTACCCCTTGATGTATTAAGAAGACTTGAGAGTAGTATAGACACTACTAGAGTTAGTTAGAAGTTTTACCATAATGTTTGACACCTAGTATCACATAGTCTTTTGACCTATTAATTGAAGTGTAACCGAATAATATTTATCGTATGCTAGCAAAAGACGACAGTGTTTATTCAGACCATAGAATTTAGAGGTCCTTGCCCTATTTGGTCGACTAGCGACTTAGATAAGGAGGTTGTATGATAACTGTAGAGATTGTAGAGTCTTTTATTATTAGTGCTTATGTTATTTTTGCTTTTGCGAACTTGAATTATTTTGTAACTTCTCACATCATAATCCAGCGTTATATTTTCTGTGCTACCTTGAATTATGCTGCTATTATAGCCTAGTTTTTGCAAGCTTAATCTTATATCGAGCTTGTTCATGACATATATGTTATTGGGGCCTGATCAACCACACTAATACAAATTATCTAATCAGAATCAGTGTATTATGGTCTAGCTAGCCATAATGCGCTTGATTCGCCCTTCGCAATAGTATTTTACGTGGATTGAGATGTATAGTGGACCAGTAGACAAATATACTTACCCTCTAGATACGACAAAGCATATCATATCAAGTACATAACTGCACCGATGTGAGCATGCGAATAGAAAATTACCAAATTAAGATTTCAATCCATAACTGTCTTGACAATTCCCATTTGAATTCTTTAAACGCTTTGATTCCCATACTTCCATTCTATTACCCCTCCTTGAACTCTTTTCCGTTGCTTTCCGTCTTCCCTTATTTCGAAAAGACAAAATCTCGTGCTTGGATATAAGTGATACACGGGTAGTACAAGATATACCCCATAGGCCAATCACATTATTTGGTGACTATCTTTCATAATTGATTAAGGGCATATCACATATGATATAGTTGGTGTTAAAGTTTTGAGGATTGAATGACATGAGAAAATAAATTGAGGAATATTTTTCTTAAGTGTAAGAGCCTTATGTGATAGATGGATAAATTCTAAGTTGGGTAGAAATTGCATTATTAAACTTGAGGAGAATTCTTTTAGACTGTGATCAAGTAGGATTAGATTGAGAGATTAAGTCCTTTTAAATGTGGAGAATTTTAAAAGAGGGATTAAGATAATGAGGATTTAATGAATTTTAAAAAATTTGATATTGAGGACCCAATATTTATACTTTGAGCACATGATTTAAATTTTGAATATTGAAGGATGAATCATCGATTTAAATTTTTAGGATAAATATAGAATTTTAGACTTGAACAACTGGTGAATTAGATTTAAATTTTATAATTTGATGATTTGAATTAAAAGTTTAATTTTGATTGTTGGGTCACCTAATTAAAATATTGAGGATGTAAATTGAGTTTAAATATTTGAAGAGTACAAAATTCTTAATTTGAGAATAGGAATAAGATTTGATTAGAATTGTTTATTGTTCAAAGCCTAGAGGAGATTATGATAGTTGGAAATGGTGATATAAATTTTGATGTGGGATGTCATATAGACTTGAGTTAGATTTGAATATTGATTAAAAAAAAAAATCGAGAAGAGATTACGACAGGTTGAATTTTGATTTAAACAGTGGTTATCTTAATTTTGAAGTGATCGCGATAGATTTGAATAGATTTTGTTATTTAAATTTTTGGAAGAGATTGCGATTGATGTACCTTATGTACAAATGTGAAGGATTTAACAAATTATGTCTTATTTTAATTTCGAGGACGAAATTGTTTTAAGTTGGGTAGATTGTAAACTCCCTCACCCAAAATAGATATTTTATGTATATTTTATATTATTATATTTATTATATATGTTGAATTTATTTAGAATATGCTCTTAGTTAATTAGAAAATAAATTTTTTGATATACTTACTTATATAAATATCATTTAGAATTATTTTAGGTTATTTTAGATTTTTGGAGATTTTTCTAGAATTTTTGGTAATTAAAACTTAGAAAACATAAATTTCTAGGACTTCTATGATTTACTATACGACCATACTTGCATGTCGTTCCTACCAAATATTTATTTTAATTTAAAATATTTAATTACATTTTTTGTAATTTATTTAGAATTTTAAGAAATTTATTTAGATTTTAAAATTATTTAGGATTTATTTGGATATATATAGTCTTAATATTAGATAGATGCTAATTTAGTGTTAATAGATATTAATAAGATTTTATAAATTATTTGTATTATCTTTAATTATATTTAAGATTATAAATTATTGAGATAAATTCAAACTCTATTTTAAATTAATTCAAATCCTGAACCTACTAGGAAATCAACTTCATGCATATCCTATCCTTATTTAAATTCATCATAATCCTATCCAAATTAACCAATCCTAGTCGTATTTAATTAAGTAGTGTCCACCATTATAAATACCTCATCCTTCATATTTTTTTTCCCCAAATTCCTCTCTTTTTCGTCCAAAAATAGTCAAAATTCGTCATAAATTCAGCCTCATTTTCTACTAGTTGTGACGAATTAAAAAGACGATATCTCCTAGCTCCGGACTCCAAACGCGCTCCAAATTTTTTTGTTAGAACGATAATGATGTTAGCTTTCTGTTTATATAAAAAATTTTACTAAATTATGAGTATTAAATTCTGGAAAATTCGTAGAGCACAGCATGTCCAAAAATAGACGTGTTTCGATGTTTTTGCGATTCCGGGAGAACCAGGAATCAGAATCATGAACCGTTTAAAGTTTCGGAAAGCTAATGTCGAGATCATCGACATATATTTTTTCCAGAATTTATTTCGAAGTATTTACATACTGTTAATTCTGTAGAACTTCTAGGTTAGAATTTAACCATCAGTGCACAATACAAAATTTGTATGTGCCATAATTCCCAAACGAATTTGAATTCAGACGAGCCATAAATTCCAGTATGTTTTTAATGCTAAAATCTACAGAAAATCATGCATGAAAATTGAGTTTGTATTGGTTGACTTTTTGGTCAATAGATCGCCTCGATTTGCGTGCCATGAGTCTCGAGTTGATAAAATTTAGTTTCTTTGGACAAAATTTAGGAATTAACATAAAAATCAGAATAATAAGATTAAAATAGGATTTTAGAGTAATTATTCCAGAATTAAATAAATTAAAATAAATTATCTTTTGACGTGATAAATTTGTAATACATAGGCTATTTGGACTTGTGACTTGGACTCTGATTCATACCAGCAGCAGGACCCCAGGCAAGATACCTTGCCAAATTGTTTATAGTATTTTATATGCTATTTATATTTCTGTTTATTTATTGTATTCTGTATATTTCTTGCATGTGTAGTTTTCTTTCAGTCATTACTATGTATTAGATATGTTGACACACACATGGCACTTAGTATCATAGAGGACAATTATTAGGCGTATGGGCTTTTAACCACTCTGGTAAACCATAGTATATAGCTCGCACTACGGACGTGTGTCGCGCTGGTCGCTACCCCCGCGGTATGTCAATTTCTGGAGTCTCATTGGTCGCTACCCCCGCGGTATGTCGATTTCTGATGTCCATTGACGTGTGTGTGAGTTGTGAGGTAGATCGAGTAGCCTACCCTTGCCCATACGTCAAAAAGTTGTCCTCATTTGCATTCATATAGATTGTCTTATACAGCGTACTTATTTATTTTCAAACCATATGCATGTTTACTGTATTCAAATTGGCTCGTATTTTATGTATCTTGTTACGTCCCTCTGAGGACCTGGTCCGCTGCCAGGTGTATCTTTTCTTGAGTATTTGCCGGAGCGCAGATTTGGATGGTTACATGTGATCCGAGGATGTCTTCTCTTCGAGCTATGATGGATAGCTGGTATTCTTATATTGTGTTGTGATATTGTACTCATATTGTATATGCTCTTATATTCGAGTTGGTAGTGGATTTGTTTCCATCCAACTATCATCCTTAGATACTTCTTATTGAGATCTAGTTTCATAGATACTGGTTATTTATTTCTATATGATTTTGGTGGATGAGATTTAGATTTTACCCTGTGACTTGTATTACATTTTATACCACTTGTGGATTTTATATTCATATTACAGCGTACGTATGAATTTGGTTTCCATATATTGGAGTTGCCATATCCATGCGGCTGACATGCTTACGTGTCCTAGTCTTACGTATTTTTGGGACTGGGGCGTGACATCTTTCATCTGAAAGGAGCTAACCAGGGGTCGTTCGTCAGCCGTCCTTCCGGCCTTGTGACGTTGTTCAGGGGACTGTGCCCGGGCAGTGTCCCGAGCGAAGATAGTCTAGTGATCCAGCCGGTCCAGTTGCCGACTTTCTGTAACGACTTCATGGGGAGAGGGGGAGTATATCCCAAGGAGAATCCCCGATGCAACGGGTGGATCACCCCAACAAACCGTCGATGGGCTTGCCTAGTTGACTGGGCCTTGAAGCACTATCAGAGAGAGCTGGAGGGCATTGGGCTGTATGCCGCTGTGAGTGCGACCAGTGTTGGGTTGCCTCCTAACCCTAACATGTTCCTGGCGTTGATGGAGCGATACATTTAGTTCACCGGGACTTTCGTCACTCCACTGGGGGAGTTGGGATTGGCCCTCCATGAGATGGCAGTGATCTTGAGGCTACCGATGGGGGATACCCCATATGAAGAGTATGTCCCCACCAATCGGGAGTTGGGGGATTCGGATTCTCGGGTGGTGGAGGTGTATCAGGAGTTGATGTGCCACTACTTCGCGTGCACCGCTTTTTATGACGAGCCTTCTGATTTGGCTCACACCACCAAGTGGACGTCCTACCTCTTCTTCCACCGGGCCAGGGCCGCCAAGCCGGAGAAAGTTTCGGGGGGCAAGGATGAGCCCGTGAACTGTTTGGGAGTGCTTAGTGCCCAGGTCGTCGAGGCTCTTATGGATGACGCCAAGGCTCCGGACCAGATTCTTGACGACGGGGTAGGATGATGCCCTGGAGGCGATGGTTAATGGTTTGGAGCAACCCATTAACGAATATCTGCGGCTAACTCGGGACGGTATTGAATCTGAGGTCCAGTCCAAATATAACTCCATGACTGTGCGGTTTACCAAACAGATGGAAAGCTTAGATAAACTCGTTCAAACACGTCAGCTGGAGATGGACGAAAGAACGACCGTCGTGGAGGAGGCCCTTGCTCTTCAACTAAGGTGCCAATCCGAGCATGAAGGGAACGTAGCGAGGGCTCGCAAGTTGAAAGAAAAGCTCGCTCAGGCGGAGGAGTGGGCTTCCCAGTCGTTGGCAGGTCTAGATGTAGCGACTGCTCGATTGAGCGCAGCGCGACGGGATCTGGATCGTGCAGAAGCTGCCAGTGCGGGTGTTCGTCGGGCGAGGGCCGAATTGTCCCTCATGGGAGACAACGAGGCATGGCTGGAGCACGCCCGCGCCGATGCCTTGGTTTCCAGGGATGAGAGGATAGCTGCACTGACGAAGCTGATTTGCGATCTGACTGCTCCCCCACAATGATGTACCCTTCCTTCTTTTGTTTGCTTCCCGGTGTAATTTTGCTCTTTCTTGGGAATAAATAAAGCGAACTCTTTTCTGACTTTGTAGACCTATCATTTCGGAATATAAATGACAGGTTTTGGGCGAGGGTGATATCAGAGGTGATATGGACATGATAGGCTTTCAAGAAACTTTAGTAGGACATACTTATTCAGAGGTCATACGGACATGATAGAATATGCTTTGACTAAGGCTTGTAGGCAAGATACTATCAGAGGTGATATGGACATGATAGGCTCTCAAGAAAACTTTAGCAGGACATACTTATTCAGAGGTCATACGGACATGATAGAATATGCTTTGACTAAGGCTTGTAGGCAAGATACTATCAGAGGTGATATGGACATGATAGGCTCTCAAGAAACTTTAGCAGGACATACTTATTCAGAGGTCATACGGACATGATAGAATATGCTTTGACTAAGGCTTGTAGGCAAGATACTATCAGAGGTGATATGGACATGATAGGTATTGCATTTCTAAATTAGTCGAACGTATCTATTCAGAGGTTATATGGACATGATAGAATACGACCCAACTAGTTTTGTTTTGGAAGTAGTTTTGTCAGAATTGAGGTTTTCGCTATATTCTAATTGAGCAGAGGAGGTTAAGCATAGTACATTTTCAGGAATTTGCTGTTGATAGGAGCCATTAACAGGTCTCCATTAGGCTGGGCTAACCTGTAATCGTCATTTGAGAACGTTGTCTCGATCACATAAGGACCCTCCCATTTGGGCTAGAATTTGCCTTTACTCCTGTGAGTAAGAATCATCGGCCTTCTTACGGCTAGAACTAGCTTGCCGGCTTTGAACACTCTTTTCTTTACTTTATGATTGAAAGCTCTGGAAATGCATGCTTGGTAGAGCGCGATGCGCTATTGAGCTTGGAGGCATTTCTCGTCTAATCCTTCTAGCTCCTGAAGCCTTAAAAGGTCATTCTTTTCTTGAGTCAGTTCGTTAGCCACGGCTATCCTGAGTGACGGGATCTGGATTTTAATGGGGAGAACTGCTTCGCTCCCGTAGACCAGTGAGAATGGAGTACAACCTGTCGGTGTTCGTATCGTTGTGCGGTATGCCCAGAGACATTCGCCCAGTCTCTCATTCCAATCTCTTTTGTTCGAAGAGACGAACTTCTTCAAGAGTTTGATAATGGTTTTGTTGAAAGCTTCCGCCAAACCATTAGTAGCTGGATAATACGCCGTAGAGGCAATATTATGTATCCGATTTTTATCGCAAAATCGATGAAACGCTTGACTGATGAACTGAGGCCCATTATCGTGAATTATCCTCCGAGGTACCCCGAAGCGATAGATGACGTGATGCTTGATGAAGCTGATCACATTAGACGCCTTTACCTCAGTAAGAGGGATCGCCTCTGCCCATTTGGAGAAGTAATCCGTAATGGCCAGTATGAACTGGTGACCCCTGGAAGAAGACGGGTGAATAGGACCGACGACATCCATACCCCATGCTTCGAAAGGCCAGGATGCAACCGTAGGATGTAGATATTCAGACGGTTGATGTATGAAGTCTGCATGGACCTGACAGGCTCTGCATTATCTTGCATAGTTGATCGCGTCTGTGATCATAGTGGGCCAGTAATAGCCCATTCTTCTGACATGATCCTGTAGCTTAGGACCGGGTTGATGCGCCCCGCATACGCCGTCGTGAGCTTCATGGGTAATCTGCTGTGCTTCATCGTCAGAGAGACATCTCAATAGCAGTCCGTCATAGGTCCGGCGATATAGGCATTGTGAAGATGCATCGAAGTAGAAGCGTAAAGATCGTCTCTTGACGGATACTGCTTCTTTAGGATCCTCTGGCAAGATTCCGTATGCCACGAAATCTATAAAGGGACTCTTCCAATCTCTACTGGGAGGATCCACGTGTGCAGCGTAGCTGCGTTCTATGTGAGAGTTATTTTTCACACAGAATAAATCTCTGTTAAGAAGGATTATCGAATTCTGCCTTCTTATAGGAGTAGCTAAATCTGCGGCTAGACTGGCTAGGGCATCAGCTTCCAGATTCTGAGATCGAGGTACATGTTCTAGGAAGAACCCTTTGAATGTCATGGCTATCTCGACCGTTGCTTGGTGATAGGGGATGAGGTCTGGATTCCGGACTTCATATATTCCTCTGACTTGATTGACGATAAGCAGAGAATCACCGAAAGCTTCCAGGGATTCGACCCCCAGCTCTTTAGCGACTTGGAGCCCGATTAACAGAGCGTTATACTCTGCCACGTTGTTGGAGCAGGGCTCGTTGAGAGAGTATGCTCGGTAGATGACGAGTTTGTCGGGAGTAACCAGGACGATTCCTATTCCTGAGACCACTTTTCCCTCGGGACCAGTCCTGGAGGCACCATCGAAGAATAGCTGCCATGCGTCACTTTCCATCGCGGAATTACATTCTGCAACTTCGTCAGGGATGTCCTCGTACAACTTGGAGGTCTCCGGGATCGGATGAGCAGCTAGAAAGTCGGCCAATGCTTGGCCTTTGATGGACTTCTGGGGGACGTACACCATGTCATATGGTGTTAACAGCATCGCCCAAGTTGCGAGTCAGGAATTAAGAGCACTTGGCTTGATCATTAGTACTCGAAGAGGGTTGATCCTGGAGATGATATGGATAGTCTGGCCGGTGATATAGTGCCGCATTTTTTGGATAGCGAACATCAGAGCCAAGCATTCTTTCTCCACTGGGTTGTACCGGTGTTCGGCTCCGATCATCATTCTACTTAGATAATAGATAGCCTGTTCATGCCCTACATCGTTCTTCTGCGCAAGAAGAGCTCCCAAGCTGGTGTACTTAGGGTTAAGTATGAATGTTAAGTGTAGATGACAACTGATGATAATTGATAGCCGAAAGTTTATTCAGAGGTAATGACAAACTTCTTTCAGAGAAATCTTTACTATATAATGATTTTTTCGAGTGGGGATAGACCTGTAGGATCCACTGGGGACACTTTCAGGGGTTCATCATCTGGTACCTTTCTTGAGGAAGCAAAAGATGGACCCAGCTCAGCGTGATTGTTCCCTCGTTTATAGATGTAAAGTGATGACCTTGGTGTTGATCAACTCCTGAATTTTTCTTTTTAACAAACAGCAGGCCCTCGTAGGGTGATGAACGTACTGATGGAAGAGACAATAATCTGGATCATTGACTTCGCCGGCGCTCTCGGGGTATCTGACGTTGGGAACCTGGAGTTTGTTTTCTTTTATCAACATGTTGAAGATTTCAATGATGTCGTCTTCCTTGAAGGAAAAGGCCCTTTTCGATTTTCGGGATCCTGATGCCCGAGTCCTTTGATCTTCCGGGAGGGCCGCCCTCGCCGTATTGTATCTAGATTTTGAGAGGGTTCTACCCCCCGTCTTGTCGTTGTATTTGTTCCTAGAAGTTGGTTTGGAAGGACCTGCCTCTGGTATTATAGGATCATCCTCTGGAAGTTTGGAGTGTGCAGGGGATGCAGTGTACCCCAACCCGAAACGAGTTTGTCGATAGTAAGGATTATTATGCAACGGTGTTCTCCTGCCTCTCCCATAGTTGAGGCCCTGCTTTAATTTTAAATCGTAACCCATGTTCTGTATAATCTTCAGAGATTGAGGGCTATACCTGTGGATTTGCATTTTTTCTCCCTCAGACTCGCGAAAATCCTCTTGTACAATCGGACCGCTCTGCCCGCGACTGAAGACTATCGGATGCTGGTCGTCACGAGTTGGTGGGAGAATGAAGGTCCCACTTTCACATGGTTCATATATCATGATGACATTAGATGTTGACGCATCTTGTCACGCCCCAGTCCCAAAAATACGTAGGACTATGACACATAAGCATGCCAGCCGCATGGTTATGGCAACTCCAATATATGGAAACCAAATCCATACGTACGCTGTAATATGAATATCAAATCCATGAGTGGTATAAAATGTATTACAAGTCACAGGGTATAATCTAAATCTTATCCACGAAAATCAAATATAATTAAATAACCAACATCTATGAAACTAGATCTCAATAAGAAGTATCTAAGGATGATAGTTGGGTGGAAACAAATCCACTACCAACTCGAATATAAGAGCAAATATAATATAAGTACAACACAATCAAACCCAATATAAGAATACCAGCTATCAATCACGGCTCGAAGAGAAGACATCCACGAAGCATATAGAACCATCCAAATCTGCGCTCCTGCAAATACTCAAGAACAGATATACCTGGCAGGGAACCATGTCCTCAGAGGGACATAACAAGATACTTAAACATGTGCCAATAAAGTACTGAAATAAATATCCAAAGGGGTCGCCTAACCGTCTAAGTGAATGCAGTTAAGAACAACTTTCCCCACAAGTGAGCTATCTGGCTGAAAACTGGGATTTGGCATGGTTCTCTTTTGAAGATCCAGGGGCCCAAAGGCATGTCGTCTTTTGAACGGCGGAGGCCCGCCAATGTACATAATATATATATGGGTCATCACCACCCGTATCTCCGGCGGAGAATCCGGGCGCATAGGAAAAGTGCAAAGGAGCTCAAATGCGGTACTTGTTGTTCTCCCCACCCCATGCTCTAAGCATGTCACATCCATGACACAATTTGGTCAATAGCCTATCCTTAGTACCCTAGCCCAATCCTGCTACCAAACAAGGACAAGGATGGGACCAACGTACTACAATAGGCTATGTCCATGGACCTCTAATAACTGCCAAGTCTACTAGCATACAAAGTTTTTAACAGCAGTTATTCCTAACGCACGGCCCACACGTACAGGAGGCCAAACCCTGCACGCCAGTCCGTGATCTATATGAGACTCACAACTCGTGTAACAACTGTGTCACGGCCGATGAACCTAAAGATGCTACATGATGATGGGGTAGTCTCATAGACAAGGTCAATGCAAATAAATAAATAAAAACATACCGCGACGATACCGTCGCGCGCATTTTATATAACAGTTAAAATATATGAAAAGACAGAAAATAAAGATGCATGCAACATATGTAATATAAATAATAGTACAATGGCAAGGTATACTTGCCTGGCAAGGAAGCTGTAATGTACCAATAATCTGCTCCAGAAATCGCGCAGAACAATTCCAATATCCTATGTACACATAAATATAATACAATAGAATCATTAGTCTTTACACTAGCACATACACAACCACATTTACACTGGACTCAGGGGGTATACTAGGGGTAACACTAGTCATCTAACACGGTCAATTACGCGTTAAATTACATGGGTGTCGCGTCTTCAAGTACTGTACGAAATCAGTCAGTCAACTGACAGGTGTCTATGCCAGTACGTTAATGTACGCAAGGCAGACAAACTCACAAGTTCTTAGGGTCAACATGGTCAAGGTAAGTATGGGATAGTCCACGGTGTCCTAGGATCGTACAGTCTGAATATTTAGTCATAATTATTAATTAGCATTTACTTACATATATATTCATATAACTATATAATAATATAACCATCAATTTATTTTCATAACTATTGGAATACATATAGTAATTACGTAGATAAATATATATACCAAACTGAATAATATTTGCGTACATGTAAATGTACGAACGCGCGTTGGGTTCTCCGACTCAGGGTCTGATGTAAACTAACCGTGGTGGCTAAATACTAATGTCCTACTGGAACACTATCAGAGAATGTACTCGTCTGGGGTCCTGTTGCTGGTATGAATCAGAGTCCAAGTCACAGTCCAAATAGCCTATGTATTACAAATTTATCACGTCAAAAGATAATTTATTTTAATTTATTTAATTCTGGAATAATTACTCTAAAATCCTATTTTAATCTTATTATTCTGATTTTTATGTTAATTCCTAAATTTTGTCCAAAGAAACTGAATTTTATCAACTCAAGACTCATGGCACGCAAATCGAGGCGATCTGTTGACCGAAAAGTCAACCGACACAAACTCAACTTTCATGCATGATTTTCTGTAGATTTCAGTGTCAAAAACATGTTGGAATTTACGGCTCGTCCGAATTCAAATTCGTTTGAGAATTATGGCACATACAAATTTTGTATTGTGCACAGATGGTTAAATTCTAACCTAAAAGTTCTACAGAATTAACAGTATGCAAATACTTCAAATTAAATTCTGGAAAAAATATATGTCGATGATCTCGACATTAGCTTTCTGAAACTTTAAACGGTTCATGATTCTGATTCCTGGTTCTCCCGAAATCGCAAAAATATCGAAACACATCTATTTTCAGACATGCTGTGCTCTACGAATTTTCCAGAATTTAATACTAATAATTTCGTAAAACAATTTATATAATCAGAAAGCTAACCTCAATATCTTTCTAACGCAAGAAACTAGGCCTCGTTTGGAGTCCAGAGCTATGCGCAATGGCTTGTGGAAGATGAAGGAACCCTAGATAATAATTCTCCAAAAATCGGCTGAAGAAAAACCCTAGAAATTAATATCTAAACTATTATATATAGAGAGGAGAAAGAGAGAGCAGTCGCGGCTCACAGCGCGACACGTGAAAGCAATCCAGGGCTGCCCGCTCAGATCGGACGGTCAGGCACTGACGCGGCTCGGCTCAGCTGAGTCCGAATCGAACTCTGACTCGGCTCGGCTCGAGGTCGGCTCGGCTCAGCTCGCACCCACTCAGCGGTCACTGACAGGCGGGCCCGACACTGTTCACTGCTGGAGGCTGACAGGTAGGCCCCCCTGTTTGCTTACTGGGCAGAATTAATTACTTTTTGGGTTTTCTTTTTCAGAAATTAGTTTTTAATTCAGTTTTCATAATTAACTCAAAATAAATGCTAAAAATAATCATAAAATTCCCAAAAAATTCTAGAAAATATATTTTATTATTTAGAACCTAAAATAAAAGTTTGGGATATTTTTAATTAAGTTTGAACATAAAATAAATTCTTCAAAGTCCTAAAAAATTAGTGTTACTAGTTTTTAATTAACTAAAAATTATGAAAAAATCCCAATAATCTAAAATAGCCTAAAAATAATTCTAAATAAATATTTATATAAGTAAATATACTAAAAAAATTATTTTCTAATTAACTAAGAGAATACTCTAAATAAATTCAACATCTATAATAAATATAATAATATAAAATATACACAAAATACCTATTTTGGGTGAGGGAGTTTACACATCTTCCCACACGATCTCTCCCCATTTGACGCCTAGGGGATCTGGATCCTACTCACGACTCCTGTCTTTGCGTCTCTGGATCAGATGTGTATGCAGGTTAGGAGGAATCGCAGAAGAAGACGATTGCTTGTTTCTTCTGTTCCCGTCAGTTGGCATGCGGAGGTTGGGCACTATGGCTCTTGCTATGCCACCTGTGTATAACAGGTTGGCCATCTGGGTGGAGGATAACCCTGGGGGAGGGTGCTTCTCCGTATTTTGAGCTTGCTTTACGTCGAGGGATTTCGCCTGGCGTAATTTGAAGTATTGCTCAAACGGGCGTAAAGCTGAAGAGGTCCTCAGCCGGCCATCGGCTTCTCGCATAATCCGGAGGGTATGCAGATTGTCCTCTTGCTGGCGTAAAGGCCGAGGAGTTGAATACTCTGCCGCTTGCTTCCCTTCGCAGAGACCACAGTGCTCATCTGGTTCCCCGTAGAGGTCAGATGTCGTCTTGCGTGCGGGGCGTGACTAGTACTTCCGATTTGGCGCTAAGGCATCATCAGAAGTTTTGTCTGTACCGCGCGTAGCGGGAGACTGGTTTCTGCGTGTAGAGCGCAGTGGATACTCCTGGGTCAGCGCTGAGGCTTTGCCTGAGGTTTTGTCTGTACCGTGCGTAGCGGGAGACTGGTTTCTACGCGTAGAGCGCAGTGGATACTTCTGGGTTAGCGCTGAGGCTTTGCCCGAAGTTTTGTCTGTACCGCGCGTAGCGGGAGACTGAATTTTATGTGCGGGGCACGGAGGGAGCAATGCTACAACCTCATTGGTCGGAGAGATCGGAGAGTCCACAGGAATGGTAGAGGATGTCTTGGGCATCCAGACTTTGCGCAGCTTCCTGTTATTTTGGACGGAGAGAGGGTGAGAGCTACCCCCGGTTCGAAGTATGTCTTCGTAGGCAGACTGGTCGAATTGGACGACCAGTGTCTTCTTCATGGTTCCTATAGGTACCGCATTGTGTTGAGCAATTACTTCCTTATCAGAAGAGAAATATGTCCCCAGCAGAGTCGCCATCTTGTTTGTGGTAGAAAACGAAAAGAATAAAAGATGTATTCAAGACGGGGTTTATACAAGACCCGTGTTCTTTTGTTTACAAACAAACTTGTACAATGTAATCCTATACGAGGATGTGGGAGTACAATTTATTTAATCTGGGTATAAATTGCTATAGGTGTCTGATCTGCAGTCGATCACTTTAGCCCTTGGACCACACGATGGTGAAGAAGTGCCGTAGAAGACAGGAGGTAGCTTCGAAGGTTACAAAAGAGGGTGGATGCACGATGCCAAGGTCGTCGATCCCTACCCCTTGCCTGAGCTTTGGGTTCCTCTCTCTCTCTCTCTCTTTCTCTCTCTCTCTCGATCTCTTCTCTCTCCTTATTTTTCTTGACCCTGTCCGATCTTCTTTTCAGAAGTCTGATCGTTGATCAATTTCTTTGACCTTGGATCTGATATTGGTTTTCTTGACCAATTTCTGACCTTGTTCCTCATTGATAGAGGTCTCTATTTATAGAGTTTTAGTGACAGTGACCACTCAGTTGGTGTAAAAACCGAGGAGTGGAATCACAGCACCCTTTTATACGACGGTTAAAATAATCAATGCCTGCGTATAGATGATCCTTTGAATGAGCGTATAACGCGGGTCCAACTAAGGGACACAATGCGTATTGTTGCTACGAAGATCACGGCGTAAAAGCCACGTAGGTAGGTATCCTCCGTGTAGAAGAGGTGGGCATAAAAGCCAATGTCTGTCACCATGGCATAGAAGCCAAAATAGGCATAGAAGCCAGGTAGGCATAGAAGCCTGATGGCATAGAAGCCGAGTGAGCATAGAAGCTGAGGAGGCGTAGAAGCCCTGAGAGCATAACAGCTGAGGAGGCATAGAAGCCCTGAGAGCATAACAGCTGAGGAGGCGTAGAAGCCGAGAGAGCATAGAAGCTGAGGAGGCGTGGAAGCCCTGAGAGCATAACAGCTGAGGAGGCGTAGAAGCCCTGAGAGCATAACAGCTGAGGAGGCGTAGAAGCCCTGAGAGCATAACAGCTGAGGAGGCGTAGAAGCCCTGAGAGCAAAACAACTGAGGAGGCGTAGAAGCCCTGAGAGCATAACAGCTGAGGAGGCGTAGAAGCCACTACGCAATGCTGAGTGCTGACGTGGACGTCTTTGGCCGGAATCACGGCTTTTAAAGATATAATCAAATCTCTCGCATTAAATGCGGAGATCTGCCACCATCCTGTGCATTAATTGCGAAGGCATATTCTGAAGGCCTGCCCCCGTTCTGAGCATCAGGCGAAAGACATGCCTCGAGCCTTGTACAAAGCGCAGCTTTTGACGTGGCAGTCTGTTTGTCTTCCGCGGTGTGTAGACGGTTCACGTTTGCCTGTGTAGAACAAGGCAGCGTATCCCTTTGTATGCGAAAAAGCAGTTTACGTAAGGGGGTGTCACCACACGATGGTTCGGTGATTCTTAATCAAATCTCCTGCATTAAATGCAGAGATCCGCCATCATTCTGCGCATTAAATGCGGAGGCGTGTTTTTGAAGGTCTGCAGCTCTTCTGTGCATTCGTCGTAGAGACGTGCCTCGAGAAGACTGTCACCGTCTTGTGCACCAATCGCAGAGACGTACCTCGAGCCCTGTACAAAGTGCCGCTCTTGACGTGGCAGGCGGTTTGTCTACTGCAGAGTGTAAACAGCTCATGTCTGCCTGTGTAGAACAAGGCAGCATATCCCCTCGTTCATGTAAAAGCAGTTTACGCGAGGGAGATGGCGGTAACTGACAGCCTGGGTCGCAGTGCCGTGCTATCATTATAGCTGTCGTCTGGGTAGCCGAGCAGTATCCTTTTGTCAGAAGTTCAGACGTCAGGTTTATTGCAGGGTCTGACAGGTTCATCTCGGAGAGCACGAAGCGTTTCTCGTACGCTTTAATACCGCATTTGAAAGCGGATGTGTTTTACGCCATATAGGCGACGAAGCCCTCTGCTTTTACGCTCTGAGGCGGCCTGGACATACTGCACTTACGCGGATGGTCCTGAGAAGCTCTTGTCTTGCCTGCTTGATGGCTCTGAGGTCATCTCTTTACGCTGCCCCGCACCAATAAGTTGCGTATAGTCATCCGGCGTATTTTTCATGCTTCTACAACCGTATCCTAAGATATGCAAGTTTTTAATACAAAAATAGTAATTTATATATATAAACAAGGCAATACATATAGTACCTTAGTTAACTAATGCAAATAGGATAACATGGCTTTGATCTAAAGCGTATCACACTACCTATACACCCCTCCCGATACTCAAACCCAATACCTTGAGCATCCCTCACTACCTTGAGTACCAACTCGATACCTTAACATTTACTTTGGTTTCTCAAGGTAATGTGCTCTTAGTATATGTTATCTACCCAATCTCTAAACTTTAGACTAATATGATTTTATCTAATACAAACTACTAGCTATATACTAATATGCATTAATTAATACCAATTACTATGCTATACTAACTACCCATACAACTAATATATATACATACCTACATATATACATGTACATAGCTATAGATACATAAGTATGTATATATATCTAACCACTACTATCAACAAGAATATATATATATATATATATATATATATATATATATATATATATATATATATATATATATATATATATATATATATATATATATATATATATATATATAGCTAGCTAGCTAATTAACTAGATAACAAACTAAACTATTAATTAAACTAACTAGATAACTAATCAATTAACTAGCCAACCATCACGCTAACTAGCTAACTACTAAGAACAATAGGTAACTACATAAATATATACAATAGGTGTCACGCCCCAGTCCCAAAATATACGGGACCAGGCCACGTGGCAATGGCCAGCTGACACGTCTCCGAGGATATCCCAATTTAATGGATCCACGAAGAGTGCTACGCTGTCCTACAATACTAACATGTCCAATATCAGTCAATAACAGGTAATCTAATCTCATCCACAATATAAAGAGCAAGAAGTACTAAATAAACTGCTGAAAGATAAACACCAGTCTCAAGATATTATAGTACAACCAATAATGTCTGGTGGGAACAAACCCACTACTATGACGAAATAAAGTACTGAAATGATAGATAAAAGATAATGACTAGGGCGTCGGCTGACTAGGTAATGATGCTCCCAATCCCAGGCAGAATGCCTACTAAGTGATCACGAAAACTCCGAAGGTAGAACCTCTAGCTCCTCTGCGGTAGAGAATCTCGTCTCCTGTCCTGGGACGTATACTGTGGGGTAATGAGCCTCGTCCAAATCTGGAAAGGTACCAGGTCCTCAGAGGGACGTAACAAGATACATAGAAATATGTCATATATAAATACTGAATAAAGTAAATGCAATAAAGGGTGTGCTAACCATCTAAGTGAATGCAATATGAGGACAACTTTGGTACGTATGGGTAGGCGTAGGCATAATGTCCAACACCCCAAAGAGCGTGGCAGCAGCACAGTATATCGTCCATAACGCTCCGAAGAATGTGGCAGCAGTACAATATATCGTCCATATCGCTCCGAAGAACGTGGCAGCAGTGTAAAGGGAGTCATTGGATCCGTGGCTCCTCTAGATACTACGGACTCCAATGGGTGTATCCTATACGCCTACTAATGTCCTCCCCGCCCAATGTAGATACGCAAGTCGAATACTCGACGTGCATACCATGTATCTATATGCCAAGTCTCTACCAATAAAATATAACCTGAACTACGTACTAACCGTGATGTAGGTTAAACATACCGATAGCTAGTCGAGTACGCAAACCCGCATCCTAATATGAATATGTCTCAGTGAATGTGTAAGGTGTCAGGTCTCAGACGATAACAAGGTATCATCCAATGGGTGAGTCTGCTAATGACTAGGCCAGGTATACAAATCATCGACGTATCCGTCGATTGCGTCCGAGTCAATCTCGGACGCGCACAGTTGTATAAAGCAAAAACAACAAGCATACAATACAACATATGCATAATTTAAATTAGACAGTAAATATGGCAAGGTATCTTGCCTGAGTCTTCAAGATGTGAATGCCAAAAGCCTGCTCCCGTAGCGTCTTCTGGCTAATCCAAAGACCCTAGACATACAATATAACACAATAATACAGACATCAGACACTACGCATTAACTACATACTACTAAGACACTATACTTGAATATGGTCGCGAGTTCACTATTGCTTGAATACAGCGTCACGTGTGCACGTAGCTAGGGTGTACACGTGTTCCGCCCTCGGTTAACATGTGTCTCGAGGCAATAATTTATCTAGTTACGGGTTGACCACGATTTCTGTTCTGTGCGAACACATGTCCTTAGTTTCCACGTTCAGAACATACCAGGCTTATGCCCAGGTGTTTCAGGTGAATTACTTGTCCCTGATAACTGATCATTAATTTAGAATAATTAATTATTTATTAATATCTAATTAAATCAACTTTCATGCGTACAATACTAACTAGGTTAAATGCTATTAATATGTGTTCGTATGCGACACGACGACACAAAGGAGAAGTGATAGGACACAAGAGAGAAAGGTTCAGCGAACGAGTACCTGATCAACCGAGTGAGGGGGTCCACTTGCTGGTCGACCATCTTCTCCGACGTGGGGTGAACTCCGGTCGACGGGTGAACGAAATCGGCCTGTTGTCGTTCAGCAACTGCGATGGCTGAAGCCGCGAATGCAGCAGCCTGTCACGGCGGCAGCGGGCTGAGACGGTGTCGGGGGTGACGGTCAGGTCGTGGGGTGGTCGGGGTCGACCTCTCGGTGGTGGTTAACGGTGCTGAAGGTGGTTGGGAGCAGTCGGGATCGGCCGTGGGGTTTAATGGGGGTTATGATGGACATGGATGGTGATGGTGCGGGTGGAGGCGGTCGGTGTAGGTGGTTGGCCGCAGGTGGTGGTGAAGTGGGGGTCCGGCGAGTCGGGTGGCGGTGTCCGGCGGCGTCAGGCGGTATTGGGGACGGTGGTTTTAGAAGTCAGGGAGGGGAAAGGTGCTCGATTTTTGTCGGATGAAAGGATGGTGTTGATGGTTGGAGGGGTATGGTGGTCAGGCGGAGATGCGACGGCCTGAAGGGTGGTCCGACGAGTCAGGGGTGGTCCAGTACGGCAGGGATGAGTCTCGGCAAGGGGGGATTCGGCTAGGGTTGAAAGAAGAGGGTGATGAAGCTAGGGTTTCTATAGTAGTAGGGAGAGGTATTTATATAGGAGGGGGGTCTATGGCCTGACCTCGGGCCTTGGGCTTGTCTGGCCTCCTTGGGGTGGGGTCTGGTCCACATAAAAGGTATACAGGGCTTGGTTAGGTTTTGTTTTGGGCGAACTTGGCCTCAAATTAATTTAGGTTACAAACAATTGCATCTGGCATTAGGAGAAAGTTTGTTTTATTGAAATAATACTTAGGCGTTTGCAACGACTGTTGTGCAGCTAAATTGAAGTACAAAATTGGGGATCTGAAAGTTACACAAGGTACAGGTGGGTAGCCTGGCATGTCTAGGAGATGGGTATTTAATTAATTTGGGGGTACCTACTAGCGTAGCGCTCCAACATCAAGGCAACAATAAGGTATATTAAGACGTATAATTGGCGCACGTTAATTCTAATTTAATTCCAAATTAATCCTAGTCTCTTGATTAAATTCTAATTAACCCTGAATTGGTCGAGGGGATTTACAATCTACCCTCTTTAGAGCATTTCGTCCTCGAAATTAAAACATACGCATGGTATGAACTACTGACTAAAATTTAAAATGCTAATGCATACCTATTCCTTCGAAGAGGTGGGGATAGCGATGTCTAATGTCCTTCTCGCGTTCCCAAGTTGACTCGCCTGGTGCATGATGTCTCCACGCGACGTGAACTAAGGGAATAGTCTGCCCTCGCAGTACCTTCTCACTCTTGTCCAGAATCTCAACAGGCTCCTCTTGGTATGATAAGCTCGGGCCAACTGTGATCTCTGAATGGTCAAGTATATGACTCGGATCCGGTATGTATCTCCTTAGCTGAGATACGTGGAAGACGTTATGGACTCCTTCCAAAGTCAGCGGCAAGACTAATCTGTAAGCAACCTCTCCGACGCGTTCTAACACATCGAATGGCCCGATGTACCTCAGACTCGGCTTTCTCTGCCTCCGAATCTGATAGTCCCTCGAGTAGGCAAGATCTTTAGAAATACGTAATCTCCAACCTGAAACTCTAAGGGTCGACGATGCGTATTCGCCCAATGCTTTTGTCTATCTTGTGCTGCTCGTAGGTGTCCTTGGATCTTTTTTACCTTTTTTACTGTACGAACAACCAACTCTGGTCCGAGAATCTGGCGCTCGCCCATATCACTCCAGCATACTGGGGAACGATACTTCCTTCCATACAATGCTTCATAGGGAGCCATTTGGATGCTCGCTTGATAGCTGTTGTTATAGGAAAACTCGACCAAATACAAATAATCCTCCCATGATCCTCCAAAATCTAGCATGCACGCTCTCAACATATCCTCTAACGTCTGAATGGTGCGCTCCGACTGGCCATCTGTTTGTGGGTGATACGCTGTGCTAAACTTTAGGCGAGTACCGAGACCCTCTTACATACTCCACCAAAAGTAAGACGTAAACCTCGTATCCCTGTCAGACACAATACTAACTGGCACTCCGTGTAGTCGCACAATATCTCTCATGTACATGTCTGCTAAGACCTCTGTAGATTGCCCAACTCTGAAAGGTAAAAAGTGTGCGGACTTGGTGAGCTTATCCACGATTACCCATACTGTATTGCGACCACTAGGACTTCTTGGAAAACCCGTAACAAAGTCCATAGTGATACGCTCCCATTTCCACTCCGGTATAGGTAGCGGTTGAAGCAATCCTGCAGATCTCTAATGCTCAGCCTTGACTTGCTGACACACCAGGCACTTGGCCACAAAGCGTGCTATCTCTCTCTTTATTCCATGCCACCAGTAGTACTGTCTCAGGTCTCTGTACATTTTTGTGCCTCCTGGATGAATGGAGTAGGTTGAACTGTGTGCTTCTGTTATCAACTCCTGACGAAATTCTCTATTTGGAACATAGAGACGATCTCTGCATCTCAAAGTTCCGTCTTCATGTATACGCAGTCCTGTCTGTATTCCAGCCTATGTCCTCTGTCTAAGCCTCTAAAATCTGGCGTCTGTTGGCAAAGCAGTCTTGATTCTCTCCACTAATGTCGATTGCAACTGGAAACTCGACAACTGTCCATCTACTCCGGGCATAACAACCTCTATACCCATCTGCTCTAGCTCTCTCAACAGATGTTGTTGGGTAGTCAAGAAGAATGCCATGGGTCTTCTGCTTAACGCGTCAGCTACTACGTTGGCCTTTTCTATATGGTACTGTAGCTCGATCTCGAAGTCTATTATCACCTCGAGCCAATGTCTTTGCCTCTGATTAAGGTCCTTCTGGGTGTAGACGTACTTCAAGATCTTATGGTCAGTAAATATCTCCACTCTCTCTCCATATAAGTAGTGCCTCCAAAGCTTCAAGGCAAAGATCACTGCTGCAAGCTCTAAGTCGTGAGTGGGATAGTTCTTCTCATGTGTTCTCAACTGTCTAGAAGCATAGTCTACAACCTTTCTATACTGCATCAAGACACATCCTAATCCTTTCCCAGATGCATCGCTATAGATTATGAATCCTACGGGTCCAGAAGGTATGTTCAAGATGGGTGTTGTAGTCAAACGTTTCTTCAGCTCATTGAATGCCTTCTAACACTCCTCTGTCCCAGTGAACTCCTGCTCCTTTCGGGCCAAGCGGGTCATCGGCTCTGCAATCTTCGCGAAGTTTTCTATGAACCTCCGGTAATATCCGGCAAGTCCTAGGAAACTCCTCACTTCGGAGACATTGGTAGGGGTTGGCCATGTCTCTACTGATGAAATCTTCGCCGGATCCACTGAAATGCCCTCTCCTGAGATGACGTGTGTCCAAGGAAAGCGATACGATCCAGAAGAAACTCGTACTTGCTCAGTTTGGCATAAAGCCTCTCTCTCCTCAGCGTCTCTAACACTAGTCTCAAGTGTTCCTCGTGCTCCTCATGGCTCTTCGAATACACTAAGATGTCATCGATAAAGACCACCACGAACCGGTCTAAGTATTGGTGGAATACTCTATTCATCAAGTTCATAAATACAGCTGGCACATTCGTCAGTCCAAAAGGCATCGCTAAGAACTCGTAGTGACCATAACGAGTCCTGAATGCTGTCTTTTGAATGTCTTCTCTTTGCACCTTCACTTGATGATAACCAGATCTTAAGTCAATCTTGGTGAACACCACTGCTCCTGTCAGCTGGTCGAACAAATCATCAATCCGCGGCAAGGGGTACTTGTTCTTGATAGTCAAAGCATTAAGGGCTCTGTAATCAATGCACATGCGTACAGTTCCATCCTTCTTAGGTACAAACAACACTGGTGCTCCCCAAGGTGATGCACTAGGACAAATAAATCCCTTGCTCTGCAACTCCTCTAATTGTAGCTTCAGCTCATCTAGTTCCTTCTTCGCCAATCGGTATACATTAGAAGATACCGGTGCTGCTCCAGGTACTAGCTCGATGGTGAACTCTACGTCTCTATCTGGTGGTAAGCCTGGCAATTCTTCAGGGAATACATCCTCAAATTTTGTAACTATTGGCGGGGGTGCAATCTCCATAGCCATGCAAGTTCCCGCTATCTGTCCTACTCCTTGTTCGACGGTCCCTCGCATGTACTTGAACTCCGATTGATCTGGTGGTCTAAAAGTGACGCTACCCTTCCGGCAGTTCAGTACGGCATTATACTGGCTTAACCAGTCCATGCCTAACACAACATCGAAGTACAGCATAGGCTATACCAAGAATCGCGCTCTCATCTCTCTACCACATACAATTACTGAGCACGTTCTAATAGTGCTGGTAACCGGCACGATACCTCCTCCGGTAAGAATCTTCCAACTATTAGGTAAGGGAGAAGTTGCTACTCTATGCATTGCTATGAATCTACTAGATATAAATAATAATGTAGCTCCAGAATCAAACAATGCAGTTGCAGGTAATGATGCAACCAAAATGGTACCTGTGATAGCTTCCCCTTCTGTTTTCTCCTCTGTAGCTGCTAGTGCAAAGGCCTGTCCGTGCCTCTACCCTCCGGTCTACTGTCGAGCTCGGTCAAACTGTGCCTTCTGTGGGGCCAAGGGTGGTCCCCTCTGAAATCCTCCGGGTGCTGGTGGACGTTGACCTCCTGGCGGTGGTAGTATCCTCGGAACTGGTGCTGTTGGCCTCTGTCCGGCCGACGGTGCTACCTCTCTATGTTGTGGGCAGTCTCGGACTTGGTGCTGGTCTGACCCATAAATCAGATATGTCCTCAGTCTCTTTTTGCAGTCCTTCTTGTAATGTCCTCTCTTACCACAGTGGTAGCAAGTCGAAAGCTCCTTTTGCTGGTATGGCGTTGTCCTCTGCTGTGTCTGTGCTCCGGGACATCGGATCGGTCCTCCTGCTCTGGGCTGGGCTCTGGTCGGTATAGTCGTGCTGGAACGTCTAGCTCCTCTGACGATGGCCTCTTGGATTCTTGCCTCCGCAAGAACCTCTTCATAAGAAATCCTCGCCTGTGTGGTGGTATACCTCTGTAGCTCGAAATTGAGGCCGTGATAGAATCTCTGAACCTTCTCCAGGTCATTGGGTATCAGGGCGGCACCAAATTTGCTAAGGCGACTGAACTCCGCGTCATAGGCATCAACAGTCATATTTCCCTGTTCTAGATGTAGGAACTGGGAGTATAGGATATTTCTGACTGTAGCTGGGAAATACTTCACATTGAAGTATTCTAGGAACTGTTCCCAAGTCTGGTTCTTGCCTACACTACGCTCAATAGAATCCCACCAGTGATGGACGTTGCCTTTTAGTTGGGCCCTCACTGCAATCATCCAAAGTTCTGGATGCAGTTGTGAAGCCTCTAGTAACATCTTCGTGTTGGCGACCCAATCAGAGATCTGTTCTGCAGTCTTATTTCCTGAGAAAGTATCTGGTCCCATCTGTCGAAACCATCTAACAGTGCCACCTGTCTGGGCTGGTGGAGGTGCTGGTACGGGTGCTGGGACAAGTGTCCTCTCTAGTACTGCCATCAGACTCTGCCTCAACGACTCTGTCTGATGCCACTGTGCTTGCATCATCGCCTGAAAGAACTAAAGCATCTGTGGCTGGCCATCTAGCTGTGGCATCTGGGGTGGATAAGGTGGAGGCGGTGGTAGTGGAATCTCTGGTTGTGCAGTAGGCGTCTCCTCAGATGTCGGCCTCTCAGTCTGCGGTATCAGTGTAGCTCCTGAAGTCTGGCCCTCACAATGTTGTGTGGAGATTTTCTGGGAAGTCTGTCCCTCGGACTGCGACGTAGGATCGCCCTTATACGTCTCGTGCCAATGTATCAGCGGCGTCTGTAGCTGGGGTTGCCCTTAGGGTACCTCCTCTCTTTGGGGGGTATTATCTGGCACCGCGGCACTGGGTGCTCCTCGTCCACTACGCAAATTCATCTTGCTGCAAGAGATAGGACTTTATTAAAAGAGTATGAAAACAAACAAACAGGATGTAGATATTTAGAAGCAGTATGAAGGAAGTTCAAAGACGAATCAAAAGTGGATGAGACCTAGTAACTTCTATCCTATTGCAGGCTCGCTGGGTACATTACCATACCACAAGCGAATAAAGTCGACCTGCATGGGCCACCACTAAAACCATGTCATACCCCAGTCCTAAAATATACGGGACCAGGCCACATGGCAATAGCCAGCTGACACGTCTCCGAGGATATCCCAATTTAATGGATCCACGAAGAGTGCTACGCTGTCCTATAATACTAACATGTCCAATATCAGTCAATAACAGGTAATCTAATCTCATCCACAATATAAAGAGGAAGAAGTACTAAATAAACTGCTGAAAGATAAACACCAGTCTCAAGATATCATAGTACAACCAATATGTCTGGTGGGGACAAACCCACTACTATGACAAAATAAAGTACTGAAATGATAGATAAAAGATAATGACTAGGGCGTCAGCTGACTAGGTAATGATGCTCCCAATCCCAGGCAGAATGCCTACTAAGTGATCACAGAAACTCCAAAGGTAGAACCTCTAGCTCCTCTGCGGTAGCGAATCTCGTCTCATGTCCTGGGCCGTATACTGTGGGGTAATGAGCCTCGTCCAAATCTGGAAATGTACCAGGTCCTTAGAGGGACGTAATAAGATATATAAAAACATGCTATATATAAATACTGAATAAAGTAAATGCAATAAAGGGTGTGCTAACCATCTAAGTGAATGCAATATAAGGACAACTTTGGTACGTATGGGTGGGCGTAGGCATAACGTCCAACACCCTGAAGAGTGTGGCAGCATTGCAGTATATCATCCATAATGCTCCGAAGAACGTGACAGCAGTACAGTATATCGTCTATATCGCTCCGAAGAACGTGGCAGCAGTGTAAAGGGAGTCATTGGATCCGTGGCTCCTCTGGATACTACGGACTCCAATAGGTGTATCCCATACTCTTACTAATGTCCTCCCCGCCCAATGTAGATACACAAGTCAAATACTTGACGTGCATACCACGTATCTATATGCCAAGTCTTTACCAATAAAATATAACCTGAACTACGTACTAACAGTGAAGTAGGTTACACGTACTGATAGCTAGTCGAGTACGCAAACCCGCATCCTAATATGAATATATCTCAGTGAACGTGTAAGGAGTCAGGTCTCAGACGATAACAGGGTATCATCCAATGGGTAAGTCTGCTAATGACTAGGCCAGGTATACAAATCATCGACGTATCCGTCGACTGCCCCCGAGTCAATCTCGGACGCGCACAGTTGTATAAAGCAAAAACAACAAGCATACAATACAACATATGCATAATTTAAATTAGACAGTAAATATGGCAAGGTATCTTGCCTGAGTCTTCAAGATGTGAATGCCAAAAGCCTGCTTCCGTAGCATTTTCTGGCTGATCCAAAGACCCTAGACATACAATATAATACAATAATACAGACATCAGAAACTACGCATTAACTACATACTACTAAGATGCTATACTTGAATACTGTCGCGAGTTCACTGTTGCTTGAATACAGCGTCACGTGTGCACGTAGCTAGGGTGTACACGTATTCTGTCCTCGGTTAACATGTGTCTCGAGGCAATAATTTATCTAGTTACGGGTTGACCACGATTTCTGTTCTGTGCGAACACATGTCCTTAGTTTCCGCGTTTAGAACATACCAGGCTTATGCCCAGGTATTTCAGGTTAATTACTTGTCCCTGATAACTGGTTATTAATTTAGAATAATTAATTATTTATTGATATCTAATTAAATCAACTTTTATGCATACAATACTAACTAGGTTAAATGCTATTAATATGTGTTCGTATGCGACATGACGACACGAAAAAGAAGTGATAGGACACAAGAGAGAGGTTCAGCGAACGAGTACCTGATCGACCGAGCGAGGGGGTCCACTTGCTGGTCGACCGTCTTCACCGGCGTGGGGTGAACTCCGTTCGACGGATGAACGAATTTGACCTGCTGGCGTTCAGCAACTGCGATGGCTGCAGCCGCGGATGCAGCAGCCTGTCACGGCGGCAGCGGGCTGAGACGGCGTCGGGCGTGATGGTCAGGTCGTGGGGTGGTCGGGGTCGACCTCTCGGTGGTGGTTAACGGTGCTGAAGGTGGTTGGGAGCAGTCGGGATCGGCCGTGGGGTTTAATGGGGGTTGTGATAGACGGGGATGGTGATGGTGCGGGTGGAGGCGGTCGGTGTAGGTGGTTGGCCGCATGTGGTGGTGAAGTGGGGGTCCAGCGAGTCGGGTGGCGGTGTCTGGCAACGTCAGGATGTGTTGGGGACGGTGGTTTGGAAGTTGGGGAGGGGAAAGGTGCTCGGGTTTTGCCGGGTGAAAGGATGGTGTTGATGGTTGGAGGGGTATGGTGGTCAGGCGGAGATGCGGTGGCCTGAAGGGTGGTCCGACGAGTCATGGGTGGTCCAGTCCGGCAGAGATGAGTCTCGGCAAGGGGAGATTCAGCTAGGGGTGAAAGAAGAGGGTGATGATGCTAGGGTTTCTATAGTAGTAGGGAGAGGTATTTATATAGGAGGGGGTCTATGGCCTGACCTCAGGCCTTGGGCTTGTCTGGCCTCCTTGGGGTATGGTCTGGTCCACATAAAAGGTATACAGGGATTGGTTAGGTTTTGTTTTGGGCGAACTTGGCCTCAAATTAATTTAGTTTACAAACAATTGCATCAGGCATTAGGAGAAAGTTTGGTTTATTGAAATAATACTTAGGCGTTTGCAACGACTATTGTGTAGCTAAATTGAAGTACAAAATTGGGGATCTAAAAGTTACACAAGGTGCAGGTGGGTAGCTTGGCGTGTCTAGGCGATGGGTATTTAATTAATTTAGGGGTACCTACTAGCGTAGCGCTCCAACATCAAGGCAACAGTAAGGTGTATTAAGACGTATAATTGGCGCACGTTAATTCTAATTTAATTTCAAATTAATCCTAGTCTCTTGATTAAATTCCAATTAACCCTGAATTGGTCGAGGGGTTTACAATAGGTAACTAGCTAACCATTATGCTAACTATCACTGACTGTTGTGCACCTCGCTACTGCCGCTGTACGCGCTGCTGCACGCTACAGCCGTTGTGCAGCTGCTGCTGCCGTTGTGCTGCTGTTGTAGACCACTGCGCTGCCTCACTGCTTCCGCGGTACTGTTGTGCTGGGACTGCTGCTGCCTCAGTGCAGACTGCTGCTGCTGCCGGTGCGGCACTGCCTCGCTGCAGCCGCGGCACTGCTGCGCTGGGACTGCTGCTGCCTCGCTGTAGACCGCTGCTGCCTCCTCTGTGGCGCTGCCTCGCTGTAGCTGCGGTGCTGCCCTGGGACTGCTGCCTCGGTACAGACTGCTGCTGCTGGCTCTAAGGCGCTGCCTCACTGCAGCTGCGACGCTGCTGCACCCTGAAACTGCTGTTGCGGCGCTCTGAAACTGCTGCTGCGGTGCTCTGAAATGGCTGCTGCTGCTAGTACTTATTGCGTTGTGCCTCCACCCCTAAGCACACATACTCACACACACACAAGTATATATACACAAACACCTATAAGTATACAACTAGATATATGTATATATTTATACACATATACACATACATATATAAACATTCACATAGCTATTACATATATCAATATACATCTCATACATACATATTTATATATATATATATATAAACATACACATATACATATAGATATATACTCTCTTATACATATAAACATATATACAACCATACACATACACTTAGATATATCATATATACATATATAACACATAGCTATATCTACATACCTATATAAACACATATTCATATATCACTACTTATGTACATATATATAAATCATACTTCACATATATATATATAGAACTATGCATACATATTTACATATAGATGCACATAGATATCAATATACATATATAAACACATAATCACATAGCTATATATACATAACTATATAATATATTTATATACATACACTTATATATATATATATATATATATATATATATATATATATATCATATTAATAGTTATACACATGTCAATTGAATTAAAAAGCAATAAAGCAAACACGTGGAGTGCATCGCACCCGTATCACAATAGATCTATGATACGCTTGTGATACGAGTCCACCACACAACCAAACATACCCCGAAGGATACGAGCAAGTCTAAAATAATAAATATGAATAATACAAAGAGTCAATTATATATCTACGTGTCCGTGTCAAAATGTGACATGCACAAAGTCCCGTATCGGAGAAAAAACCCTCAAATCAATACGTATCACCAAATTATTGAGATACGACATACACGTATCCAATTGTAGATGCGACACTAGCCCCAAATACACAAACACATGCCAAGTTGATCTATAGGACCAATTGATAAACACAACAAGTGTCAATCTCAGAATTCCCCTAAAATTGACACAAAAAGTACCATAACTTTCTCAATAGGCCTCGTATGAACTCAATTCCAAATCCTATGGGTACCCTATGCATATGTGTTGATTTTTCATGGTTAATTCTCAGATTTAGAACCTAAATTAAGAAGAAAAATTGAATTGTATCTATTGGGAGATAGATTCCCAATAAAACTTTTAATTTGGGTGAAATGAGCCTTCAACTTGTAGATCCTTGCTCCTCTTTGTAGATCCTTGCTTCCTTCTTCTAGATCCTTGCTCTACTAGCCTCCAATGGTGATTTAGGAAGAAATTAGAAAGAAATTTGGTAGAAATTTGATGGAATTTGATTGAGGAAAATTCTACTAGATTTGGAATGAAAAATAAAGAGAGAGAAAATTTTCATCCCCTTTATATAGGCCTCACTTGTCCCCTCCCTCAAGCTACTATATAAAGTCTAAAATACCCCTTGGGGCCTCTCATGAAAAAATTAATTAAGGAGAAAAGTTTCTAGTCTAATGGGTTTAACTTCATTAATCATCCTCCTAATGAGGGGCTTACTATTAGGTTCAAATCTAACTAAAATTAAATGTTGGGTCCATGGATCTAAACTAACTAGTTAGATCCACTAACACAAGTCCAAAAATAAATCTAATATGCTAACAATAAACAATTAATACAAGAAATAAATATTTAACATGCACAATATTTAATTAATTATAAAATGACCAAAATATCCTTTTCTAGAAAATATGGCAGTGACAGTAACCATGACTACTTCATAGATGATGGATCTTTTGCTGTTATTTTCTTTTTAGATATTTATTTTATATTAGAGTTCCATTCTCCTCTATCATTTTAGTTGATATAGTCGTTTGGTAGTATATTTGTCTCCACCAGACTATTATTCTTTTATTACTTCATATTTGAGAATTTTAGTTATTTATTTTGGTACTTCTTTACTTATGTCAGTTGATGAGATATAGCTGCGTGTGACTTTTGTTGACAATAAATATACCACTTATGAATTGATCTTCATATTACAGCATACGTATGTGTTATAATTTTTTAACATATTGGAGTTTCCATATATATACGACTAGCATGCTACGTATTTCTAGTCCTATGTATTTTGGGAATGGGGCGTGACAGGCGAGCATTCAGATGTCACCCTTCGAAAAACTTTATGGAAGGAAATGTAGGTCATCATTGGCATGGGATAATATTGGTAAACGAAAGATGCTAGGTCCAAAGATGATCACGCAGACAATAGAAGTTGTCATGCAGATCAGATAGCGACTTCGGGTTGCGCAAGATAGGCATCGTCATTGGGCATATCAGCATCGTAGGCCTTTAAAGTTTTGGGTCGGTGACCATGTGTTCTTATGGATTTTACTGACCAATGGAGTCATTAGATTCGTGCTTTACGAAAATCTTAGTCCATGATACGTCGGTATGTTCGATATCCTTGAGCGGATGAGGATGTGGCTTATCGTCTTGCCCTTCCGCCTTCGTTACGTGAGGTACAAGATGTATTTTATGTGTCTCAGTTGCGTAGGTATGTTCCAAATTTAAGTCATATCCTTGACCATTTTGACTTAGTCATTGGTACCAACTTGTCTTACGGGGAGCAACATGTATCCATTTTGGACCGAAAGGAAAGAAGGTGCTCAGGAATCGAACCATTTCTCTTGTCCGGGTTACCTGGGGCCATCACACTCTTAGAGAATCGATATGGGAGTGTGATGATGATATTCTATCTCGGTACCCGCATTTGTTTATTTCAGAAGGTATATTCTACCTTATGTCGTCTTGGATTCCGTTATCGACGATCACCTATGTGATGTGATATTGTTTTTCTTTATTATGTGATTGCTTGTATGTGTAGTATTGCTTGTAGATTAGTATCGTGCTTGTCCTAATTTCTCTAGCTTGCCTCGCGTTGAATTTTGAGAACAAATTTTTTTTAAGATGTGTAGAGATGTCACACCTCATTCCCGATATATATATTTGGAACGTATTATTGTTTACTGGTATGGTTGTCAGGTTGGTATGAGGCCAAACTAATTTTTTTTTTTGAGAAGTTGGGTTGATGGATTTAATATTAGGATAGAATTTGGTCATGGGTTGAACCATGGTCTAAACCAAACCCTCCCTATAAATAAACCCAAACTTCTCTCTTTTCTCATTATTTCTTTTTCTTTCTCTCTCTTAGTTTTTTCTATCCCTCTATAGGCAAGTACACCTTACATGAGAATGGAGAAACCCCTCCATATTATTAGTCTATTATGCTTATTGTGTGATTCTCTGCATGTTTAGAACTTAGTATTTCCAGATTTGATGGATGGGATAGTATAGATCTTCATTTTAAAATTTGGCGGTTCTTGAGTTTTATTGGTTTTGATATCTAAACACTTATTATTTTCAAAAACTTGTTGTTCGATGTTGAAGAGAATTTGATTTAAAGTGGTTTAGAACTTTAATTTGCTGGTTTTGGACTCTAAATCAGGTTCCCATAGAGAAACCAAACCTTGGGTTTGGAGCTTTTCCATGGACGAACTTGCTTATTTAGAGAAGATAAAGTTCATGCGCAAGGAGGCCATGCGGCAAAAATGCTATGTGGCACGAAGCTCCTTGGTGCATCCCCTACAACATGTGTGTATCTTGCTATGCGCATGACTTCCTTGGTGCATGAATTTCCTTAGCGCATGACTTTCGTAGCACATCATCCTTGGTACATAACTTCCTTGGCGCATGACTTTCTTGACCCATGACTTTCCTTAGCGCATGACTTTCTTGGCACATCATCCTTGTCACATGACTTTCCTTGGCGCATGACTTTCTTGGCACATATTTTCTTTAAGTGTTATATTCTATATGCTTGATTTTAATGCATGCAAATGTTAAGCTTCTAAGTGCAAATGGACTTAATAACCAAACCTGGTACTAGACATGACCATGTGCTAGAACTGACTATGCGCTTGGTGCAATCATGTGAACTAAGATTCTATGAGGAACTAGACTATGAGATAAATGACCAACTAGTCATATGCCTGACATGAGATATGAGTACAATGTGATGAGTGCTCATGCAACCAAATATTAAGTTTGGTATACTGACTTAATATATTGTATATGTACTGATACTTTCATGCTTGAACATATTATATGGCTTACTTGTACACTGAATGTGTGACAATAGCCTATATGTGCATTGAGGTGCGACATGATCCTGCCTTATATACATGATACTTATTCATGTTTTTTTTGTACGAACATGATGATTGGTCAGAATCATAGTGTGGCTAGATTATTGCTTGCTTGAATGTTGCATATACGCACGGGAGAATCCAGATTGAATTTTTGACTATATGGATTCGTATCAAGCGTGCCCATACTCTGTACAATAATTTAAGAAAAATTATCATGTAACCACGCTTTGAGATTTTAATGCAATATAGGGTTAATTAGGCAACAAAAATCTGTAGATCGTGGGGAGGGAAAGGTATCTTAGATCATGCAAATGAACCTTCCTACCAAAGATTCATCGTAAGTGCGTTGGGATAGCCACTACGGATACTCTATATCATCAGTAATAATAAAGTACAATATCTGCCTATTATATTTTATTGAGTCAGTGTTCCCAGTAGGATCACCGGAACCGCTAATACCGTGATCTAGCACAGTGGCCCTACGGGAAATTGGTACAATTCGTGACATGCCTGTATAATAATTCATTGGCTCGGCTAGCCCATGTTCGGCAATGACGTGATCTAAGGATGCCTATTATGCATTATTTCTGGTATAGCCCCAGACTCCATGTAAGCACACAAAAAAATTTTAAATCTTTAAATCTATGATTTTATTTTAATTATAGAATTTTTTGGGGTATTTTTAGCTAATTAGAAATAATAGAATTACTTGATTTATTTTATATACATAAACTTATGAAAAAATATATTTAGAGTAAATTGTTTGTACAAAGCTAATTTTAGATATTTATTATAAACAATAATAATAACAATAAAAAAATAGTAGAAAGAATTAAATATATAAATAAATGAATGAATGAATTTAAATAAATAAATAATAATAGGTAATAAGAAAAGAAGAAAAATAAGAAAAAAGAAAATAAAAAGAAAGGAAAAGAAAAAAGAAAAGAAAAACACAACTAAACCTACCCGAGCAAACCCGCAGGCTACGGCTACCCCCCGCGCACGGTTTCCTGACCCCGAATCTCTCCCTATATAAATATCATCAAAACCTAACCCTAACCCTAACCTTAAGCCTAAATTCCTCAACCCTAACCCTAGCCCGACTCCGGCGCTCCACTCCGGTCGCCTGAAAAGACCGCCGCCGACCGCAGCAGACTCAGGAAACCGCATAAATGACAACCAAGTGCAGAGACGCACCCCCACCCCCAACTTTCGAGTAAGATTTCTCTCCATACCTTGTTCCATTTTACGAACCATTTCTTCGTACTCATATACAACATAACCCTTGTCATTCCTCTTCAAGTAGAATAGTTTTTAGTTTCCTGGTTTGCGAGAAAAGTGACTCAAAGTTGTCGAAAAACTTGGTTCCAAAACTGTCTGAAAATAATCCAAACCCCTATTTTGTTCTTTTTTCTATCCTAGTTGATATTTTAGAAATTCGTCTAAACAGACTTTTAGACAACATATCCAGGTTTAAAATATTTCTTTTAGTTTATTTTTATATGCTTTTAATCTCTGTAAAACTGAGTTACAAAACCAAGAAAAAATTTATTTTCTAAAACCCAAAATCCTCCTATACGGGGTTCGTTCCGCCAAACAAGATAACTTTGTCACGTGGGAATTGCATTGAAAGGCACATATCGTAAACACGTACGTGTGGTCTTTCGCGAAACTTAATTTGGCTGTATGTGCACGCCGGAATCAACGCATATCCGTAGAAAAAATTTGTATCAGCCTTTTTTGAGTTTGTACCATAACTTCGTGTGTGCTTGTCATTTTTGCAACAAAACTTGGGCCATCAGATTTGCAGTATTACGCTGGTAATGTATTTGGTTCAATTCTAAGAAAGTTGACCGGAACACCGTTTTACGAGATCCACGGTCCAACTTGACGGGCGATTTCGTAACCGGCTCACCGGAATCCAATTCTGGACATTCTGTTGGGTTCATATTATCGTTTTGGACTTATAGACACTAAGTTTTCCGAATTTGAAGAACTTTATCTCGGACACATTTTTTGGTGCAAAGTGGGCCACAGGTGGATCCTACCTTGATCGAAAACTATCGTTTTAGCCCCTGTGTCCAAATTGGACTTATGGGTAGTCAATTCAAGCTATTTAGCATATTTTGGAAATAATGGTTATATTATTTTTAGCATTTGGAGGCGTTCATGCAAATTCTACTTTTTCGGGAGTCGGCGTAGCTAGCTTGCTACTTGGACATTGCAATACCATCCCCCAGGGCCCAGGCAAGTGTACCTTGCTAATATTTTTAGTATTTCATTATTTATGTTATTTACTAGTTCTTAACTGTTCTTCTATTTTTAGCATGTATTCTCTTGAGATCTTAGGACCGTATACGATACTTAGCGTCCGAATTATATTCGGGTGCCGACATCCGTCCGCCGAGTCGTGTATCGTTAGTTGCATTATCGTCGTATTTCCTTATTCATGCTAACTATTGCACGATATACCTAGGACACTAAACACGACTTTCATGTATATAAGCCTTACTTGAGACATTCGAGGTTTTCGGCTTTTGTGTCAGGATAGGATCCGTAACTTGAGATTGTTGACATGAGTATATCTACACATTGACTCGAGATATAGTTAGTAATTGGTCTTATGTGTTATGGACATGAGACATCATGGACGTGAGATGTGAGGTTATATTAGGTGGGGAGAGCATACTCAGAGCGTTGGGCTACAAATTTCATCATTAGTTGTCATTGTCTCGTTACAGAGCTTCGAGGATTACCATTAGTTGTTGCAGGTTCCATGATGGGGCTTGTGAGGTTTCATATTTACTGAGGATGTCTACTGAGATCTTTATATTCATACTTTGGCGGTCTAGAGTATGAGTGATATTCTCATGTACATTCACTTTGCTGGTTATGATAGATACCCTTGAGCACATTGCTTATTATTTTACTGTTTACTTGGCATGTTATTTCTTGTACCTTGTTATGTCCCTCTGAGGACCTGGTCCCTTGTCAGTTTGTATCGTAGACGGTTATGGAGATTATAGAGCTACTGGTGTGTATCGCCTCGTCATGCAGGCATTGGACTCAGTTACTGTTATCATTTTTATCGCAATTATGTTTATCATTTTTTATTACTTATTTCTGCTGATATGTCCTAGTTTTATAGACTCATATTTTTGTATTGGGTCTATTTGAGCTTATGTGTTACTGGACGGCCAACTTTAGCACATGTAGTCCATTCTTGTGTTTTGATCATTGTGGATGGAGACATAGATATATTTACTATTTTATCTAGATAGTGACCATTATAGTATAACTTATACGTATTCGAGTCGGACAAGAGTTTGGTTGAATGCGTAGCTGACATGATACTATTCTTAGTCCTACGTATTTTAGGACTGGAGCGTGACACCACAATAGCAAGTCGTATAATTGATATGTCATTTATAATAACCGGATTTGGTTTTTATTCTATCCTTTATGTTAGTAGTCCAGGGACTTGGACCAAAACTACGATGCATAAGCCTATAGATTGACCAAAATCATAGGATGTGCTTATCCCAGAGTGGTGCGATACTTCTTGTACTTGTTTGGTGTAGGAGTATTGTGTTGCCTCAGCGATGGTGTATATACCTACGATTCTTAGCTCCCGTATTATATATATATATATATATATATATATATATATATATATATATATATATATATATATATATATATATATTTATATATATATATATTGCTTGGATTTTTGTTTCTCCATTTGGGTCTCCTTTGTGGTACTTATTATTTGGGGTCTAACCCAATTGGTTTTGCATGGCCAGGTTTCGAGCCAGTACCCGAGGATCCAACGTACTTTCTTCTGACTCATGGTGCGGACCAGGAACATGACTGCTGAGGATAACGAGTGAGTTTTCTTCTTCACTGCTCGTAATTGTGCATTTCACTCTTTTGGGCGTTTAGCCACCGACACCTGTTAGCCAGAATGTCTGGATATTTAGTTTCCTTTTCGCGACTTTATATAAATCAGGTTGCAGCTGTAATACTGTCATGTATGCTTGTATCTCAACTGGCTTCACACATTATGTAATAACTACTTCTCAGAACATTTTAATAGAGCGTTTAGGGTACCTTATTGCTTTATCATATATGCTCTATGTTTATAATTTCTAGTTTGATTGATTGAGACATATATATTCGTGTAACCCAAAGTGACCTAATTGTAGCATACATCCCTTGTCTTGTTACAGCCATGATCGTCGTACGACGTATATTACCTTGTACAGGATAGCTGGTCATATCAGTCTCCGTATTTCGGTACTGGGGCATGACACGCGCCACTCTGGTCGGCCCCCGCCATGCCCCTGTTGTAAATACCCGAATTTTTCAAAAAATTAAAATATAATTTTTTGGGATTTTTCTCTAATTTTTAAATAATTAAAATAAATATTCTTCAAAAATTAAATATTTTTATGATTTAATTAAATATTAAAATATTATGAAAATAATATTTTTGAGTGTAAAATAAATAATAGTCATAGTGTAATTTTTCTGGAATTTATTGGACCCAAAAACTATTTTTAAACACCTAAAAATAGAGTTTTAAATTAAACCAGAATAAACCGGTTTGAACCAACCTGAACTGAACCAACCTTAAATAAACCAAACCCTATTTAAACACAAACCCTATTGGATCGGGTCGGATCTGGACCCGAATCCAAAACTCGACCCAAAACCCGCTAGCCCGATGCTTTAAGCAGGTATCCGGTAGCTATGTTCTTGACGCATGATCGATATTTGTTGGAGGACTTGGAGAGCTTGGGCATTGAGGTGATAGTTCCTGGTTGTGCTATGCAGATGTGGGGATTACAGATACATTCAGATTTGATAGACAGGAATAAGGCAGCACAATATGAGGATGTATCTCTGAGGAGTATCAGAGCTCAGGTGAGAGCAGGATTGGAGGATGATTTCACTATTTTAGAGGAAGGATCTTTGAGGCATGGAGTTAGATTGTGTGTGGTTAGTAGGGAGCTGCATGAGGAGGTGTTACAGGAAGTGCATTGCTCTCAGTATTTTATGCATCCAGGTGCTAACAAGATGTATCAGGATATGCGAGAGAGTATGTGATGGTATGGCATGAAGAGGGAAGTGGCACAGTTTGTATCCAGATGCTTAGTGTGACAGCAGGTGAAATCCGAGAGGCAGAGGCCAGGAGGTTTACTTCAGCCATTACCCATTCTAGAGTGGAAGTGGGAGCACATTACTATAGATTTTGTGTCCGGACTTCCACGATCTCCAGGAGGGAAAGACGCGATTTGGGTCATCGTTGATAGGTTGACCAAGTTGGCCCACTTTTTGTCTTTCAAAGTAGGTTTGTCTACGGAGAAGCTGGCAGAGATGTATGTAAGGCAGATTGTTAGGATACATGGAGTTCCCGTCAGCATAGTCTCGGATCGGGATAGTCATTTTACTTCTTATTTCTGGAGGAGTTTACAGGAGAGTTTGGGCACTCAGCTCAAATTCAGTACTGCATATCATCCCCAGACCGATGGACAGTTAGAGAGGACTATTCAGACTCTCGAGGATATGTTGCGCACTTGTGTATTAGATTTTGGGGGTTCTTGGGAGGACCATCTCCATTTGGTAGAGTTTGCTTACAACAGTTACCAGGCCAGTATAGAGATGTCATCTTTTGAAGCTCTGTACGGTCGGAGGTATCGTACTCCTTTATCTTGGGATGATATTGGAGAGAAAGTTTTGCTTGGGCCAGAGATGGTTGTGGATACAGCAGAGAAGTTTCAGTTGATCAGAGACAGACTTCGAGTGGCGCAGGACAGACAGCGGCGTTGGGCCGATAGCCATCGGAGACCTTTGGAGTTCGAGGTATAGTTTAGATTTTTGTTTTGTGCTTGTTCTTGGTTGTTTGTTATAGATTAAGTTCTTAAGGTGGTATTTATTTCTAGGTAGGTGGTTTGGTGTTTCTGAGGATTTCTCCGACACGAGGCATGATTCGCTTCAGTGGAGGCGGAAAGCTTAGTCCGTGATTCATCGGACCTTTCACTATTCTAGAGAGGGTTGGTGCAGTTGCTTATAGACTAGACTTGCCACTTGTATTGGAGGGAGTGCACAACATGTTTCACGTGTCACAATTAAGATGATACGTGGCAGATCCTAGTCATATATTGGATCACTCGGAGATAGAGGTGGGCCCTACTCTTAGCTATCCAGAGCAGCCAGTTGAGATTCTGGATCGGAGAGAGAAGGTACTGAGGAACCAGACTATTCCTTTGGTGCGCGTCGTATGAAGGCATCACTCTCCGGGGGAGTCTACCTGGGAGAGAGAGGATGAAATACGATAGCGTTATCCATATCTGTTTGTGCCTTGAGGTATGTTATTTCCTAGTTATGTTCTATTCATTGTTATGTTCTGTCATAGTTAGTTATGATTCTTTAGTTCTGTTCTGTTATTTTTTTGGGGTATTTTTCGTCTTTGAATTTCGAGGACGAAATTATTTTAAGGAGGGTAGACTTGTCACTACTATATTTTCTAGGAAAGGATATTTTAGTAATTTCATATTTAATTAAATAGTTGGCTTGATAAATACTTATTTATTGTATTATTTAATGGTTGTTAGATGTTAGTTATTTATTTTGGACTTATGTTAGTGGACCTAACTAGTTTAGTTTAGACCCATGGACCAACATGAATTAATTGGTTAGAACTTAGCCCATTTAGAAAGCCCATTGTTAAGGAGATGGATTAAATTAATTAAATCATTAGACTAGAAGCTTCCTTCCTTAATTATTTTTTTCATGAGAGACCCCAAGGGGTATAATGGTCATTACATAGTAGCTTGAGGGAGGGGAAATAGGGGCCAGCCTATTTATAAAGGGGGAACAAAACTTCTCTCATCTTTTCATTCCAAAACTAGATCTAGAATTTCCCTCTACCAAATTCCTAAATTCCTATTTTATTTCTCTACCAAATTTTATTCCAATTCCTTACCAAATCACCATTAGAGACTTGAGAAGCAAGAATCTAGAAGGAGGAAGCAAGGATCTACAAAGAGTAGCAAGGATCTTTAAGTTGGAGGTAATTTTATCTTAATTGGAGGTTTCATTGGGAATCCATCTCCCAATAGGTATAATTCAGTTTTTCCCTTTAAATTAAGTTCTAAATCTGAGTTTTAATCATGAAAAATTAATCCATATGCATAGGCTACCCATAGGATTTGGTTTTGTGTTCATAGGAGGCCTATTGAGAAAGTTATGGTGCTTTTAGTGTCAATTTTAGGAAAATTTCGATATTGACATTTGTTGTGTGTGTTAATTGATCCTATAGATCAATTTGGCATGTACTTATGTGTTTGGGGCTAGTGTCGTGTCCACAATTGGGTACGTGTAGGTCGTATCCCAATAATTTGGTGATACGTGTTGATTTGGAGGTTTTTTCCTCCGACACGGGACTTTGTACATATCATATTTTGACACGGACATGTAGATCTATATTTGACTCTTTATATTGTTCATAAATAATATATGTGACTTGTTTGTGTCCTTCGGGGTACAATTGGATATGTGGTGGACTCATGTCACATGCGTATCCTAGATCTAGTGGGATACGGTGTGATACTCTCCATATGTTGTGTAATTATATATAGATCTAATTCTTGTGCTCTTAATTCATGAAGATTGTATTTGTGCATAAATATATAGATATTATATATATTTGTGTTTCTTGCATCCTAGATCTATGTATTATGTATGTACTAAGAGTATATATATTATGTAGCTATTCATCTACATGTGTAAATACATATGTTATAGTATATGTGTTATGTGTAAATATGTATATATGTATATTTAATTGGATAATTATATTATATATAGTTGCTATATGATTATTTATACATATGCATAGATGTATAATTATAAATGTATTTATGTATGTGTGTGCATGTTGCTATATCATAATATGTACATAATAGGGAGGGTGTATGTATAGTTTTGTTAGTATATATATATATATATATATATATATATATATATATATATATATATTGCATGCTTTAGCGACAGAGGGTTTAATGACAGCAACCACTGTCATTTAAAGAGGCAGCAACAGCCGCTGTAGCAGTGGCGATAGCATTAATGACAGCAGCCGCTGTCATTAAATAGCAGCAGCAGCAGCGGAAAAATATGCAACAGCAGCGACAGCAGATCGGTGACGGCTGTAAACCGTCACCAAAGCAGCAGCAGTGAGAAATCAACAGCAACAGCGACAGCAGTATCAGCGACAGGCAGAACTGTCACTAAAGAGGCAACGTATCAGAATATCAGGTTTTTCAGCACAGTTTTTAGCGACAGTTGGCAGATTATATATATATATATATATATATATATATATATATATATATATATATATATATATATATATATATATATATATATATGTATTAATATTTATGTAATGTATTCTTAATTGCTAATTTCTTTATATTTATAATATTTAGTATATGTATTATATATATATATACAGGTAGTTAGTATAACAAGGTATTGGGGATTACCTTGAGGAACTAAGGTAATTGGGGATACCCAAGATATTGGGTTTGGGTATCAAGTTTGTGATTATTATTGAGATACCAAGTTGGTTCAAAACCACGGTACCTAATTAATGTTGTAATTGTGATTCTATATTATTATAAATATTTGTTTGATATATATATATTGAGGTGTTACCTTGGAATTTACGTATCCGAAGATACGGTATCCTAATATTTAAGATATGGGTTTCTTGGCTTAGACTTTAGTATCTTGACCCAATATTTTGGTGATGGGCTTATGCAACCTAGAAATAGATAGTTGACCATAGTTTGACCATAGTTGACCAGAGTTGACCATAGTTGACTTTTGACTTAGAATTGACTTATTAACCTAGAAGTTGACTAGTTTAACTTATTTTCTTTTCGAAATCTTGTATTGATGTTATATTCCATATCTAGGTCTTCGAGGCACCGTATCAGATATCTGTGAGACTATTTATTGGACTTCAGACGAGTACATTCTCTGATAGTTTCTTATTTATGATATCCTCTATGTTCATTGTATCTAGTGTAGATATCCTTGTTCTCTTGACACGATGGTTACACGGATTGGTAAATCCGGATCTCGTCATGCGATGTTATTCCTTGGTATATGGTGTATCTTGTGCAGGTCTTATTTTATTGATTATCTTGTACATGTACAGACACTGATTCTCGGAAAGAGTCGTTATCTTCTTGGAGAATCTCGTGCCATAGCGTACCATGGTTGGATCTATTATACCAGTCGGAGATGGAAAGTATGTAGTGTAGATATGTGATCATATCCACCTTGTATCTTGAATAGTGTTAATCATACACCGTACGTTTGATTAGCCAGGCCATAAATCTTGTATCTCTTGTATCAAGTTCCCAAGCCGATCACATGTTAAAGCTAGTACTCACATACTTAGACATTAATATTCTTGCTCATTGACATATTGTTCATTATTGTATTATTTCCAGTATTTCCTTATTGTATATATATCTCTTGCATCTATTGTGCATCTTGTATATTCACATCTATTTACTGTTACATAGTTTTTTTCATTGATTAGAACTGCTGTTAGAGATGTACTCTGCTCCTTTTCTGACTGGATATATTTTTCCAGATGACACTGAGGAGTGGCACCCTACCTATTATGGACCTCAGGATATTGTGGGTTTAGAGTCTGAGACCCTGGCTCAGGAGGAACTTATCCCAACTGAGACAGTTGACCCAGGAGTAGTAGCTTCTTAGCATTCTTGTACTGGATTTGTCTCCAGCTTATTTTGTTATTTTTTTCAGACTCATTGATGTATTATTTTTGACTCATAAGTTGTATTGTGACTATTCTATTCTTTATCTGATTCGTGCTCATTTCCATCTTAGTTCTGTGATTGAGTATATTTTCAAATTTGTGGTTTATTATATTGTTAGATAGATTACCCAGACAGCGTTCTACCGCTGATTCTGTAGCATAGGCTGGGCGTTATTTCCGACTTGTACCCCTACATCGGGTGCAGGTCATGATACCTCATCTCCTATGAATGGTCACTTCGAATTCTGTGTCAACAGACGGCTCAAAATCCCTCCAAGATCAAACCAAATCTCCACATTTATGACTTTACAGTATGTCAGAAGTACTTATGTGGCAATATATGTATGTGACACGTTAATTCATGTGGCCAAAAAGTGATTAACTATGCTTCTTATTCAAAGTATTTCAAACTTAACACTTTGAAAACTTTGTAGGGGGTCTTGTAGAAGCATGGAAAATCCATAGTCATGCGACTTATATGCAGGCCGCATCCTCATGCTGAAGATAGGCCCATAGTCATCCAACATACGGCCTGGACAGACAAAAAGAGCCAAGTCACATACATGCCCTCTGACACGGCTCCCAAAGATCTGCCATAGTTTCAATCAAAGCACTATGGCCCTGATTGCGTCAAAAAGTGTGATAGAGACGGCGACACACAATCCGAAAGAAAGGTCACATCAGGCATTAATGACTATATCAGAAAGCACAGAGAACGTATGCGGCTACATGTCCCATGCGGCCTCGCCAATATATGGCCAGAGTGTCAATTCGACCACGGCACAAATGAGAGCACGTATGCAGCTACATGACCTATGCGGCCTCGCCAACATGCGGCCAGAGTAAAGTACAAAGAAGAGTCCTAGGAGACAATCTAAGTACAAATTTGTTTCCTGGGGGTGACTATGGAGGGTTAGGAGTGTAGCAACTCTCTTTACTCCATGGACGATCCAGTGTGGAAGGTTTCTCTCTTTCTTGAGTGCAGATTCCCCGATAGCCAGCCAGCCTCTTGGTTCGGTCTCTCTCTGAAGCAGAAAAGTCTACCTTTTGAACGTTCAAGTTGCTCATATTTATAGCCATCGTGCTGATGGACTATGGGTGCCCTATATGCCTTTGTTTGGTGGCCTCATAAGGCTCCTTCAACATAATATGGTTGCAACTATTGCTGCATGCCATGGACAGATTATTACGTAGTCTTGGTTAAGATATGTAGTTGATAGAATCTAGGGTTTTTATCAACCCTTTGTGGGGGTAACTTGGTCAGCTGGACACGTAGTCAGCGCCAACTGTGCGAAGATCTTTACAGTTGTAACGGGAAGATCTTGTGAGCTGGAGGCTACACAACAACTAGGTCATATTTTGACTAGGCCGTATGGGTCATATTTCTGCATACGTGCTCTCATTTGGACCTTGGTCGAATGTGTTAAATCAAATCAAGTTCTCTCAGTTCTCGTTTTGATATAATATGGCAAACATATATATATATATATATATATATATATATATATATATATATATATGTGTGTGTGTGTGTGTGTGTGTGTGTGTGTGTGTGTGTGTGTGCTCTAGAACCACCCGAGTGATTTTATATTATGGAACCACCTTATGTTATATGGGTTGAATTTGGATTGAATGTGTGAGATTAAAATATGGTACGGTCTACATATTTTAATGTCAATCATCAAATCCAAATCAACATATATAACATAGGGTATTTCCGTAATATAAAATCATTCGTGTGGTTTCATATTATGGAATTACCCTATGTTATATGGGTTGAATTTGGATTGAGTGTGTGAGATTAAAATATGGTGGAGTCTACATATTTTAATTCCAACCATCCAATCCAAACCCAATACATATAATATTGGGTGGTTCCATAATATAAAATCATTCGGGTGGTTCTAGATCTCATCAAATGCATATGACCTAACTATATGATAGTCCATGGGTGAATTTCCATGATTAGCATCTGTGACTCATGGTTTAACTCTTCACTAATAGACTAGAACCACTCTAATTGTGAGGACTTACTAGCCTCAGGGTGCAATATTTCCTCCTAGGCCGAGCGCTTCCTATTGCCCCAGGAATTGGTCGAGGGATCATTACACTTTTTTTTATAAGTTGTTCAGACCAATGCATGAATACAATTTATATCAGATAAAAAACTACTATGCATCAGTTAAGCAACAAGCAAACATTTTTACCTCTTCTTTTCTTTTAAGCCATAGCTCTGTTCTTTCTCTCTTTCATATCGATCAGTTACAAATGATACAAGATTTTCTATATACTTCTCTTTGTGCAATATATATTAAAAGAGCATGTAATCATTCATCTTGAATAAGTATGGTAATAGTTCTCTAATTCTAACATGTAATTCACCTCTCTTAAGTTATCTTTTGTTTTATGGTATCATTAATTGTAGGGATACAGCAAATAGATTGGACGATAGATATTTTATTAAGGGGTGAAGATAAAGGATTATCAAGTCAACACCACTCACCAAAATAAATCTATCCGAAAGAGAGATAAACTTCATGCGACGATCATGTCTCGCCTATGCACCCACCTGAAATTATACCAACAATCGATCAACATACTTCTTGCTCCTTTCTCTCAAGATTCAGAATGAATTGAAAATTCGATAAAATTGAACAATAAAACCAATCATAAAAAATGACACGACCAGCAAAAACGTCCAACAAAACAATAATGAAAATTATAGGAAGAAGCTCTTATATAGAGTTCTTTCAGCAAGCATAGTTTATTGCATTTTGGGCTAACCATCAGAGCTAATCCATAAATTAAAAATGTTCTCAGTTTACAAGTCTAGATCAATCGATACTGACAAGATTTTCTGAAGATAATTTCTATACTGATTGGCTCGGACTAGCCTTCAGTCAAAGCACCGCTAGGAGAAGGATACTATATAATAACCCTCTAAGAAAAAATTCATTTGAAACTTAAAGAATAGACTCAACAACATCGTTGGCACCCTCACTCTCAATCATAAACAAATTATAAACTCTGGACCTTCTCTGCTGCTCATTTTATCGATTATCTAGAAGCGACACTTGGTTCAGGTCCTGCACACGTCCTACATTATCATTATGGTTGGGTGGCGTAGTCTTCTTATTAACCGAAAATATGGCCCAGTTTACCATAGTTGTAGCACTTTTTGTTAGCAGAACGATAAGTTTCCTTAGTATGATCCAGTCTGCCGCAGAAAATGCACTATAAGCCATGGTGCTGTTCTCTTTCGGCCTTTCTCTCCCTGTCATGGTATCATTTTGTGGGTTGGTTGAGACTAGTTTGTTCTTTCAGTAGAGCACTTCATGGGCTGATTTCCTCTATTTGTACTACTGCCTCAAAAGACTTAGAGTATGACTTATATTCCCGGTTCAGAATATCCCTCCATATGTCACCATTCAAGTCTTTCACAAATCTATGCATCTTGGCCTTCTCATATGGTATTATGGAGCCAACAAAGTTTGCAAGTTTAAAATTTTTGGATCAATAGTATTCAACAAACATGCTCCCTTGCATATGTCTAACAAACTCATCTTCCTTTTTATGATGGATGCATGGTTGGGGGGAAACTATTCCAGTATGCTTTCTTAAATATTTCTTATATAATTCTACCATCTGGATATATGGTGTCAAGGTCCTTCTTCTTGACCTCCCACCAGTTATGTGCTAGTAACCGAATATATATGATTACACACGCCACTCTCTTGGACACGTTAATCCCAACAAACTCAAACACGCTTTCCATTGTATCAATCCAGTCAATTATTTTATTTGGTGCTACTCTACCTTCAAATTCTGGAGGGTTCATTCTCAGGAACTCTAAACCTTTAAATGAAGACTTCTTGGTCACATGCTAAGGTTCGTTAGCTTCCACTAGCCCAACTTCTCGATTTAATGTCGTAATTGTTGTAGAGGCACTACTATTGGCCGCTAGTGTACAATCGAGCTACTTCTGTTGCACAATGCTTCGAGCCATAGCTTGCTAATGCTAAACTTTATACTATTTCTGTTGGATCTCTGTCATGACCCAGTTCCAAAATACGTAGGACTAGGAATACGTGAACATGCCAGCTACATATTCAACCAGACACTTGTCCGACTCGAATACTTATAAGCTATAAAAAATAACAAATTTTCTAATATAACAAGTCTAGCACATCTTAATCCACATAAAATAAATACCAAGAATGAACAATATATTTCATGGTCTGCAGCCCACTAGCATATCTGTTCGAATAGACCAAAATAAAGATTATGAGTCTATCAAAACTAGCCTATATCAGCAGGAATAAGCAGTGTGAATAAATAAACATAACTCTGATAGAAATGATGTAAGTACCTAGTTCCAATGCCTGAATAATGAGGCAATACGTATCAACAACTCCAAAAAACTCATAAATCGTCTATGCTGCAAAACTGGCAAGGGACCAGGTCCTCAGAGGGACGTAACAAGGTACAAGAAATAGTATGTTAATGTAACAGTAAAAAATGCCAAGTGCTCAAGGGTATCTATCATAACCAATTATGTGAATGAACATGAGAACATTACTCGTCCGCTAGACCACCGGTGTGGAAATCAATATTAATCTCCAGGCTCCGTCAGGGAACCTGCAGTAACGTGGCAAAATCCGAAACTCTCGTAAGAGTTCACGATAACATGGTGAATAGTAGTATCCCAACGTCCCGAGTACGCTCTCCCCACCCAATGTAACCTCACATCTCATGTCCACAATATCTCATGTCCATGGCACGCAAGATCAATCACTAACTATGTGAATAAATGTGTAGATATAATCATGTCAACTATCTCAATTCACGAATCATATCCTGACACAAAAACCAAAAATCTCGAATGTTTCAAGTAAGGGTTCCATACATGAAAGTTATGTCCAGTGTACTAAGGTATATCGTGCAAGAAGTAGCACGAACAAGGCTTTGCGACGATAATGCAACCAACGATACATGACTCCGTGGATGGATGTCGGCACCCGAATATAATGCAGACACAAAGTATTGTATAACGTATACTAGGGTCTCAACAGAATACATGCTAAAAATAGAAGTACAGTCAAGAAATAGTAAATAACATAAAGCATAAAATACTAGAAACATCGGCAAGGTACACAAGCCTGGGCCCTGGAGAATGGTATGGCTAAGTCCAGTTAGCAAACTTGCTACGCCAACTACTCCCGAAAAGGTAGAATTTGTACGAACGCCTCCAAATACTAAAAATAATGTAACCATCATTTCCAAAATATGCGAAATAGCTAGGATTGACTACCCATAAGTTCAATTTGGACATAGGGACAAACTTGACAGTTTTGGGTCAAAGCAATGTCCAAATGTGACCCACTTTGCAACGTAAAATGTGTCAGAGAAAAAATTCTCTAAATTTGGTAAACTTAGTGTCTACGAGTTCAGAATGATGATACGAGGCCAACAAAATATCCAAGACTAGATTCCGATGAGCCAATCACGAAATCATATGTCAAGTACGATTGTGGGGCCCGCAAAACAACATTTCGGTCAGTATTCTCCGAATCGCACCAAACTTGGGTCACAGGACCAGAGTAATGCTGCAAATTCGATGGCATAAGTTTCGTTGCAAAATGATGAGTACACACACAATAATTGCATAAATTCAGAAAAGGTCGATACGGGGTTGTTCGGCGGATACGTGTTGATTTCGGAGTGCACACATGTTCAAATCAAGTTTCGCGAAAGCCCACACATTCGCGTTGACGATACACGCTTTTTGGTGCAATCCGTACATGACGAAGTTGCCTCGTTTGGCGGAACGCACTCCGTATCACAAATTTTAGGTTTTAAAAATAATATTTTTCTTGGTTTTGGAACTCGATTTACAGAGATTAAAAGCGTATAAAAATAATCTAAAAAAAGGAATTTAAACTTAGTTATGTTGTCTAAAATATTGTTCAAGTATATTTTTAAATTAGTTAATAGTTTGGGAGAAAAATGAAAGCAAACATGGGTGTTTTGACAGTTTTAAAACTGTTGAAAAATATTGTTTTTTGCCAACTTTCATTTCGATTTTCTCATGACTCATAGTAGTAAAAATTATTCTACTTGAAGAAAATACAAGCGGGTTATGTTGTGAGCATACCTGTGAAGATGGATCGAAAAACTGTCAAGTGACGGAGGAGAAAATGGTGCGGGAACAAGGGTTCACGGCTGCCTGTCGCGTGCGAGTGACACAGGGTCGGGCGGCAGATTCCCAAGGCTGATGCGGTGGCGGCATCGCCGGCATAAGACGGCGGTCCGGGTCAGGACCAGGGGTGGTGCTATGGTGGTCGCCTGGAGTGGTGTTGATGGTGAAGGTGGCGGTAGTGTAGTCTAGGATTAGGGTTTGCTTAGGTTTATATATATATACGGTGAGAGGAATCAAGGGAGAGCGACGAGTCCGGGCTTGGGGGTGTAGGTTTTAGGGTTTTGTTTTTATTTTTTAATTTATTTATTTTGTTTTTCTCTTAATTTTCTTTAAATTGTTAATATATATTTATGTACTTATATAGATGTCTATATATATTTACATAGGATAAATTTCAAAATTTGTATTTGTTCATAGAATAGACTCTAGGAAAAATTAAAATAACTTATAATTTTACCAAAAATATATATTTTTGGTCAATTAATTTTAATTACTCTTTACAACCAAATATTTGCATACGTTAAGTAAATCAAAGTATAAAATTTTCTATTTTGCTAAAAAAATAACCAAATTTCTTGTAATTAAAATAAAACTATTAAAAAATTTAATTTTTAATTTTAAAATTTTGGGTTCTCACAATCTCAAACATACCCATTAACTTTTCTATTTGATCAGTCAATCATAATGCTCGTTGTAGCATCTGTTACCAAAATAATGTTCAATAATAACAGATAAATAAATAAATAATACACTAGTAAATTTTATAGGAATTTTTGTTTTGAATACTAAGTATAGTTCTATAATGATAAAAATGTAACATTATGCTACATATGGCTCATGAAGGATCTCAATTAGGGTCAAAACTTATTTGGGCTATTTTAGATTTGTAGGAATTTTTCTGAAATTTTTAGATAATTAAAACCTAAGAAACCTAATTTTGTAGGGCTTTCAGAATTTACTATAGAATTATACATACATATTTTGCTACCAAATATTTATTTTATGATTATAAAATATATATATATATATATATATATATATATATATATATATATATATATATATATTGTAATTTATTTGGACTTTTCTAGAATTATTTAATATATTTTTGAAGTTATTTGGATTATATATACACTTAATATTGGATGGATGCTAATCTAGTGTTAATAGATACAAATAAGATTAGATATAGATTATTTGTACTATATTTGATTCTATATAAGATTATAAATTATTTAGATAAATTTAAACTATATTTTAAATTAAATATAATCATAATCCTAAGTCTATTAGGAAAGCAACTTCATCCATATCATATCCTAACAAATTAACTCCTACCCATTTAAATTAAATCATATATATTAAAGTAAATAAAATTGAAATAAATATATAATCCCTTTAATTTGTTTCTTCCTATCCATCTCTTTTTTGTCCAAAAATAATACAAATTTGCCACAAAATCAACAATATTTTTTCAGCACCTATAGCGACTTGGACCGTATCTCCTAGCTCTGAACTCCAAACCCACCCTCGTTTCTTGTGTTGGAACCATATCGAGGTAATATTACTAGTATATAATTTATTTTAATTAATTTTGAACCTAGAATTCTGTAAAATTTGTAAAGCGTTAGTTGTCTAAAATCTAACATGTTTTGGTGTTTTCGAGATTTCAGGAGATTTCGAACTCGTTTTCATAAAACGTTTGAAGTTTAGGAAAGTTGACACAAAGATCTAGGACATATATTTTTCCTTGAATTTACTAGAGTAGTTTATCATCTTGTTTAATTCGTTGAACATAGGATTCATTAGTAAACCACCGAAATTACCATCTATAAGCCATATTATCCATAACTTTTTACTAGTTCGAGATTCGATGAAATCGTCGATTCCAGCATTCTTGTAGCACTAAAATCTAAAGGATTCCATACTCAAATCTTGGTTTTGTTTAGGTTGACTTTTCAGTTAACGGAATGTCTCGATTTGCGTGTCATGGATCCCAAATTTATAAATTTAACTTTCTTTGGACCAAAATTTATGGTTCATATTAAAATCAAAATATAATTAGATTTAATTAGTATTTATGTTATTTTATTAATAATTAAATAGATTAGAATAGAAAATTTATTCGACCACTTTTGTAAGTCTAACTTGTTTAATTTATGTGACAGGTATGACGGGTAGATCATGCGATGTCTTGAGTTGTGATCTCATCCTCTACAGGAGCAGGCAAGTATCACTGTGACCTATATTATCTTTATTTTATGCTGCGTGTATCTTTGTGTCACTTTTATTTTTTTATATAATATGTTGTCGTTATTCCTGATTCATCATAACTTTACTTGTGCACGAGCGGTATTCTTTCTCCAGTTACTTGTCAATGTCCATCCATATTATACTGTTCATTTGAATGTTATTATGATTAACTATTTATTCTATTTACTTGCACTATTATTGTGAACGTATTTTCTTGTGAGAGAGTCGGGCGGAAGAATGCTATGAGTATGCATGTGGTTTGCATTTCTATATAAACCCTTTTATGTATATTCTGAACAATATCAGTCGTGCACCATATGTACGATTAACGGATATCCTAAACCGTCCACATGCAGAAAACTAGTATTCTAAAACATACTGTATACGTGACTTGATTCATTTTGTCATATTGTCTAGTGATCCATCTTATCTTAGTTGTACTATTATATTATTTCCATGTCATAATTGTACCTTTAAATTATTTCCATGTCATAGTTGTACTTTTAAACTGTTTTCATGTCATAGTTGTACTTTTAAACTATTTCCATGTCATAGTGATACTCTTATTGCCATATCATATCATGTTACAGTTTATAATTCCCTTATTGTTTTCCTTCATGCTTGTATATTATAATGTCTATTATAGTATTATGGTGTTCTTGCTCCAATCCTGACTAGATAACTATTTTTTAGCTTTAGATGACGTAATTTACCTCGAGGTCTATGGTGAGTACCTTGGTGACACTGACGTTACCAACGTGCCGGTAGCTTCTACAGATGCGGAGTAGCATATTTTCTTTCTTATATTTTTTCGTATTATTTTTAGCTAGTAGTCTTAGTGTACTTTAGTTCTAGTTGTTTTATTTTAATTCTACCGGGTTTGTCTCCGAGACCATTTGAGTTGTAGTGGATTATTTTTCTTTAAATTCATTATTGAGACTATTAGTTTAATTTTCTTTGTCATGACTTATGGTGCATTTGATTGCAAGGTAAAAAATATATGAAAAATTAATTAATTCTACGGAATTATTTTTCTAGGAAATTTTTTTTATGGCATGTTGAAAAAAAATCATGAAAAACTTAATTTGGTGTTTGATTGCCATTATTTTCCACAAAAAAATATCATTTTTCATGGAAAATGATATTTTTCTATGGGTTGGGCAAGTTTCATTTTCCACCATTGTGGAGAAAAATATGAAAAATGATAGTTTTTTAGGAAAATAATTCCATAGAAAATATAAGCTATCAAACACTACAATTGGTGGAAAATTTTTGATAGAAATATTTTTCATAAAAAAACCCAATCAAACACAGCCTTTGTTGTGGATGATATGTGAATCATGTACTTGTTATGGACCATTGTGTATCATAGACAGTGTATTACCATCGATGTTGCGACGGAGGCTGGGCTTGGCCACGTACTCGTATCCCAAAAAGTGGGAGCGAGTTGTGACACTCTCAAAGTGTCATCATTATTTGTCTTCGTTATATCTCTACAAAAGAGAGCGACTTTCATTAGTCACATAACATATTTTGGACTTAATTTATGAGACATTAGTTTTCATAAACTAAAAAAATTAGGACCTTTAAATTAATAAGATACTTATATAGTTTTGGAAATAATTTGAAGGAAGCCATGGACGTAAAACTATGCTCTGATACCATTATGTCATGTCCCAAACTCGGAGGATCATAAAGTCACCACTGGGTGTGATGTCGTACAAGTCTAAGTTGTACTTGTACAAGGCATAGTCTTGCATAATAACAAAATAGACTGAATAGATAAAAAGCAACCGAACTTAAATGTAGAAAATCAAAGGAATGGTCTTGCCACACCTTCTCTCCGACGTGAGGGACACACTTCCAGCACATCGTCGAGTGTTACATTTTAGTATATGATTCATGATTCCTGATTCGTGTGGAAAGCCTGGATATACTGCAGCGCGTGCGACCGTCAGAATTCTTCAAATTGTATGTGCTAGTAACCATGATTGTGATAACCCTAGTTACATAATGATATCGAACCGTAAGTCTTGATTGGCCGTGATTGACTGATTATGTTTATTATTAATGCTTTACTTCTATAGTAACGGTTTATGTTTATGTTCCTGTTATAGTTCCAGCTCATGCTACTATTCCTTACCAGTTTACCTCACATGCTACTGCCACATGTTTACTTACATGATCATGTTATACCAATTTACTTTACATGTTCAAGTTGTACTGTTTACTTTCATGTTGTTGTCTATTTAATGCTTTCCTATATGATTATTGCATGCTGATTTTAGTTCATTATTTTTGGCTTTCTTTGTGGTACTTGCTATTTGTGGTTTTAATCCCACTGGTTTTGCTTGGCTAGATCTCATAGTAAAATCGGAGGATCTACCATATTTCTCACTTGATGATGACCACCCGGAGAAGCACCAATCGACGCCGGAATGGGTTCTCTACTTCTTCACCCACTGATCATTTGTATATTCTTTTGCGACGTTTAGCCATCGAGTACGTGTTTAGCTCATGTTTTGGACTTAGACTTTCTGTCCGAGGGCATTCATGATCTGTATACATTCTAGAATGCAACTAGAGCTGATCATGTACTATTTTGTATACTCTTGTTAGTATCTCATTTTGTATTACTAGCTTTATGATCATCTATATATTTATAGTTTGTGATGCTTTACTATTTTATGTGTCTGATGATTATATATATTGCTCTCCACTTGTTTTCTAGTGATTGAGACACCTAGGATTTCTTGTCCCAATATCGATTGTTTGTTTGTAAAATAATCTTCCATATATTTACAGAGTGACTGTATCTTGGGGTACGGGGTACTTAGCTAGCCTAGCTCTGTCCCTGATCTCCAGTATTCTGGTTCTGGGACGTGACAGGTTGTGCTTTTTGTTCTCTCATGTTTGTAATTATTAGGCCTTTCAGCTCCAACCATTCACCTTTTGATGCCACATTGACAAACTATTATGCACATGAAAGCTTAATGTCCTTAAGCCTATTCCCAATTCGAAGTCCAAGCTTGATGGTAAAGTTAACCTCCGATGATGAAATTTGAACCATGTAACTCTTACATCCATTTCTTACACTAATTACCACTAGAACAATATACCACCGTATGAGATATTCTAGAGATTTACCTATCACCTCGGGTTGAAATACACATAGGCCTCGTTTGGTTCGCAGAAAAGAAAGGAAAGAAAATCAATTCTTTGCTCTTTCTTTCCTTTTAGGAAATTATAATTTCCACCAATTTTACTTTTTGGTGTTTTGAAAAGCCAAGCAAATTTGAAGAAAAACTGAATATGTATAGATGATAAAGTAAATCCTTGGATAAATAGAGAGAACCATTTTCTCTTCTATTAACAAAACCAAGGACTTAGTCCATAGTTTCAGCCGAAACTACAACCAAACTATTTCTTCATCGTAATAATTAACAAACAACTCCATTAATTAATCTACAACTTGCACGTGCATTATACGTGGGTCAAAAACTATTATAAAAAATTAAACATAAAATTACTATAAAAAATGTCATACCTATAATTTGAACTCAAACAATCAAGAAAAATAACTTCCACCTTAACTACTTGAGTTAGAGTTGTTTAGTTTTAAATATATCATATTAGGTAGTTAAATGATTGGTTAAATTTTTAAATAATGAATAAAATATTTATGTAGTTATTTAATTATCTTTTTATTAATTTTTTTAATTTATTTAAATGATGATATACCTACGACTTATACGATTTTTGAATTGTTTTTAAGTTGCATTATAATAGTCAAAATTAGCCTTAACCTCGACATATCCGAAAAAGACAAAAGCTTCTTTTGCTTCCATCTGCTCACGACGGAATCTTCGGTGCCCGTCACCAGCCTCCCCCCCGGGCAGCTGCCGCCCTGCTCGCGGGCAGCCCGTCAAGAATATGCAAAAAATTTAAATTGCAGAATTGGTAAATTTATATATGATTGGTGCGTCTGTGTAACTTGTTTCCGCTCCAGTTAACGTAATTTTGATTCCTCTGGATATATGTAGCTCGGAATTCTGAGGAATTTCTCCGGTTTGGCGATCTCGGTATCTCTAGCTCTACTCAAAGTTCTATGGTTTAATTTGTTTGTTAATCAGTCAGTGATGTTGCATATTTGAGATTATATGTCATGTGATGTTCATGTAGTTGAATGTTACAGTTTAGGTTACATGATTCTGAAATCCATATATATAGATATTATGATGCAGCTATTTTTTATTTTTTTTTAGAATTTCTAGATGGTTAGCTTCTGTATGCTTTATCATAATGATTCCTCGTGTTTGGGAGATGGTTGCAAGAATTTGATCGAGTTTGACTGAGTGGTTTGTATAAGGATGAGATGTTGTGAAAAAAGAACTGTGTCAAAATTGGGGGATTTGATGTAAGTCAAGTCAACTCTATTTTCAGAACATAAACTCCAGTTTTAGTGAACTAGAGTTTCGTAATAGTTTGGCAAAGAATTTTTGAAAAGAGTTTCAAAATTAGAAATTAAGCAAGTCTTCTTGTCACGTTAATGTGACGTGACGAAGAGGAAGACTGAGGTCCAAATTGAGGTCAGGGATGGAGCTGAGACAAATTGTTGGGAAGCAGACACCAGAGCCAGATGTTCTGACACCAGACATTAGGATCGGACACATCCTACAAGCGTTTTGACACCGTGTCTGAAACTGACCGCAGTGAAAACTTATGCTAACTCACATGAGTTAATCAACCCACGTCTAACATTCACCAAGCACCGATAAAGACATAACAATCACCAAGCACAGATAAAGACATAACAATCACCAAGCACAGATAAAGACAACGTATATAGCGGTGACTACGTCACCTAGACAAATCTCAATTTATATAACTAAGTGAAATTACAAGATTGACAAAAACCAATGTTGAACCCTTTGCCCTAATAGGTTCATCCTTTCACCACACTCAAGAAGAAAAGACAGAGATTACAATGAAATCACTCACCCTACCTATAGCGATCTCCCTGAACGAAGACGACGTCTTCTCGATCAGATCTCTTCCTTCTATCTTGGATGGCGAGCACTAAGAGCAAAGTATGAACTTTCTCTTAATTTTTCTGTGAACAAATACCATGAATCTGCACCTTGTGCTATCTTCTTTGTGCCTCCACCCTCAACCCATATATATAGTTGAGAAACTCTAGTTTAGGTTATAGAAATTTCTAAAAAGGAAATCCTAAAATAGGAAACCCATTATCTAAATTAGCCAGCACCAATTATGGACGTCCAAATCTGGTCAAATTAAATATTTGATACAGATTTGTAAATCTATTCAAATCAAATCAAATATTTAATGTAGATTTTCAAATCGCATTAAATCAAATCTTTGACCATATTTGGTCTTCAAATTTTGCTGTTACCAAATCCAGACTGGACCTAACATACTCCCTCTCCAGTCTGATGAGAGAGTGTTGACCCCATGGATCCTCAACTGAACTACATGCATGTCGTCCTGCGACAAAGTTCTTGCTTCCCCATGCCACCGAGCTTCGATCTCCCGAGCTGCTTTGTATCTTCCTTCGTCTCCAGCTACTCGACCATCACGTCGACGCTAGCTGCCATGCGTAGCACCTCCTGCACCACTGGAATCCTGCCGATATCAATGACACGGCCAAGACAGAAGCCCCTGACGATCAGCCTCACCGTAAGTCTTGGCTATATGTTCTCGACTTCCATCTTCCACCAGAACGTACTACCGTTTCGACGAGCTTCTTCACCCTTGGCTGGCCCAACCAAGCGGACGGTACGGTTCTCCCGAGATTCAGACTAATAATATGTCCACCTTCGTGTCTGGTATTGAAGCTCATCCGTACACATGCATCCTCGAGCAGAACATCATCCACAATGTACGTCGTCGATGACCCACACTTCGTCCGGAACTGTGCAAATGGAGATGCACCCGTCTCAGATTGAGTTTGCTGCACACCTTGATCTTCTAATGTCGTTCCGTAAAGTTTTGGCAAACAACCTGTCACAAAAACCGGATCCATAGAACAAATTACATCTGGAGACCGACCAGCTGTCATGGGACCTACAGACTGATCATGAATCTTTGGCTCATTAACATTCGTCGCTTTGTCTCGACGAACCGAATCCTCCGTATCCCTCAAAATATCTCGAAGACCCTCCTCAGCAAGTTCTTGACGATCCACTAACTCTTGTTGAACACCCCTCGAGCCTCCATCCGATGTTTGTGGCCTGCATGTACAACTTAGCGGCTTGAGCCTGTACATGCCACAACATAAATCTTCTCGAGCCAACTGTTGGGAATCCTTCGTAAGCATCCAATCTTTGTCCCCAAATACGCTCGCACATCCTTGAGGACGAGCTTCTCACCAAGCTCCTTTGTCAATTGCACATCACTGATGTCTACAACAGCAGTCGTCCCATTGTTGTCCATCTTCACACGTCCAAACCTACCATCTCGGTATGACGTAAAGATCCTCCTGTATGGAGTGGCGTGATACGATGCTCCCGTGTCTATGATCCAATCGCCATCATAACACATGCCACAAGGTTCCTATGCGTCGGTCGTTGCGATGATGATATCTCCCATTATCATGAGATCTCCTGATCATCCTTGCCTTTGGCCTTCTCAGTTTTAATCTTCATGCAGTTCCTCTTGATACGACCCATTTTGCTACAGTGATAGCAGCCCTCCTTGTGGTCCACAATCGCAAGATTCTGAGAACTCCTCATGTCCTCGTCTTGACTTGGGTCTTTCTTTTTCGTAGGAAGAAACCAGAGCGGACTCCTGCGACGATTCCACTTGCTTACGTCGGATTTCCTCATTCAACAAACTACTTTTGACTGTCTCCATCGTGATAACTCCATCAGGCACAGAGTTGCTTATCGACACCACCAACGTCTCTCAACTTTCCGGCAGAGAACTCAAAAGCAGCATGGCCTGAAGCTCATTATCAATCACCTATCTTCATAGCAGACAGTTGATTGATGATTCCCTGAATCTCGTTCAGATATTGTGCTACCGGGACACCCCCCGTGTACTTCGAGTTGACGAGTTGACGAATAAAAAATGTCTTGTTGCCAGCCATCTTCCTTTCGTACAACGAATGCAGCTTCTCCTACAATGCTTTTGTCGAACTCTCCATGGATACATGGTGAAATACCGAATCGTCCAGCCATTGGCGGATGAATCCAATGGCCTTCCGATCAAGTCGTTTCCAGTCATCAACAACTTAGTCTGATGGCTTGGCGTTGTCGTCCTCCAACGGACCATGCAAGTCCTTGCACCATAATAGATCCTCCATCCTTGGCTTTCAAATTGTCCAGTTCCTTCCTGTGAGAGTGATCATACGTGTGTTCATATGCTTCGTAGACATGGTTGCATATTCTCTCTCGCGAACCTGAGAGCTCTAATACCAGGTGTTGGAAATCAGACACCAAAGCCACATGCTCTGATACCAGACGTTAGGATAGGACACGCCCTACAAGCGTTCTGACACCGTGTCTGAAACTGACCGTAGCGAAAACTTAGGCCAACCCACCTGAGATAACCAATCCATGTCTAACGAAACCAAGCATAGATAAAGATAACGTATATGGCGGTGAGTACGTCACCTAGACAAATCTCAATCTATATAACTCAGGTAAAATTACAAGATTGAAAAAAATTAATGTTGCATCCTTTGTCTTAATATGTTCAATCCCCTCACCACACTCAAGAAGAAAAGACAGATATTACAATGATATCACTCACCCTACCCGTAATGATCTCCCTGAACGAAGGCGAAGACTCCTCGATCAAATCTCCTCTTCCTTCTATCTTGGATGATGAGCCATAAGAATAAAGTATGGACTTTCTCTTAGATTTTTTGTGGACAAACACCATGAATCTCCACCTTTTGCTCTCTTCTTTGTGTCTCCACCCTCAACCCATATATATATATAGTTGAAAAACTCTAGTTTAGGTCATAGGAATTCCTAAATAGAAAACCCTAAAATAGGAAACTCATTACCAAAAATAACCACTTGTGTCGGGCAATCTCCTGCTCACCATCTCCTGTGATAATCATATCGTCCACATACACCGCAAGCATGGTGATGTGGCCTCCACTCTGACGGAAGAACACAGTATGATCAACATTGATCTACTGATATTCCATTCCTATCATCGCCCTCCACGTTCGAGGAGACTGCTTCAGTCCATAGAGAGACTTCTTCAACCTGCAGACCTTGCCCACTGTCTTATCGGTGCAGAATCCTGGTGGTATCTTCATGTACACTTCTTCCACTATATTCCCATGAAGAAACACATTCTTCACATCCAGTTGGTGTAGCTTCCATCCACGATTCGCTGCCAAAGAAATCAGGGTGCTGACGGTGCTCATCTATTCCACTGGTGCAAATGTCTCATCATAGTCAATGTCGTACGTCTAGTATCCTTTTGCCACCAGTCGAGCCTTGTAGCGCCCAACTTTTTTATCTGGGTTCTGCTTCATAGTAAAGACCAACTTGCATCCGACTGCCCTCTTTCCTCTGGCAGTTTTACCAGTTCCCAAGTGTGGTTCTTCTCAAGAGCGCCTAACTCCCCGTGCATCGCTGCTTTCCACTTTGGATCGTTCTTGGCAACCTGCCAATTGTTAGGTACAGTAATACTATCCAAAGATGCAATGAATGCTACATGAGAAGAAGAGATGTTATTATATGAAACAAACTGAGCAAGGTTCCAACCATATCTATCAAGAGGATTTTTCGTATTGCTGCGAGTGGTCCTCCGTACTGATAATGGTGTGGGAGAAGTAGGAATAATGATATCACTTGAAGGGAAACCTGATGGTGGTGGTGGTGTAGGTATCTCAGGAGTTGAGACGAACGCATGCAAGGGACTTGGCACTGGCACTATAGGTACTGGTCCTGCAGTTTGCTTCCCTTTCCTGCTATAGGTAAGTAACTCCCCCTGAGCTATGGGCCTAACACCTCTCATCGCCTCCCCCTGTTCCTCTTCACTCTCCTGCTCCTCCTCAAACGTTCCTCCATGCCATACTCCTAAATCGGTCACCATACTCTCACCAATCTCCCTCTCTCGCCTCATACTCTCAGTATCAGGTGAGTTGCTCATGGATGAGGTTCCCTCCTGACGGTAGTATGGCTCAAACTCCCTGAAGTGAAAATTCATGCTCACAAACTTCTTCTTCTCTACTGGTCTCTAGCACACGTACCCTTTCTGAGTCGCTGAATAGCCCACGAATACGCACTTGACTTCTCTGGGTCAAGTTTTCCAACAGACAGTCTGTTGTCCTTCATAAAACATACGCAGCCAAACACCTTTAGTGGGAGTATCCCACTATTATTTTCTTGCAATATCTCACATAGAGACTTCCATCCCAGTACCTTCGAGGGCATCATGTTGATCAATCGAGCTGCTGTCAACACTACATGTCCCACAGACTCTGTGGGACATTCATGGCGATCATCATGCTCCTTACCACATCCAGAAGGTGTCTGTTCTTCCTTTTCGCCACTCCATTCTGTGCTTGTGTGTATGCACAGGTAGTCTGATGTTGTATCCCTTGGACTGACAGGTGTTCCTCAAGTACTTTGTTGGTATACTCTGTTCCATTGTCAGACCTTAGTACATTCACCACTGCTCTGTACTGAGTTTGGATATGTTTATGAAAGTCTCAGAAACAGGCAAAGATCTCACTCTTATTCTTTATCAAACACAGTCAGGTGACACGAGAGGAACAATCAATAAAAGAGACGAAATACTTGTAACCATTCATAGTAGTTGTGGCGCACGGCCCCCAAACATCAGAATGTATAATATCTTCTTTGGCCCGCACCAACATATGAGCTCCTAGTAAGTTTGTCTAAATCACATGCATCACATACTAGTTTCTCCTTATTTGCCTTCTCATAAATAGATGTATACAACCTACTCAAAATACCAAAAGAGGAGTGCCCCAACCACCTGTGATAGAGTATCAGTGTATTCTCGGCACTCATCTTTGGTCCTCCCATTCCTGCCCTTTCTGCCACAGACACCAATGCCGAATCCAGTCCTTTCCGATCTAGGTACCATAGTCCATCATGCCAAGTGCCAGTCCCAAGTCTTCGTCCCGTCTCCTTCGCCTAGAAGATCACCTTAGGAATATCAAAAGAGAATGCATTTTAGTTAGAGGATTATAGAACTAATGGACAAAAGACTGACTGGAAAAGAAGGAGCATGTAAAATATTGGATAATCTTACTGAACCTGTACAATCGACAGTACCCTTACTGACCACTGGCTGGAAAGTACCATCGGCTATTTGAATGCTATTTGCAGATGCTAGGTGAGTGTAGGAAGAGAACTCACTAGCATTCCCTGTCACGTGTGGAGACGCACCCGAATCGACAATCCAGTCCGACGATCTAAGGGAAGACATAGATGCAAGGGCGAGTGAGTCATCAGTACCTTCCGATGGATGGACATACATGACAGCGTTGCCTCTGGCGAAGACTGAGGTAGACGCCTCCTCAGTCCCACTCCTCTTGTCTCCATCGCTTGACGCTATTTGCTTTCTCCTGAGTACTTCCAGCATGCCCAGTAGTGTCTGATCCTCCTCAATATAGGCACCATTAGCTCCCTTCTCGCCTTCTACTACCAGCAGGTTCGCTCGATAACCTCCTCGACCACCCCGTCGACCCCCATGACCACGGCCACGTCCTCCAAACTGTCCACGTCCGCCACCTGAATCTCCCTCCTTAGGTGGTTTGGTGCAAGCATACCTCAGATAGCCCACCTTCCCGCAGTTGTAATACTGTCGGGGGTCTCCCTTAGGTCCCGTGCCGCCTGAATTGGCAACCGTCAGTGTTGTCTTCACTTCCGGAGGACCACATGTCCCTGCATATAGCTTGATACGAGTCTCCTCCTGGATCATGGCCGAGATAGCCTCCTCAAGTGTAGGAATCTTCGATTGGGCTAGAAGTAGTGCTGTCCTCGGTGCAAATACTACAGCCAGCCCCTTAAGAAACTCTATCGTCCTCTCCTGCAAACATACCTGTCTTTTCTTACACTTTGGGTCATCGCAACTCGTCCGATCTGAAAAGTGATCATAATCCAACCACAGACGCTCCAACTCCGTGGCATACTCCTGTACCGTCTTCTCCCTGTATGGTGTCGTCGATCTCTCCCTTGATATGAAAAACCCTCAAGTTATTCCTCACATCATCGTAGGTTCTCCTCAACTTCTCCCACACGTCTTTCACCATCTCAAGGCCATCTACTGTGACGGTAATCGACTGGATTAAAGAATTGAGGAGCCAAATGTATACCACCATATGAGTGGACTTTCACTCGACGCGTCCTGCCGAGCTCTCATCCGGCTCTGTCTTCTCTCCTGACAAGAAACCCTCCAGGTTCTTCCCTGCGAGGGTTCTCCTCACCCGTCGTGACCAACCCAGGTAGGTGGCCGGTCCATCAAGCTTCAGATCGATGGATGGAAGCTCTAACTTCGCCAATGTTCGTGTCGCACTCTCACCAGCCGACAGTTTTATCAGCTTCATCAACGTTGCGACCTTTGCAGAATCCAACTTCTTGATGATCGCCTCCATCGATCCTCTTCTCCGATCATCTCACACCCGTCCCACGGTTCACTTTCGCCCTCTTCATTCTCTCCTAGATCCGATCAAGTCTCTCCCCTATTAGATCTAGGCCTTCGATGTCAACGTCTGGAACGACCTACGGGAGACGACAGGAACCGCGGCAGAAGGCTCTGCGGGAGTCGCGGCTTCGCGGTGGTGGTGGCGGGCGAGCGGCGATGGTGGTGGCGGGCGAGCGGCGCGGCAGCGGTGGTGGCGGGCGGTGTGGCAGTGGTGGCGGCTAGGGTTTGGGTTCTGATATCATGTAGAATAATTTGGAGTATTTGTTATATTTTTTATTGATAATCTCTTGGCTATTTATACCCTTACAACCCTTCATCTTACATTAATACCCCATTAAAATTCCATGTAGAATATTCTAATATCCCAACAAATATACCAAGAATATTCTAATATACCAACACAAACCTCTCACTTGTTCACCTATTCAGAGGTTTATGTCATGTTTACCATTGGTAATACCAGTTCATGCAATTCCTATGGAGCTGTATGGAACAAAGCTATTTTCATAGTTGAATCCATTAGTGAAAAAGGTCATGTGTTTGTTGATATGTACGTAAAAGCTTTCAAGGACCCTGCATCACCTGTAATTCTATTGCTAGACTTTGACAAAGGTGCAAAGAAAAATATCAATATCCAATATGCTTTATCAATGCAGTGTTAATAATGGGACATTGTGAAGAATATCCATCTGTTTCTTCCACTAAACGGCTTCATACAGCATATAGCTCTTACAAGGTGTCTTGAACTTTTTTGGGAATTAAAATCTAATCTAATAGGCTGACTGATGGTAGTAAAAATGGTTCCATTTGAAAACTTGCATTTCTCACCAGCATCAAATTCACATATTGTTCCCTTGAAATGATATGAAGTCCTGAAAGGGATATTAATTTAGTCTGTTCGATACAGCTCTTAATTCTGCATATTATTGCTCATTAATCCTTCAAGGGAAAAATGTTATTAAGTTTATATTCAGAATGGAGGTAAAGTTATGCTTCTGTCTTTGTGTATATTCTGGCATATTATGTTCCATTCTGGTCTGCATGATATGAACTAGCACTGGGAACTTTCATCACAAACAAAGATGATAATGAAGAATGAAGGTGCACACACATAAAGAGCACAATAAGGATGACAGGAAATAGTTGTGTTATGTGCAAGGATAATTTTTGTTGATATACTTAGTTCTTGGGCATGTTCTGGGATGGTGAGAATTGGACCAGGAGATGATGAACTAGCATGTGATAGTCAAAACCTAAGGATAACATAATTCCATATAAGTTTATAGGGGATATAAAGGAGGAGGTGGACACCCTATACGAGCATTTGGACAAAGAAGTGGACACTTGCAGAGAGAGGGAAGATGAGAGGAAGAAGTTAGAAAAGCTCAACCTAACAGAAATTAGGACCTTATGTAAATATTAAGAAATATGTGTAAGTTGACCCTAGAAATCGGGAAATTTTGCATTCAACTTGTACTGAATTTTCTTCTTTCAACTCTTCTGCCACATAGCTAACCATTGTTAATACTAGCATGGCAGTATAGTTTATCCTTCACAAAGAAATTTTTAGCTTCTCTTCTTATTGAGGCTAAATTTCTAATTTTTCCTGTTTACTCTCGGGAGTTACCAAATCTTATTTCCTTGTTTTTATGTCTAATGAACTATAAATAAATAAAAAGTTCATTTGGGTGTACATGGTATGTCTTTGTTCATTTTCTGTATCAAACTTCTGTACATGTTTTTCTGACTGTGAGAAGGTTTTGTGCTTTATCTTCTACAAATGAATGCTCTAGAAAGATAAAATTTGAACCTAGAATACCGATATACAGTCCATCCACTTACCCAAAAGCATAAGATGCCTGATTTTTTTTGTATTAACTTATACTGTTTTTGGCAAAGGATAATGAATTTGTTGATGGAAATACATTCCTAGTATGACTTTAGTTCATGACAGTAGCTAACTAACTCATTGCCATCATACAGAAATGAGTGAGAACCTGGATGATGAAGGGAACAACCCTAATAACCCTGGAATGTCATCAAGACAGCGCTTGCGGTGGACGCACGAACTTCATGAGCGTTTTGTGGATGCTGTTGCACAACTCGGTGGAGAAGACAGTGAGTATTATACTCGTCAAAATTATGAGTTAGAGTTCATTGTTAGTGTTGAGTTATAGGACTTATTGAGTCCCACATTTGATAGAAAGTAAGGAGGAGGCTAGCCTCCTCCTATATATATGTACCTCCTCTTTGAGAAATAAATCAATTATATTCTTTCTACATGGTATCAGAGCCAAAATTTTGAATCTCTTTTTCCATATTAAAAAGTTTTTTTTCTTCTTCTTCTCCGTTGCCGTCCTTCTTCTCCGGCGTCGACGTCCCCTGCGGGTATCGTCGAACCTGTCGTGAAGCAGGGTAGCTGCGGGAAGCAGGGTACGCTGTCGAACCTGCGGGAGGCAGGGTATGTTGTGCTGCCGAACTTCCGTGTGGCTTGTTAGATCGTGGATAATCAGAGAGAAACTCTTGTGTGATCCTCTGATTTCATTGTTGTTCATTAGATCGTGGATAATCAGAGAGGAACTCTTGTGTGATCCTCTGATTTCGATCTCAACGTGGGTTCTGAGATTATAGAGCATACTTCCTGAGAAGTTCTGCACAGATCTCTATCTCTAGCCTTCGCGAGTTCTACCCATCGTGCACATCTCCTGCCGCATGAACTTGGAGCTGTACAGATAGATGGAGAAAGCCGTGATTGCATGTAGGCGCACGACCCATGTTTGAGTTGCGTTTGATCTCGTTGGGTTTGCGATAAGTGCAACTGTGAAGATGGGAACACCTGTGACTAGTCAGGAGCTTAAGGAGATATTGGAGGGGGTGGTCAGGGTGTTTCAAGCCAAATTAGAGGAGACCTCATCCAGTAGGGCAGTCGTACCCGCACCAGAACCGTCGCAGGTGATGAAGAAGATAGTGTTGCTGCCCAATGACATCAAACTTGAGGGGACGAGAAACTACCTAAGTTGGTCTAGAAGGGCGCTGTTGAACCTTCAGACCAAAGGGACTTGAAAAATATGTGAATAGTGCACTGAGCCGGAGGATAAGACGAGTGTCGAGTGGAGCATATGGAGTCACCTTAATTTTCTGGTGGTTTCTTGGTTGCTGACTTCTGTGTCTCCATCCATAGCTGGGAAGGTGGAGTCGATCTGCAGTACAACTGGTATCTGGAAGACATTGGCTGGGATGTACTCTGTAGCTGGGAGTGTCATGATGATGATGGAAGTTGAGGAGAAGATTGATGCTACCACACAGGGGGAGAAGACAGTACTCCAGTATACAGTGGAGCTACGTCACTTATGGGCGGACTTGGACCACTATGATCCGTTATTATTGTAGAACTTAACAGATGTTCTCCTTGGAAAGCAGTAACTTTAGCGTAGGCGTATGGCTCGTTTTCTCAAGGGTCTGAACCCGCAGTTTGAGGCTAGGAGGGCATCAATGTGTCATTTGCCATATTTCTCATCCCTGGATGAGGCTGTTGAATCGATGGAGCAAGAGGAGATCAGACAGAAGGTGATGAAAGACGAGATCTCATCCGCTGTCCGCTCGGCATTGGTGGTTCCTAGTGCTCCCATCAGCGATAACAGGAAGTGCTACAATTGCGGAAAGAAAGGGCACATCAGCTACAACTGCCCTCAACCCCGCAATTCTGGTCATGGCCGAGGAGGCAGAGGACAAAGAGGTGGACGTGCAGGTCAAGGAGGCAGGGGATATGGAAGCCAAGGAGTTGCTCACCTAGTTGTGCCAGAGGAGACCACTACTGAGATGACGAGCCAAGATAACAGAGCTGGAGAAACTACGTCAGTTCAAGCTTCAGGTTAAGAGTTCTAAGGGCAAGGGACATGCCACTCAGAATCTGACTGACACTACCTATCTTGGTAACTTTACTGGTTACGCTGCTCATATGGGCAAAGGTATGCCGGTTCAGGCATTTGCATCCACTAAATCTCATATTGATTGGATCATAGACTCAGGTGCATCTAGGCATATCACAGGTACATCTAGTGAGTTTGCATTATATTATTCGAACAAGCATATGCATCTCGAGACAGTTCAGACTGCTGATGGGACATACCAACCCATCAGGGGTACTGGCTCGGTCCATTGTACATCTGTCTTGCATGTTCCTTCATTTTCGGTCAACTTATTTTCTGTTAGCTCTCTCATTTATCAAATGAATTGCATTGTTCTTTTTGATCGGGATATGTTCTTTCCAGGAGAAGGCCACAGGGAAGAGGCTTGGGACTAACATATGACGTGATGGCCTTTGGTAACTGAACAGGAAGGCTGCAATGCTCGCTGCTACTATTAGTAGAGGGCCAGAGACAAGCAATGCTTCAACACTGCAGATTGGGGCATTAATCTTTTGATAGTTTGAATAAGTTAGAACCTGAGATAATGCATAAAGTAGACAAAAAAAAGGTTATTTTGTAATGCTTGTGAACTTGGGAAGCATACACGTTCTATTTATAAAATGGTTGGTCTTCGAAGTTTGGAGTCATTTGTACTTGTTCATTATGATGTTTGGGTATGGGTCCTACTACTATCAGTGGATTCAGATGGTTTGTTACCTTCATTGATTGCTACTCACGTATGACCTGGATCTACCTGATGAAGCAGAAATCTGAGATGTACAAATATTTTCAAGACTTCTCGGCGTATGTGTAGACCCAGTTTGGAGTAAATATGAAGATTCTTCGAACAGATAATAGGACCGAGTACACCAAATTTTTTTTTGCTAATTTCATCTCTAGTTAGGAAATTTTTTATCAAACCACTTGCCCAGACACTCCTGCTCAGAATGGGGTGGCTGAACGCAAGAGCAAACATCTACTAGAAGTGGCAAGTTCTTTGATGTGACAATGAATGTGTCGAAGTTCTTGTGGAGTGAGGCTGTTATGATAGCATCTTATCTAATTAATAGGATGCCTTCAAGAATATTAGGGATGAAGACGCCATGTGAGATGCTCTTAGACTTTAATATTTTTATTGTTCAACTAAGGGTGTTTGGCTGCACATGTTTTGTGATAGATCACAGAATGATGGTGAGCAAGCTGGATAGGCAGTTAAATGTATCTTTGTGGGCTATTCATCAAGTCAAAAAGGATACAAGTGTTGGTGTCCTACTGAAAAAAGACTGTTTGTCAGTATGGATGTGACCTTTCGAAAGTTTGAACCATTTTATGGAAGAAGACGGAGTTAAGTTTCTTGTTCGATGATGGCTATACTAATGCTAGTAGAGAGGGGGAGAATGAGAGTGACATCGTGGTTGGTATGATTCAATGTCATTTTGAGTCACCAAGGAGTGATGGTGTCTCAGGGGAGCCGACAGTCAGGGGGAGCTGAGAGTATATAGGGAGCATGAACAACATGAGCAGCAGCAGCATGAGCTTCCTCCTTTTGTGCCTAGGCCAGTACCTACAAATACTGATGTCCCAAGTCCCTCTTCTCTTGGACCTTCTTTAGCCCTTCCACCTGATTCACCTGGTAACAATTCCACCCATGATACTTCTAATACTCTTGTCTTGCTTCGTAGAACTTCTAGAGTCAATGTTGGAAAACCTCCAGCTAAGTTTGACAGTTGGGATACTGACATTGTACATTATATTTTATATGCATCAACTCCACCTACATATAAGTCATTTCTTTCATCGTTAGATTCCGTGCTTGTACCTAACAACGGGCAGGTAGCTAAGCAAGATCCTAGATAGTTTAGTGCCATACAGGAGAAACTTTAGGCCTTGAAGAAAAATGACACATGGGAGCTGGTACCGCTGTCAGCTGGAAAGCGTGTTGTTGGATGTAAATGGGTTTATACTGTTAAGCAGACTCTGGAGGGCAAGATTGACAGGTACAAGGCCAGATTGGTTGCTAAAGGCTATAGTCAAACTTATGGTATCGACTATGACGACATCTTTGCTCCAGTAGCAAAGATAAACATTGTGTGAGTGTTGGTGTCATGTGCTGTCAACTTCAATTGGCAACTACATCAGCTAGATGTCAAGAACGTCTTTTTGCTCGGGGATCTCCAGGAGGTGGTGTATATGGAGATTCCACTAAGCTTTGTTAATTCACAAGCAACGGGGATGGTATGCAAATTGAAGAAGTCTTTGTATAGGCTAAAGCAGTCTCCGAGAGCATGATTTGATAGATTCAGGCTTGCAGTATGTGGTATGGGGTATAGACAGTGCAATGGAGATCACACTGTATTTTACAGGCACTCCAAGACTCGTATCACTGTTCTTGCAGTCTATGTTGATGATATTGTAATTACTGGAGACGATACTGAGAAGATCCTACGGCTGAAAAAAATACTTGGAGAGGAATTTGAAGTTAAAAATGTGGGACAGTTGAAGTACTTCGGAATTGAAATTGCAATGTCGCGAAAGGGTATAGTGCTTTCTAAACGAAAGTATGTTCTGGACCTTCTTTCAGAGACAGGAATGCTGGGTTGCAGGGTTGCTTCTACTCCTATCGATCAGAATCACAAGTTGCGTGCTGAGGGTGGTGATCCGGTGAGTAAGGAACAATATCAAAGATTAGCTGGTCGGCTTATATATTTGTCATACGAGACCTGATATTACTCATGCCGTGAGTGTGGTGAGTAGATATATGCATGATCCAAGAGAACAGCATATGGAGGCAGTTCGCAGAGTTCTTAGGTATATTAAAGGAAGCCTAAGAAATGGGTTATGGTTTAGAAGTTATGGACATCTGAGAGTTGAATGCTACTATGATGCCGATTGGGCAGGTTGTATGGATGATCGCAGGTCCACTACAGGTTACTGTATTTTTGTTGGAGGCAATCTTGTATCGTGGTGCAACAAGAAGCAAGATGTAGTGGCTAGGTCTACAGCGGAGGCCGAGTACAGGGCTATGACAGTTAGCCTGTGCGAGATGATGTGGGTGAAGAGCTTCTTGTCTAAGATGCGTTTGTTTAGAGGAGACTCCCTGCACCTTTGGTATGACAACAAATCAGCAATTGATATTGCAAACAATCAAGTTCAGCATGATTGCACCAAACATGTGGAGATTGATCAGTTCTTCATCAAGGAGCAGCTAAATAGAAAAGTTTTGACTTTAAGCTATGTGAAATCAGCGGAACAATTAGCTGATTGTTTAGCTAAAGGTTTAGGTTCTAGAAAGTTTGATATCTTTTGTAACAAGATGGGGATGATTGATATCTATCGTCCATCTTGAGGGGGAGTGTTGAGTTATGAGAACTTATTTAGCCCCACATTGGATAGAAAGTAAGGAGGAGGCTAGCCTCCTCCTATATATATGTACCTCCTCTTTGAGAAATAAATCAATTACTTTCTTTCTACAGTTAGGGATATCAAATCGTATATTAAAAGATCTAGCTTCTTTTATAAAATTATTAGACATCATCCTCCACCCGTTGTTCTTCGCTTTCCTTTTATCTTGAACAGACGCGGAATACTGCTATTTAAGTATTATCTTCCCTACATTTATTTACGTTGTAAGTTAATTTAAATATCCTCCTCGTCATTTATATTATGCCAGACAAAAGGACCGTTTCAAAATGTCTCCAACTTACACAATTTTTTTCACATAATTTTGTTTATATGTTAGAATGTCATTTTATTATACTACCTATTAAAATGTTTGATAGATATATAGTCTCTACTTAGAGCAAGAACTTAGTTATTTTATTAGAAATTGGAATTTTTATATGACTTTGGCACTCCTATAAAATGGAATATGTCCTGAAAGATTACAAATGGCACAAACACTCACATTAATAAATCGTGATTTCCAGATTAATCTTCATTGTATAGTAAGCTTAAATGGGTTTAATCGCATCAAACTTTTCTTGTGCTTTCATATGTGACATGTCTTTTCCTTTATAGGAGCCACTCCTAAAGGTGTTCTCAAACTCATGAGTGCACAAGGCTTAACAATATACCATGTCAAAAGTCATTTACAGGTATCCGAGTGCAAGATGATACATATTTACAGCTATTCATGTCCATGTGCTTTAATGTTTTTGTGCTTTGCCTGACCTCACTGTTTGATTCTCCAGAAATATCGGCTAGCAAAGTTCCTTCCGGATTCTTCTAAAGATGGTAGGTACATGTAACTTCGGTTGCAAGAGTTCTATAATTGGGACTATTGCTTTAGTGGTGGTGGAAGTTTATTTGTTGTAGGAGAAGCACCTCCATATAAGACTAATCAACCTCCTTCAAGAATGTCTTGTCTAACTTTTTTTTTTTTTACTTGTGTAGGTAATATGGGTGAAAAGGGAGAGCAAGGGGACCTAGTTTTGACCCTTGAAAACACTTCGTAAGCGTCAATATCTTTTACTTCGTCACATAAAAAAAAAAGAGGAAAGCATAAGCAATTAGGTGGTTGTATTTTTGCAGTTGTCTTAAGTAGATCATACACTACTAAAATATAGAGGAATAGCGATGGTTGTTTTCCGTCGTCAAAATGTCGCTATTCACTATTAGCAACTACCCGGCAACGGTATTTAGACGAAAAACATCATTCGGTAAACGTCACGTCGCTAAAAGATTCCGTCGCCAATCAGTCGAATTTTTTATTATAAACTGACGTAATTGCGACGTCAATTTAGTTGATGTCTATGCGACATTTTAGCGATGGATTCATTAAGCGACGTATATACGACAGTAATTTAGTTTATAATGACGTCTAGATAGCGACGGATTTACGTCAAAAATGGCGTCGGTTTAGCGACGTTATAGCGACATTATTTATGTTCCTGATACTGAAAAAAGTCTGATACTCAAGTTGGCGACGGAATAACGACATTACTTACTGTCGGGCGGAAGTCGCCTGTTCGTCGACGTGTCGGTAATCCGTCGCCCAAGAATAGAAATTTACTTGGCGACGGTTGTATCCGTCACTAGAGTGTCGCAAGTACGTTATAGGTAGCAGCTAAGTCGACGTATGTCTGTCGCTAATGTGCACATAACTGCAAAAAAAAAAATTAATACAGATATCCCAGCATGTTTGGTTTATATAAAACCTGTTAAACATTATCAATATATCAACCACCCAGCACAATCCGCTGTAGAATTTTCGTCCAATCGGACCTTCAACGGCACAAACGCACGCTGAAAACACATACGAGACATAATTCAGAAAAGACATATAATTAACATAATAAAATCAATCGCATACATGAACAACATCCACAAGTCCACGACCACAAGTCCAAATAAAATAATCAAAGTACATGAACAACATCGACAAGTCCACGACCACGACAACACAAATAAATAATATTCACAAGTCCGCGATTACTACAACACAAATAAATATCAAATATAAAGAAAATTACCGATCTGACGGTGTTCCCTGGTCACGCAAACGTTCAAGGACGACCGAAGGAATTTCATTCACTAATTCAGATGGTAGTGACCTAACGCCTATGGCGGCAATAAACTTAGGATCTCATCACTGCGTCAGCAGATAGAATAGGGCCAGAAGCAGCAGCGGGAGAAGCAGAGGACGCCGGCGGTGGAGGTCTCGTCAAGCTGTTGATCGACTCATGCATACCCACCATTGTGGCCTGCAATGTGGTCATCGCCGTAACAAGTTGCTCTATGCTGTCAGGTTGTGCCGCAGCAGAAGACGCCGGCGGTGGAGGTCTCGAGTATACCGACATCTGCGACTCCAAGGTGTCTGTGCCGTAGACGCGTCCACCTTTTCCTCTTCGGTCAGCGGCCTATACAAAAAGGTCGTTCGTCCGAGCGGCCATGGAAGAGGACGTTGTGGCGGGCGAAGACTCAGCGACACTCTCTTCCACCCCATCCTGAGTGGCCCTTAGAGGCGCTCTCACTCTGCAGAGACTGGAACGCAGCTTATCCAATGACCCGTGCTTAATTTTCTAATGGACTTCTAACTTGTAATATAAATTCTAATACCTCATATTATTCTAACTTATAATATAAATTGAAATACTTACAGCAGTCTTGTTGGCCTTCTCGTCCACGTAGCTCCCGTCCTTCCTCTTGTGCGTATACTCAAAAACATTGGCAAAACTGATACTAGAGGGATCTCCCCCCTCCTTTGCCAACTTCTTCCCCTGTGTAGGAAACATTAAGAAAACATATTAGCTTGATAATTAATGTTATTTAGCTATATAATGAAAATATTTAAGTACTTCGCGTTATCTTACCAGGTTTCGATGGTGCATAGCGATGGGGATCGATCCACCAGTATGCAGACTCCCATGAGATCGCGCCTTCTTCCCTTGCTCGGATCTCTTCTTGAACTCAGGAGTATCGAGCTCCTTCTGCATCTTCTCCCAAAAATTATTACGGGTCCAGGGTTTCTCGCCCTTTCCAGCATTTATCTTTTTTTGCAAATCATCCTTCACATCCCGCATCTTCTTGCTACAGGCGCCGCGATATGTCTTCCTGATTTTCGCATCGCAATGCTCGGGCTATAAGTAGGTTTTCTGACCTACAAATTCAATTAACAATTAATATAAATGGATTATAAAATAATTAATAAATAGAATAACAGAAAAGATCGCATATACCTTCATCTGGTCAAGCAATATATACTGCATGTCGGACGGCACATCGGAGAATCTAAGGTAGGGGCCGTGGTAATTCCCCCTAATGATTTCTCCAAGTGCTGGAGTAGTACTATAGGAAAAAAATCTACAAAGAAATAACAACAGATTATTTAGTTGAATAAATAAATAAAATATATGAAATTAACTGCATCAGATGAAACATATAAATTTACTTACAGCTCTTTAGTCGCGGTCAAAGCTCCTTTATGACCTGCCCCTCCGGTCTCTCTGGTTGTGTCGGAGGACCACCCGGTCGGGGGATATACCGACCACTAGCATCATACTCTAAGTCTGAATACTCCGGGGCCCATCGTACAACTGCCGGAGTATCTAGTGGACGAACTGACGATGGGGTGCCGGGATCTGCATCAGACAATGACGGGGGCATAGATGCCGATGATGGAGCGTCGGGAACGTATACGACAAATGGCGGAGTGTCTATGCCTGTAGCCGATGGCAGAGTGGAGATACCTGCGACCGACAAGGGGGTATCGGGATCACGTAATCAAGGAGATAATCCATCCCCAGGTAGTATAAGACCATCCCCAGGTAGTATAAGATCATGACCACCTCGATCACGTCTACGACTACGATCACCACGATCACGAGTCACGACCACCAGCCATCTATGATCACGATTCACATATATAAACATCTAATAAATAGAACTAAGCAACATAATAGACATCTAATAAATAGAACTAAGCAACAAGATAAACATCTAATAAATTCTTTGGATGTGGGTTATCAGTTTCATGATTTCATCGAGGGTTTGGTACACCTTACCTATGTATGAACAAGGATTTATTTTACTTCCGCACCTAGCTACTCTAGGTTGGGGGGTAGGTCCGTGAGGGGAAGTTATAGGCTTTCTTGGTGGTGGGATCAATACATCTCCACCCTTTCTTCTGCTCATCGAGCAAGCGGGGAAGCGGGGTCCGGGGGGAGGGGGAACCAAACCTGAAGCGCCCCTTGTTTCAAAGAAAGGAGGACAGGTTATTCACACTTAATTTTATGGCCTGAGACGAATTGAAAGCTAAGCAGTAGTAATTATAAAGATCCCTTTATTCAACCTTATAGAATTAGAATTCTTCATTTTTGTTTGATTTTAGGGAAAACCCCATTTTTCTCTTTTTGTTTGTTCTATTACGAAGAATGACTGATTTCCAAGACTTGATCAGCAACATCTTATCTAAGCTTCAAGGGTGGAAGGCAAAGCGACTTATTCATTTCAGATCTGACCAAAATAAGGTTTTATTTGTATATTATATATGTGAAGTTCCTCCTTTTCCTGCTTAATGGCAAGAAGGAAAGCTAGTCTTCTTATAAATAACCTAAGTCTTGAGTTACCGCTCTGTTTCAATATCTTGTTTGGTGCCTGGTCCAAGGAAAGGAGTCCAAGTTTGCCTCATTTCCCGGTAGTAGGAGCAAATTTCGTCTATCGGAAGAGGAGACAATGGGGGTTACTATTAAGAAAATTTGTTCGAACCGCAAGCGCCTCAGGGTTTCCATTGTCTCTTGGAACTAACCAACAAAACAGCTATGAAAACTGAGATAGAAGTATTTTCAGTAAGAGATAGAAGTGTTTTTAGTTACTAAATCAGACTCCATCTCTAGGTACAGCATGTAGACAACATTGGTAATCTAATTATCGCCATTGTCGTCATCGCCATCGTTATTGTCGTCATCATCAAGCTCTTCTTCTTCTTCTTCTTCTTCAGAGACGTCTTCTTGGTCATAGACAAAGCCAATTATCTGGTTGTGAGCTAAGTCTTGTATATCAACCTCTTCCTCCCATCTATTTTCCTCGACAATAGCTTCAACATCAATATTATCCACGACATCTTCTTCCGACTGTTGTCCCAAATATTGAGGCTCTTGGACCTGGTCCTCCTGGTATGTTGCGTCTCCAACATTGAACGTATTTCTAGCTATAGTCTCACATGCCGTCCAACAGTCAAATCGATTTCTACGACGCCTTGGATAACTTATATAGTAGACTTGAACAGCTTGACTTGCTATCACAAATGAGTCAGACCTTCTATATCTCCTGCGATGGTTTATATCGACAAATCCAAATTGTTTATTAATTTTTCATCATTGATTTGGTGTTGTGTCGAACCAATCACATTTGAACATCATAATATTCATGTCATATGGGGCCGGATATTGTAACTCTACAATATCCCGAAGTACACCACAATAGTCAAAGTCTGGCTCGTCATCGTAGATGATCTCTCTTATACAAACACCGGAATCCTTTGTATTCAAGCCGTCAATAAGAAATTTTGTATTTATAGGATTTTTAGTTGCTTTAAACTTGAAGCCATTAATGACATAGCCTGGCCAAGTCCTTGCTTCCTTAATCGGTCACAATGCCAAATAACGAAGGCTCTTATTTATGAGTGTTGTTCCAGGCAAGAAAATATGTAAACATACGTCGATAATAGACATTATTAGCGACATATACAAAATGGTAGCGGTAGTATATTTAACATATTATCTGAGTTGCTTACATATTTGCTAAACAAGGACGTAAAGTTACAATCGACCTATCTTTGAAGTTCCTCATTAATATTGGGTGTCCTCATTTTAACTTTATCTCTAAATACACTGAGAGATAGAATCAAAATGAGTTAGTATATTTCATTGACAATATTAGAGATAAATGTCAAAGTCTAGTCACTTACATCTCCGAATCTCTCACTTCTTGTATGTCACAATTTAACAATACATATCGATGAGTTGCATCCAACTCATCGTCACCCAACCATCGTTTCTTATTAGCCCCAATAGGCTTGTCCCTCACATTGAATATCGACAAGCCTCCATTGTAGCGTGCTCTCCTACGTCTACATCATTCCTTGGAGCTTTATTTCGATTTGTCTCAACATGAGTATCGAAATAAATTGAGCAGAAGTTTGAGACCTCCTCGATAATATATGCTTCATATATCGAAGCCTCTATATGAGCCTTGTTTCCAACTTTCTTCTTAAGATGGTGTAGGTACCTAGAAAGACACATTACTTTGAATTAATTTAGAGTAAAAAATCACTTAATTTGCTAATCAAAATACGTCTTATATTGATATTTTACCTTTCAAATGGATACACCCATCGATACTGAACATGTCCATCGACACGTGCTTCGTACGGTAGATGAATCGACAGATGCTCCATACTGTCGAAAAAGCCATGAGGAAATACTTTCTCTAATTTGCAAATTGTCAAGACAATTTTCTTCTCAAGTTCAACCATATGCTGCACCGTCAGCTTACTTGAACAAATATCCCTGAAGAATATAGATAGCTCGGCCAAAGGAATCCATACAGCAAGAGGCAAGAACTCTCTAAAAGCAATAGGTAATAACCTTTCCATGAACACGTGGCAGTCGTGACTCTTCATTCCTGTTAGCTTGCGTTCATTGAGATCAACGCATCTGGACAAATTCGATACATAGCCGTCGGAAAATCGTAAACTGGATATCCAGTTGCATATTATCAATCTATCTTCCCTACTTAATGTGAATGGCGTTATTGGCTTCACAGGTCCACTAGTGTCACGACCCGATTCCGTAGAATCATTGGGGCGTCCCCCGAACCGTGACCACCGTGTGGGCCTGGGGTTGCGCCCGCACAAGGCTTTAATGATTTGCATAACAAGCACATATTCAGAGTACGCAGATAAATTGAAACACAGATTTGAAACATGGAAAAGTTCTCTTTATTGATAATGAACATCTATTACAAACTCTTGAACGAGTCAGCTAATTTGCCGCACAGGCTTACAAAAGTGTTGACACAAAATGAGATAGCAGTCATGTACATTACATCCCTTTACTAAACTTCAAAATGTATAGACCTCCGGGCTGGAGGACGGCTTTGCCACGGAGCTGTATTGTGTATATAGAGTTGCAAGCTCCTGCTTCAAGGATGGCGCAATCAGGATGCGCCTACAGCTGGACTGGATCGGAAAGACGACTTCGGCTCCTCGCTCGGTTCACCTTAGTGCGGAGAACCTGTTTCAATGAGTGTCAGTATGTCGAAACATACTGGTGAAGACGAGCTAACCCAACTATACCAATCAACACGTTGTTTTAATGAAGTATGCATATTATTGTGGGTTTCTATCTTGCCTTAGTTCATTTACATGTAAGCAGCATATAGAATTTACTGAAATGAACTTGTCACCGTTCGGTGACTTTTACCTGTCCGTCTGAACGACCTGCACAATACTTACCATGTCTTCCCTGCCACGAAGACACAAGTTACTTTGCAACAAGTTTAAATATACAAGAGATCACTGGCGTGATGCCACAATGGACACTAGTCACTGGCGGGAATTGTATGTAGCGAAAGTACAAGGAGCGCTACATGCCATCCCGTCCAGCACAATGGACTATACAATAGAGTTCCGTCCGGACCGGATCGGTGCCAGTGCCCCAGCGACCGTCCGCAGGAACCAATGACCTTGTGCACAAGTTGTCCGTGATCGAACAATATGTTTCTAAGTTAACAATTGAGGCAACACAAGTACAAGAACACGAGTACAAGACAAGCAGTATTGCATGATTCATTTTGCATAGCCTCCCTGAACAATTATGTGCATAAATATGTGTTCTATACTTAGCACGATTAATAGAACATTTGCAATGAACTAGCATACAGTATGATAACCGTTCACAAGTTTAATCGACAAACAATAACACCCAAGTCTATTCCCTTTTTATCTTGGTATCTTTTATTATTATTTGGTATCGTTTGATCGGGGCAAAGAAGAATGCAAGATTTATTAGGTGTGAAGACTTGGAAGCAGGGCTAGCTAATCGGGATGGTAGCCACTCACTTAGTTGTTTGGAAGGGAGAAGAAAAGAGGCGCTTCACGACTCCGCTCGTAAGCCGCCTACTGCTCGTTCACCTACATCACGAACAGCTCGATCAATACTTCTTCCACTCTTTCCAATCTCGGAATTGAAGTGCAGTTCAATGAACGAAAACAATGAAACTCATCGAAACCGTTCAAGGAAAACAAGCAAATCCCAAAACCAACTCAAAGCACGAAAGCAACAAGCGACATCGAAAATCGAGGCAATAAAAGATAGCAGCGGAGAGGTCCCTCCTGACTCTGCCGCTAAGTCGATCCTGGGGGTACGGTCCACTGAATATGGGAATCGATTCCGAAGAAACAAATCCATAACGAGGACGAGTTCTTATTTCAATCTATCCCGATCGAACGATACCGTCTTGTGTTTCTTAGCCGCGCTCCCCGCACCGGGGGAACGGGACACTATATCCTACCTAACCAATTGGAAGTTTCGTCCTCGAAACTTAGGAATAGAACCTACCGTTATGGAACATTACGTTGAGGATGGCGATCATGACGCAGTGGACAATTTTGAACTGTATGGTTTGATTCGCCACAGGCCAGACATAACCCAAGTTTCAGACGACAATTATCCTTTGTATGCCCCGGCTTGTTACAGAAGTAACATAGCTGCCCTGGTTTCCCTCTCTGCGGACCACCGTTGTTGGGGCGCTTTCTAGCATTGTTTCCTCTATCGTTGCTTTGGCGTTTGTGACTGGATGTATGCACAGTGTCGGTAGGAACATGAGGATATATCGGTTCGAGAGATAGAGCATGATTCATGACTTCCCGCATTGTCCGATACTGATGAACGACCACGTGCACATGGATGGCAGGGCGTAAACCGCCTTCAAACATTCTAGCTCGACTCGCTGCATCAGGTAAATAGGCCCTAGCGAATTTGGAGAGTCGGTTGAATTCGGCGGAGTACTGTTTAACTGTCATGCTGCCTTGCCTCAGTTGCACGAACTCGTTCTCCATCTGACGTTGTACTGGAGGGGGTATAAACTCATTTTCAAACGCGGCACGAAAAGTCGTCCACGAAATCGCCTCCTCTCCATGATCAAATTGGAGAGATCGTCGATGCACGTCCCACCAATCGTGCGCGTTGAGGCGGAGCTGTAGTTGTGCGCAGGCGACGCGCTTCTCTTCGGTGACCACTAGCAGAGCGAAGTGGTCTTCAAGTTCGGCTAGCTAATCTAGAGCCACAATTGGTTCCTCAGTCCCGTTGAATGGGGTGTTGCAAACTTTCTTGAAGTGGCCAAAGTCGAAGGCAGTTACTTCCCTCGGCCTTGGAATTTGTGGCGTCTCAACTTCAAGCACGGGCTGTTCCACCGGAGTCGCTGGCGTTGCCGCGGACTGGTTGGAAGCCAAAGTCTGCACGATCTGTTGCAGGGCATCTACCTGCTTCTATTGGACTGAGAATCGTGCTTCTATATTGTCTTGAAACTTGAGCTGACTCTCTTCCGCCCGCTTCTCGGCCCGCTCATAGCGAGCCTCGTCCCTTTATTGGTTTGCCTCCAACATCCGCAACATTTGCTGGATAGGATCGATGCTTGGCACGGCTCGCTGGCTCCTTGAACTTCCCGAAGTGCCCGAACTACTTTCTTGGCCTTACGTTTCGTCCGGTGCTAGCGCTGCAGATTGCGCTGGTTCCATTCCTTCAAAAGAAGGTAAATTACATTAGGATCATAATGTATTATGAACTCATTGCATGAACGTATCTCATTTTGGCCTAGCGAGTTCAAGAGTTCGCACAGGAATTTGATCGTTAAAGGAACTTTTCCAGTACGAGAGTCTAAGGAACTTGAATCTGTGCTCTGATACCATTATGTCACGACCCGATTCCGTAGAATCATTGGGGCGTCCCCCGAACTGTGACCGCCGTGCGGGCCTGGGGTTGCGTCCGCACAAGGCTTTAATGATTTGCATAACAAGCACATATTCAGAGTACGCAGATAAATTGAAACACAGATTTGAAACATGGAAAAGTTCTCTTTATTGATAATGAACATCTATTACAAACTCTTGAACGAGTCAGCTAATTTGCCGCACGGGCTTACAACACAAAATGAGATAGCAGTCTTGTACATTACATCCCTTTACTAAACTTCAAAATGTATAGACCTCCGGGCTGGAGGACGGCTTTGCCACGGAGCTGCATTGTGTATATAGAGTTGCAAGCTCCTGCTTCAAGGATGGCGCGATCAGGATGCGCCTACAGCTGGACTGGATCGGGAAGACGACTTCGGCTCCTCGCTCGGTTCACCTTAGTGTGGAGAACCTGTTTCAACGAGGGTCAGTATGTCGAAACATACTGGTGAAGGCGAGCTAACCCAACTATACCAATCAACACGTTGTTTTAATGAAGTATGCATATTATTGTGGGTTTCTATCTTGCCTTAGTTCATTTATAAGTAAGCAGCATATAGAATTTACTGAAATGAACTTGTCACCGTTCGGTGACTTTTACCTGTCCGTCTGAACGACCTGCACAATACTTACCATGCCTTCCCTGCCACGAAGACACAAGTTAGTTTGCAACAGGTTTAAATATACAAGAGATCACTGGCGTGATGCCACAATGGACACTAGTCACTGGCGGAAATTGTATGTAGCGAAAGTACAAGGAGCGCTACATGCCACCCCGTCCAGCACAATGGACTATACAATAGAGTTCCGTCCGGACCGGATCGGTGCCAGTGCCCCAGCGACCGTCCGCAGGAACCAATGACCTTGTGCACAAGTTGTCCGTGATCGAACAATATGTTTCTAAGTTAACAATTGAGGCAACACAAGTACAAGAACACGAGTACAAGACAAGCAGTATTGCATGATTCATTTTGCATAGCCTCCCTGAACAATTATGTGCATACAATATGTGTTCTATACTTAGCACGATTTATAGAACATTTGTAATGAACTAGCATACAGTATGAAAACCGTTCACAAGTTTAATCGACAAGCAATAACACCCAAGTCTATTCCCTTTTTATCTTGGTATCTTTTATTATTACTTGGTATCGTTTGATCGGGGCAAAGAAGAATGCAAGATTTATTAGGTGTGAAGACTTGGAAGCAGGGCTAGCTAATCGGGATGGTAGCCACTCACTTAGTTGTTTGAAAGGGAGAAGAAAAGAGGCGCTTCACGACTCCGCTCGTAAGCCGCCTACTGCTCGTTCACCTGCATCACGAACAGCTCGATCAATACTTCTTTCACTCTTTCCAATCTCGGAATTGAAGTGCAGTTCAATGAACGAAAACAATGAAACTCATCGAAACCGTTCAAGAAAAATAAGCAAATCCCAAAACCAACTCAAAGCACGAAAGCAACAAGCGACATCGAAAACCGAGGCAATAAAAGATAGCAGCGGAGAGGTCCCTCCTGACTCTGCCGCTAAGTCGATCCCGGGGGCACGGTCCACTGAATATGTGAATCGATTCCGAAGAAACAAATCCATAACGAGGACGAGTTCTTATTTCAATCTATCCCGATCGAACGATACCGTCTTGTGTTTCTTAGCCGCGCTCCCCGCACCGGGGGAACGGGGCGCTACAACTAGCTCCCCTTTGTATTAAGTTTAACTGAGGACGCTTGCATATCTCGGCCATGTCTTGTCTTGCTTTGGGATTGTTCTTCGTCTTTCCTTTAATATCCATAACGGTATTAAAGACATTATCGAACACATTATTTTCGATATGCATGACATCAAGATTATGTCTTATAAAATTCTCTCCAATAAGGTAAGTCACAGAAGATACTCTGCTTGGTCCAATTATGTATATGTCCAAATCCCTCGACACGATTGTTCGATATTGGATCTTCTATCACAGTCGGCAAATCCTTCACATCTTCCCAAATATCATATCCCGACAATCTAGTAGGTAGACGAGAAAGTTCTTGCTTTCAAGCTCTAAATGTCTCCTTATTCTTTCTCCAATGATATGACGCGGGTAGATATTGACGGTGATAGTCAAAGAATGGGGCTTTCCCTCCATGTTTAAGACGGGAAGCCTTACTCTTTCCCATACATATCGGACAAGACTTAGTGTCGTGGGTACTCCATCCCGATAACATACCGTATGCAGGAAAATCATTGATAGTCCACATGAGTGAAACTCTCATCTGAAAGTTCTGTTTTCTCGAAATATCGTAGGTCGTGACGCCCAACTCCCATAGTTGTTTCAGTTCATCCACCAACGGCTGCAAAAATATATCGATATTCTTCGTCGGATTTCTAGGACCGGGTATGATAACTGTCAAGAAGATATAAGGAGTCTTCATACACATCCATGGTGGTAGATTGTAAGGGGTGAGAATCACCGGCCAACAGGAGTATTGAGATTCCGACTGTCCAAAAGGAGCAAAGCCATCAGAGCATAGCGCCAATCGGACATTTCTAGGCTCCGCAGCAAAATCCGGATAACAGTGGTCAAAATGCTTCCACGCCTCTCCATCGGAAGGATGTGACAATTCTCCATCATCTTTTGTACGTTCCTCATTATGCCACGCCATGTGATCTGTTGTATTAAGGGACATGCATCCTCTGTAAGCGCTTCGTGATCGGCAAGTAATGCATGTACTTGTACGGACGTTTTATTCTAGTTGACTTTTTTTTTTCCAAACTGGCTTGTAACGATCCACGTGGCAGAAATTGCATCTTTTTTTGTCCTCATTCTCCTTATAGTACATGCATCCGTTGCGATAACAATCTATCTTTTTGTACCCCAATCCGAGCTGTCGGACCATCATCTTTGATTTATAGAAGTTTTTAGGAAGCTTTTTCGATTCTTTTGGTAACACCTCTTTGACTAATTGTGCGATCCAATCGTAGCAAGCTTGCGGTAAGTTGAAATCAGATTTTATGTTCAACAAGCGCATCACTACCGACAATACTGAATGAGCCTCACAACTAGGATATATAAGAGTATCTGCATCCTTAAACATATCATAGAACTCCTTTGCATCGGGATTCGGATCCTCCGGATTAAAATTAGGCCTTGCCGCATTATACACCATATCTCGTGCCAAATTGTAGTCTCCATATTCAACATAGTCTACATCATCTTCGATGGCAACATCCGTAGCAACATCCACAACAAAAGCAGACTGTCTTTCTGCATAAAGTTCACCATGCGATGCCCACAGGTCGTAATCACATACAAAATCCTTAAGGTTCAGATGCTTCCTCACAATCACCACTTTTTCGTAACGTCTATTACGACAATGAGCACATGGACACTTGATTTTTGGACCATCTATGTAATCAGGTTTGCTCATGGCATACTTAAGAAATACTTCAATGTCTGCCTTAAAATCGTCACTCAGACCAATCATGCTATCGTGTTGCCGCATGTACATCCACGTACGATCAACCAAGTAACGATCCATTGCTTGGTGGGTGTGAAAACTTTTGTATCGTAAGATAAAATACACAGAAGCAATTAAATGTACATACGACATTGGATAGACATTCTAAAAGCATTGTAATTCGTACTTTGCGTATTCTACCATAGCGGAAAGTAGATAAACAGGTGAAACAGAGCTTCACATCGAACAGATCAGACGAAAAAATATTTCCATAGCCGGTAGGTCATGTTGGAATCTTATCGATAGGAAACGTATCGACGGGAATCCGATTTGACCCATCACCTATGGAAAAAAATTGCTATTCAATATGAAGATCTGCGTCACCTGTTGAGGAGTTTTTACATTCTCCACCAGCTCTATGAAAGTTACAACATCGACATTTGTTCAATATGATGCCTTTCCGCATAGTGTCGACATGAATTCGGATATCAATGGCTCAGAACGCTACCCAAAATTCATTATAGCATACATTAGTGTGAATCATCTAAGTTCTGTACATTAGTGTAGTATATGTTCTTATCAAATATAGTATCTGAAGTATATAACAGAATTAAGATGAACCCACATAATGTAATGATAAGACATCAGCTCACAATATAAAATATAGTGATGGATTGTGGTATCATCATTGCCGAGGAATGGGGGCCGAAGGACAGTCAATGTTATCTACGGCTGCATGGGCTCTACCTCGTCAGTCAAATGGATGCATGAACTATGTCTCGCCATTATTGGGTCAAGTCCTTGCCGCCTAGAGAAGTAATCCAAATTCTCCATATAACTTTGTAGGAGCTATTAATTGTGTTATCTAGACTCTAGTGGATATATTAGATGTGTTCTTATAGTTTTAGTTGTGTTTGGGGATGAAGAGAATGTGTATCATGGGAGTATCCTATAGTTAGAGGATATCATAGATCTTCTCCTCTTCCCTTACATCAGTGAATTTGTACTTAATTTGAACTCGTGTTCCAAGCCTATACACACAACCTGAGTACCATCCTCCCTGTTCTTCTCCTTCACATGTATCACACTATTGATACACTCACAGAGCACCTGCTCAACCTCACAGTCCAAGCCCCACATCTAACTGCCTGTGCAACCCCTTCTACCACTGATACATCACAACAATAAGTCATTAAGATCTGATACATTCGAAACTTATAGAGTAGTGAGTCAGAATAGATGGGCGGGAGAGATCAGTCTTTGGTTAGAGTGAAGAGCGAATAGAAAGAACGATAGGAGTATGATTCTCAAAATAGGTCTGGCGGGTAGGAATGCCGACTCCTCTGCCTTCGAGAGAATGAAAGCTAAGAAGGGCAATCGCACTCCCGGTGCGTTCGGACAAGCACCACTGCAATCAACAAGCTACTGCCCCCAACTAGTACCTAACCAACTGCCTGACTGAGCGTTGTTCCCCTCTTCACCTATGCACACATGTGCACAGGTCTGCACTTGTAGTGCCCAATTGCATTGTACCCCTTGTCTGAATCCGACTTCCCCCAAATACTTACTGCACTGAGCCTCCAACAGTCAGCCCCCAAATACACATAAGTCATAACACAAACACCTAGTGTGGTAACAAGAAATCATTACATAAATCATCCCCAAACGGTACACCCTAGAGTATGGACAGTAACGGTGCAAACCGAAGAGGGAAACAGAGGGAGGAGAGGGGAGGAAGACTTACAGTGGAGCGGATGAGAGGGAAGCACGGCGAGAGGGGAGCGGAGGAGAAGGAAGCACGGGCCGGAGGGGAGGAGAGAGAGGAGAGAGGCGCGGTCGATCGAAATAAAAATTTTGATCGACCGCATAATTAATATAAGCTAGGGCACAATACTTGACGACGGATATGCGGCGTCCAAATCCGTCGCCACAACTAAATTATATAGGCGACGTATCCGCGACTCAATATACATCTCCAGACCGTTGCCATGTTTACCCCCGTTGTTTCCGCAGTTGACTGCGCAAACTGGTGACGATATAGCGACTAATTGGCGATGACCTAGCGACGAATATTTGTTTAATTCGTAAATGGTGGTTAGTGGTCGTCCAACCGACGGTAAACCGTCGCTACTTGGCGACAGATATTGACCGTCGTCAATATTCCGTCACTAAAGCACTATATTTTAGTAGTGATATGTCACTTCATTTCCTTGATGAGAAGTTTACTTTGTCACTTTGTGATAGCATATTGAGGCAAAATAGAAACTAGGATGTGAAATTTGTTCCATTAAGTAAAACTAGACTAGAGAGTACAACAATAGGAAGAGATCATCAAGATATTTTATTTAGCGGTAAAGTTTCAAGAATTTGGTAGGAGATGGAATGTTGCACTTACTATGAACAAGTTTTGTTATTGTATTATTCAGTTAAATTATATTTGCATTTAATCAGATTGACAGATGAATATGTATCAAGCTATATCTTTTCCTTTTTGCTGTTAGCGGAATGCAGATAACTGAAGCTCTAAAGTTGCAGATGGAGGTCCAGAAGCGGCTTCATGAACAATTAGAGGTAAGTATTCGTTTTACAAGGCGTGGATGCAAGTTAAAGTATTATTAGGATGAGTGAGAAATAAGGAACAACTTTCACAATGCAATTATTAAAATTCCTCATCTACTGCTGGTTCAGATTTCACAGATCATTATCACAAGTTTGTGATCCTTACGTAAACCTCCTACAAGAGTACAAGTTCATCATCTGACAAGCTATGCACATCAAGACTTGTGCCAATATTCGAATATGTCTAAACATTCTAGTAAGCTAGAAATATAACAAAAATATTTGTGATTTGTTATGTAACTTATGTGATCCTATGGAGATATAAAAAGATCATTTTTATACTCTCATTTCCTTTTTTCTGAAATCAGTACAATATAGGAGAAAACATAGAAAAGAGAAATCTTGTTGATTGAACAGTAACTAAAATGTGGAACTCTCTCTCTCTCTCTATATATATATATATATGTTAGTCCCGAGGCATAACCAAAGATAGAAGAACGCGTGGTCGAGATCAGAGGTTCACACAAAAAATTTCACTCTGACTATTCTCGATTTCCACGAAGTACTATATAAGGATTCTGATTACAACTTGCTCTCAAGATTACAAAAAAATCAGAATTAACCAAACTTCTCGTTCTTCCTTGCAGTCGCAGTTGCAGACGGACAGAACAAAGTTACAATAAAACAAAAACTACCTTCGTTCTTCCTTGCAAAACGCAGTTGCAATCAGACAGAACAAACCAAGAAGAAAAATGAGAAGAAGACAAAATAAAAAATTATTCTTGCTAGGGCTGTGAAGACCACCGTTGTTCAAAGCAAGATTCGTCCTCTATCGACGATCTCCTCCCAGGAGCCAGTAAGTTCACAAGAAAACTTCTGGAACGCTCGTAGTCACCTCTTTGTGTGACTCGAACGGACTCCTTTGGACTCCTCTTTCTCAACTTTTTGGTCTATCTCGAAAGGAGGCTAGAGGGCTCTTTATATAGGGAATGATGGAAGCCCATCCTCCTCTTCTTTCCGATGTGGGACTAAAAAACCTATATACAAAATTGATATTCCACAATCGTAGCCCAATGCATAGCACGCTCAGCGCCCGTTCAGCACCCGCTCAGCGCCTGTCCAGTGTCCGTTCAGCACCCGCTCATACAACATGCGCATGTAACCCGAGCATAAAATTCGTACTTAAACGAGCACACGAGCGCAACAACAACGCACAAGCGCCTTGCGACGATGCTGACGTGCTAAATGCAAAGTGTGCCAACAAAGCACCACTTTGCGTCCTTAAGCCCGAGTCCGAGTCGCTAAGTTCCTTTGGGACTTAGCTCCTATGAAAATAATTCCAAGAGCATAACAAAAAGCATAAATGCTTTCATGAGTTGATCCTTTTTTCAACTAGAAAAACACCCCCACATGGCACCAATGTGTCCCACCACACCCTATGTGCACACCTTAACTCATACAAAGTATTATATTGAGATGCCCACTTGGTGGTGTAGCCAATGTGGGACTATCTTTACTAGTCCAAAGGCAAAAACACCAACAATTTTCCACATATCTAAATATATATGGGTTGAGCGTTCCCCACAGTCATGCATTAGGGTAGATGTCGCTTCGACTTGAATCTTCCCGCATGGGTCGAAGAACAGTATAATACAAGAATGGACTAAGCCTTGAATTCTGCACCATAGCTACAATTCTTTTCACTCACACAATGACATCAGTTATGCTTCCGGTTGCACATTAAAGGTCCTGTGCACGCCTGGTTTCGGTGTATGTATTTTAGGCGTCTATAAGTTTTTCCTCAAGAGACAGCATCTCTCTCTTTTCATACACTCTAGATGAGTTCTTTTAAAGAGTCCTTGGCATGAAGCCTCGAGCTTCCTTGCGGTGCTACTCCGCTATGACATGGCCCAGAGCCGAGGCTAAACCTCATCGTGGTGTCATGCCACTGTAGCATGAGGTCCCAGCCTCTTTGTAGTACCAAACTATCCAGCATGAAGCATGCGCTTCCTTGCGGTGTTACGCCGCTGTGACATGGCTCGCGTAGCCGAGAATTTATATCTTTTACCTCTGTGGTGTCACACCACTGTAACATGAGGACACCGGCCTCTTTGCAGTGCTGCCTACACTCTTCGTTCTACAGCATTAGGCTACCTGCCTATATGCGGTACTACGCCGCTGTGACATAGCTCGCGAAATCGAGGCATTACCCTTACCGAGGAACCTCTTGGTGGTGTCACCCACTGTAGCATGGTGTCACCCACTGTACAACCGTGCTTCCTGTTAAGTACACCAGACATTCAAAATGCCTGAGAACTCATTAAGGCATCTAAGCCATCCTCCCACAGAACTTGTTCTACACAAAAGAACAATTAGTAGACAAAAGTGGTTCTGGGTCCATAACCCCTCAAAGGACTATCTACTGTTCCTGATATTCTCCCAGTCAATGGTCATCCCTTGAACCAATAGCTAGATGTCTAGTAGATTTCTCTTTGAACTAATAACATAAAACTAAATGGTATGATTGCAAAGACACAATATCAGAGGTCCTCTAAGCCCATATATGTTGTGTCCTTAACTATATGTGGGGTTACGCTATCGTGACATGACCCAATGCCGATGTTCACTCCCTCATGTGGTGTCATGTCACTGTAACATGGAGTACTACCCTCCTTTATAGTTATTGGGATCAGCTGGCGCTGGAGGCCTTACATGAACGGATCTGCCACTCTCCTGGCTCCGATCATCAAACACTGTAATGATCTATGCTAGCTGAGCTCATTCAGTGTCTTGTACTGGCCCTTGAGGCTTATCATGAACGGATCCGCCAGATTTACCTGACTTCGATTATTAAAGCACTGTAATGATCCACACAATTTGCACTCATTCAGTATCATGTGTTCTATCAACATAGTTCTCTTCAAACCGTTGAAGTGATGAACAAATGCCACTGCTGCAGCTTCTTGGTTTCCACAGTATGTCGGTATCACCTAAATCTGTGTACTAACCATAGGAATATTATATGAGAACTTCTTGAGTCATTCTGCTTTATATGCTGCAGCTTAATAGTGCAAAGAACTCTGAGAGTAAAGATTGCTGCTTCGACTTCCACGATATAGCAACACCATCTCTGGAGAATTTACGTCCTCCTATGGATCTTTCACTCTTCTTTCCTGAGCACCAACTGGCATCACCGAAGCCTTCATTCATATCTGGATAATTGTTGTAGCACAGGATATACTACTGAGTTCTCCTGAGAATTCTGACGACTCTCTTCACAGCTTTCAGTGTTCAACACATATATTGCTTGTGAACTGACTCATCATCTCTACAGCAAAAGTTATGTCAGGCCTGGTGGTACACGTAGCTTTTACCCGATGATGCTCGAGTACACCAACTGTCTGACGCTTTTTCTTGAATTTGACTTCATATTCATGTCACACCTGAGGAGTATCGTCCCTGATACCCAAAGCGTGTGATCAGCATTTCATGCTGAGAGCTTGTGACTAAGCAAGCCCACCTGGCATCCGGATTATCTTATATCCTCAGGATGACATCCGCAATTCCATGTCCTGAGTTTGGACAAAAATGACATCTTTGTTAGTGATACTTCTGTGTCCACAATTGGGACTAGCAAGTCGTCCACATAGATACAAACGATGACTCCTCTATTATCAGCGAATTTTGTGTACACACACTTGTCCGTCTCGCTGATCCTGCGACAACTTTGACTAGATAACTTGTCAAACTCCTGCTGCCACATCCTAGGAATTGCTTCAGGCCGTATCGAGATATCATCAACTCGCAGACTGTCTTCAAACCTGAATGACAATAGTTCTCACTGTTGTCCGTGAATCTCTTATGTCTGTCTTCATCCAAGACTTGTTGTCTTCCCATCATCTAATAAATAATTAGCTTGTGAATAGCAGCTACGACAATCATTATCATGATCTATGACACCCTCATCGAGGTGCCAAAGAACTCAATCCCCTATTGTCTGAGAAAATTTCTAGACAAATAGCCTTGTCTTGAACTCAACTGTTCTGTCTGCTTTCATCTTCATCGACTTGAAGATCTGATAAGCATCTGATTGGTTTAGCTCCTTCAGGCAGATTGACCAACACCCAAGTGTGGTTTGAGGTTATTGAGTCATACTCATTATTTATAGCCTCCCACCAGAAGACAGTATCTCTGGTCTTCATCGTCTCATCATAGGTAAGCGAATGTTCTTCCACATGATAGGTGACGAAATCTTCTTCGAAGTCCTTCACTCTCCTCACTCGCTTAGACACCGGCTCTGCGAGTTCTGGTTCGATCGTTGTCGTTGGGATGACAACTTCTTCTTGGACTACATCTTCGTTGGAAGCTTTACCCTCCTGTGCACCCACACTATTTTCCGAAATATCCTCGATAATAATGTTCTTGTGCCTTGCAAATTTGTCTTCGAGGAGTTCTACGTCGCGAGATTCAATGATATGATTTAATTCAATATCAAGCAATCTTCGAGCATTACTCTTCTTAGCATCACCTTGAAAGATTGTCTTCGTAGTCCTCGATTCTAGCTTCTGAATCTTTAATTCCGGAAGCTTCACAGACGCGAGATACCCCCACACTCGAATGACGTTCAAGTTGCGTCTGACTCTGAACCAGAGTTCCTGAGGAGTGACATCGGAAGTTGCGTATGGCACTCTGTTCAGAATGAACGTAGCCGTCAGCACAGCTTCTCCCCACAAGTAGTTTGGAAGACCCGTAGTCAACAGTATTGAGTTCATCATCTCTGTCAACGTCATATTCTTCCTTTCAGCTACTACATTTGATTGAGAAGAATACGGAGCAGTTGTCTCATTGACAATTCAATTTTTTTTGCAGAACGATGTGAATTCAATAGACCTATACTCTTCGCCTAGATCACTTCTGAGTCTCTTGAGTTATTGCCCCATTTGAAGTTCAGTCTCAACCCTGAACTTCTTAAACTTCTCGAATGCTTCGTCTTTTAACTAGAGCAGACAGACGAACGCGTACTTCGAGTAGTCGTCGATGAAAGTAATGAAGTACTTTATTTTGGCCTTTGTGGAGAACTGCTTGAAGTCACAGATATCTGAGTGAACCAACTCCAGAAGATCTGTACTTCGGTTTACCCGTTTGAACGGTTTTCTTGTGATCTTTGTCTGCGCACAGACCTTACACTTCTCCACCTTCTTACTCCCACATTTGGAATACCCCCACATTTGGAGATAAATCCTAGACTAGACATCTGGCAGTACGAAGTACATGTCCTGGTCTGGGGTCCCACAACTCTTACAATGAGACTTCAGTCACAAGCAGAAGCTCGAACATCCATTTGATACTGAACGCCTTGTTTCAAAGTATTGTCTCCAGCCAAGATATCACCATCTGGTAAACATGGATGTCCACCCTCAAGTCTGCAACAGACTTCATGAGATCAGGTCCTTGGTAATCATTGGTACGTTGCTACACGCACTCATTTGACTGTAACTTTTCGAAGTTCAGAACCATTGTCCCAATCCCCAGATCCTCTGCTTGATCCTTGCTTGCCATCAAGACCTTCATCACTGAAATGTTCGACCTTGAACAACTCTTCCTAAAGTACATGTGGCTAGATGCACCAGTTTTTATCCACTGGTCAGCAACCACGCCATAGGACTTAACATGTGCAATCATAGCAACCAAGTTAAGTAATCAAGGGAACCAAGTTTAGTTATACCTTGCTATATTGGTTCGGATTGGTTCTACTTCCAAGTTTCAATTGCAGCCATGTGTCAAGTCCTCTATAGTGCAGTGACATTCATGTGCATAAGCCACTATGCGCTAATCCATGTGCATAAGCCACCATGCGCTAATCCATGCGCATAAGCCACCATGCGTCAATCTATGCGCATAAGCCACCATGCGCATAATCCTTCATGCGCGTCCTGCATGCGCAGAGACCATCATGCACATTGAGACACTATGCGCTCAGCTCTGCCATGCGCCAAGACGCCAAGACTTCCAATGCGCTGCCATGCGCCAAATCTTGCAAAACGTCAAGTCTTGTCATGCGCAAAGGTCTGCCCCTTGTGCGCATACTCTGCAATCCTTAGTCATCTTGTAATCTTTCATCCAACTGGAATGCGCGTCCTTCAGTCGCTATCTCTCCATCCTCGGAAATGATAGGTACCGACAACTCACTTTCAACATTTGACAAAGGACTCATTCCCTCATCCAAATGTTGGAAACGAATTCCGTCAATCTTCTCAAGTTTGTGAAAACTTGTGTCCAGAAGACTTGAACGGATGTTTCCCATCTTTATTCGGATCTTGCTTTGAGATTGTTAGTCCCGAGGCTTAACCAAAGATGGAAGAACGCGTGGTCGAGATCAGAGGTTCACACAAAAGTTCTCACTCTGACTATTCTCGATTTCCACGAAGAACTATATAAGGATTATGATTACAACTTGTTCTCAAGATTACAAAAGAATCAGAATTAACCAAACTTCTCATTCTTTCTTGCAATCGCAGTTGCAGACGGACAAAACAGAGTTACAATAAAACAAAAACTACATTCGTTCTTCCTTGCAAAACACAGTTGCAATCAGACATAACGAACCAAGAAAAAGAAAGAAAAAAAAAGACAGAATAAAAAAAATTCTTGCTGGGGCGGTGAAGACCACCGTTGCTCAAAGCAAGATTCGTCTTCTATCGACGATCTGCTCCCAGGAGCCAGCAAGTTCACAAGAGAACTTCTGGAACGCTCGTAGTCACCTATTTGTGTGACTCAAATGGACTCCTTTGGACTCTCCTTTCTCAACTTTTCGGTCTATCTCAAAAGGAGGCTAGAGGGCTCTTTATATAGGGAAAGATGGAAGCCCATTCTCCTCTTCTTTCCGATGTGGGACTAAAAAGCCAATATACAAAATTGATATCCCACAATCGCAACCCAATGCATAGCCCGTTCGGCGTCCGATGCTAAGTGCGCCAACAAAGTGCCACTTTGTGCCCTTGAGCCCGAGTCGCTAAGCCCCTTTGGGACTTAGCTCCTATGGAAATAATTCCAAGAACATGACAAAAAGCTAAATGCTTTCATGAGTTAATCATTTTTTCTCCTAGGAAAACACCCCCACATGGCATCCATGTGCCCCACCACACCCCATATGCACACCTCAACTCATACAAAGTATTATATTGAGATACCCATTTGGTGGTGTAACCAATGTGGAACTATCTTTACTAGTCCAAAGTCAAAAACACCAACAATATATATGAGTGTGTGTGTGTGGGTTTTCCATACGAGTCAGCCCACTCCGGTTCATCCGAGCTCGAATTTCTGATTCTGCCCTTGACCATGATGATATGGACTACATTTTATCTCCTTTACTGCGATGGATAAAAATTACACTTTCCATTTGTCCAGAACAGTTGATCAGCAATTTTAGAGAACCTCTTGGTAACATACAACCATGATGTGGCTATTGGTAGATCCCCTTAATAATTTGTCATGCATGTGGATTGAAGCTTATGTAAGTGTTAGTACATGATCAACTTGTTTCTGATAGGCCTCTTGGAGAATGCAAAAAAAAGAGGTTGTACATAGTAGTTAGGACTTAGGACTAGGCTTGGTACTCGTAGGTACCATTTTATGAGCATGTGAAACAATTGATTTAAGGTTATTATCATCATTGTTTTCATCCAATCCAAGCGTTCATTGTCTTATCATCCGTTGTTATCATCCAAGCTTTCTCCCATCATAATGGTGTTGTCGACTGTGTAGCATGTGAAAGCTCCACAAAAGAACCAATTACGACTGCAAAGGGGATTTCTAGTATATATGATCTCTCACTTGAATCGTCTACAGGTCCAGAGGCAGCTTCAGCTAAGGATTGAAGCCCAAGGCGAGTACCTGAAGAAGATCATGGAAGAGCAGCAGCAGCGGCCCAGTGGCGTGCTGGCAGAACCAGGAGTCGATGACATCTCGCCCAGTCGCTGCCTAGATTCGGACAAGACTGACCCCTCCACCCCTGCTCCGACCTCCGAGTCCCCTCCCCAAGACGAACCCGCAGGCAGTAACCATGGACCATTTAGCGGCCTCGCCTGCAACGAACCTTTCTCGTCTGGTCACGAGCCACCGCTCACTCCAGGCAACAGGGGCGTCGGCAGCCCAAAGAGCGAACGACCTGCCAAAAGACGTCGGGCTGGTGGAACGGGACACGCGAAGCCCGACATTGTGGAGTCAAGTGCTGGTCCAGGTTTCCATCTTCCGAGCTTGATGTTTCCTGGAGGTGCTGCTGGCTTCGACTTTGCCTTCAATGCGTGATTGATATATCATCTTTAGTCGATTGTGCTCAAGAATGCCTTGTCTGTTTGATAATTCTCTACAATATAATACTAATCCTTGCAATGGAGCAGTGGGCGTTCAGAAATCAATGGTACTCATCGTATATGTATGTAGAGAGATTCCTCTTGCAATTCTTAAGTTGTTAACTGAATGTTGTGATTCATAGGAAATAAAGTACATGATGACTGAAGAGCAATTCCGTCGTCCCAAGCTTTTTTTTTTGGACGTACGAAAAAACCAGGCTTGGGCATGTGTTGCCTATTGATATCGATACGATTCGACATGTCCCGATTCGATAACGACCGATATTTTTAGTCAATTCGACAAAAAAAAAAATTGAATGAAAAAGACTAATTATCCTAAATGTCTAAAATATTATTTATCGAGGATGTAAAAATATAGCAAGATTACAAAAACATACAAATCTCCATATAATTAATTGGCAAAAAGATTCCAAATTGTTTTTCAAATTATGATTATCACTTTCATAGCAATTTAAATGACTTAATTTGGACTAAAGTTTGAAATTGTAGTTCAAAGAAATACAATTTCTTGCACCCAAACATGTCTGAAGATTGCGATCAGTGATGGCCCGGGATTTCTCGAAAGAGGTGGTAGAATTTCAACCAAATTTTAGTTTTTTTACGATAATTTCAGGTTGTGATTGTCTGATAAAAAAGTGAAAGAAAAATTAACTTAGAACCTATGTAAACGCAATTCCGTCGTATCAAAAGCTTTTGTCTCATTTTTCTTTTTCTCACTCCACCAAAACTTAGCCTAATCTAAGAGCATTTTCAACCCTATTGCCTAATCTAAGAGCATTTCCAACCCTATTGTCTTTTAATTGCTGTGATTTTTATGTGACATGAAACATAAGAAAATATGTTTCTTAAATGGTAAGATTATATTTATTAAAGACAATAAGATAAAAAACAATACATTTTCTAATATAAAAGTATTGGGATTATTTATTTCTTCTAACTTTCGAACAAGTTTTTCTCTTCTTTGTTTTTTTTAAATATTTTTTATTTATAATGGATGATATTAAGCCGACGATAACTAATTTTACAATATTTTTTTATATTTTTTTTCCGGTAATAAATTTTAGAATTTATTTGACAATTGGATTAAAGAATAATTTTTTTAAAAAAATTATCATTCGTAACCCTAAGAGCATCATTAGTAGTTGGACTCTCAAATACAATTTGGGGCTCAAAAATTAAAAAAAAATGTAGAATGTGTTGGGTTTGTATGAGAATAGTAGGAAATGGTAAAGTGAGCTCCGGTCTCAAAGATAGTGTGATCAAAAATTGATTTGAAAAAAAATATATAAAATCTAGAATCTAGAAAGTTGGACTTCAAATTGGGACTTACTATTCTACAAAATGGGTTTCTACAATCTAGAATCTAGAATTTGGGAGGTCCAACCTATAGCTTCCATGGATAAAATAGAATAAAAAATCTAGAAATTGAAACTAGAAATAAGATTTACTATTCTACAAAATGAACTCATATATTTTAAATAATGAGCTCCTATGTTTTAAATATAGAATGTAGGATGGACTTTTTACTTACGCTGCTCTAACTGAACGGCCAGAACTCAATCAAACACCACCGCCCTAAGCTTACCGATGTTACAATTACACCCCTCAAACTTCCGAAATTCCTGTAAGATTCTGCAGGCAACTTAAAAGGGAATTTATAAGGGCACTACAAAGTTTACTCACACTAGCCCATTTTTTACTCATACTAGTCCAAACCCCCCTAATCTCCACCGGAGTTCTCCTCCCTCATCCCTTTCTTGCCAGAGCCCTCCTCCTCCGCCTCCTCCCCCTCCTCACCCGTCCACCACCGCCGCCTCCCGTCGCCGCCTTCCGTCGCCGTCGCCGCCTCTGCCTCCTCCCCCGCCTCCCGTCGCCTCCTTCCTCTCCCGTTCCTCCGTCTCGTACCCCCTTTCGGTGCTCGACTACCTCGGCATCGTCCGCCGCGCCGCTCCTCCCTCCCCTCCTTCCTCCGTCGCTACCACCAGTTCCTCCACTCCGCCGCCGGAAGAGATGAATAATAACACAATGACAAAGAAAAATAACATCACACAGAAAACCAAAAAAAATAGAAAAAATAGAAGAACTGTCAAAATTTGACATATATGTTGATTTTTTTTTACAGTCCTACCAATTGGAAGGACTGTCAAAATTTTGACAGTCCTAAAAATTCAACATATATTTTTAGGACTGTCAAACTTTTGACAGTCCTACCAATTGGAAGGACTGTCAAAATTTTGACAGTCCTAAAAATATATGTTGAATTTTTAGGGCTGTCAAAATTTTGACAGTCCTTCCAATTGGTAGGACTGTCAAAATTTTGACAGTCCTAAAATTTATTTTCTGTTAATTTATTTTGTTAATTGGTGGGGGGGCCAATTTATTTTGTTAATTTTATATTTTATTTAAGAAAATATATTTTAACGAAATAAAATTAAAATAAATTAACAGTAAATTTACTGTATCGAAATTTCAAAATTAACAAAAAATTAAAATAAATTAACTCAGTTGTCGATATATATCAAATTTTCAAAATATCCCAAATTTCTATCCTTAAAATTTGTTAAAGTATTCTGTTATTTAAAATAGTAAATTTATTATTGGTACATTAAATATTTTGTAAAAAAAATTACCAAAAGTAAAATTTGGAGGTCGAAACATCGTTTTTTTGCGATTCTAAAAATTTGGGAAGTCCGTCAAATGATGAAACAGCTTATCCCGAAGTAGTTTTCCATACGGTCATTTTGGCACAAACTGGACCTTGTTTCGATCTCTCAGTCAAAAATTATAATACTTTAAAGTTTTATATTTTATATTTTTGCCTGTAATATGTACGTCTTACTTCGGATGAAAATTCTCTCTACACGAATTGTGTTACTCTCGTCGAAAACATACAAATTGACCTATTGTGTGACGAAAAACGATTTGAAAACAAATAGTTATGGCCGTTCGAAGTCTGATCGACGGCAGACGTAATATTCGTACGGTAGATTTTTTTCTTTTTTTGTGGTTCAATGATAACATATTTTATTTTGGATGTTAAACTAAATAAAAAAAATCAAAATCCAAAACTAACTAAATAGAAAAAAACTAAAAAAAAATATCCTGACAATTAAAATGAGGACTGTCAAAATTTTGACAGTCCTCATTGTTTGTGGGACTGTCAAAATCCTGACAGTCCTAGTTTTATATAAAATTTTCAGTGGATTAAAATTAGGATTCCAAAATTTTGACAGTCCACATAGCTTGTGGGACTGTCAAAATTATGACAGTCCTAACAATTTGTAGGATTGCCAAAATTTTGACAGTCCTTCAAAGTGGTAGTACTGTCAAAATTTTGACAGTCCTGATTATAACAGTTCCGAGTGAATTTTGGTGGCAAACTTGTAATTATCAATGATAAAAATTTGGACGAGTCCCAAATAACTTTAAGAGTGGCAAACTTGTAATTTTAAAAAAAATTACATTGGACTACCCCAAATAATAAGTGTAGTGCCCTTATAAATTCCCACTTAAAAGTAGAGCTAATCCTCAGAACGCACACACAAATTAGAAAACCGAGTGGGTTTCGAAGAAACCCTAACCCTAAATTCTTCGTCTCGCTTGTCCGGTACGAAATCTCTCTCAAATCCCCCCAAATCCCTCTTTTCTCCTCGATTTCATTACGGTTCCTTGGCGATTTCTAGGGTTTTCGGTGATCAAAACGCTGGCTTGTTGTTTTTTGATGTTTGTAGGTTTGTGATCGATGGCTTCGAAGCGGATTTTGAAGGAATTGAAGGATTTGCAGAAGGATCCTCCTGTTTCCTGCAGCGCAGGTCAGAGACTCTGAATCAATCTACGAATCTTTAATAATTCTAATTATTATTATTATTTTATTAAGTTTCGTTATTGTGATCTATTTTTTATTATATGCATCTGTTTTCTATGGTAAAGTTGAAGGTTTATTGTGGTAGAATTGATGGTTCATGATTGATTGATTCTGGCTATGTTGCATGGACACAAATACTGCACGAGACAACATGGCCGACACCGATTTTGGTGTGTCATACAGTCATAGTGTATTTTGAAGTGTATCTGCCGTGTCTGATGTGGTTGACACAGCTCAAGGTATCCTTCGTGTCCTCATAGAACTGTATATAAATCTCTAAGTGTCCATGTTTTTGGCACTGAGTGTGGACACTGTGAAGTTTGATCTCTCTGCACAATACGGCTCCAGGGGTTGCCCTAGGGCCGGCTGGGCGACAGTCGGGGCCCAAAGACTAAAGGGGCACCAACATGGACGTATGTAAAATAGAACCCGTATGTACCATGGGCCAATTTTAACACAAAATAGTTGTGGTGTAGTGGTTATCATGTTAGACTTGCATACTAGAGGTCCTTAGTTCAATTTTTGGTGGTAACGATATTTTTTTTGGTATATTTACTTTTATTTTAGTTTCATAATTTTTTTTATATTATGTATGGGGTTCCATTTTGGAAGTTCGTCTCAGGTCCCCATGAGCTCAGGGCAGGCCCTTCACAGTTCCCTTGATCTCGTAAAATTTTGTTATTTTATAAATCTGACTGGTTATGAAAATTATACATGTGGGATACATGAACAAGTTCTCATTCTTGCTGTTCTATGTATATAGGTCCTGTTGCTGAGGACATGTTCCATTGGCAGGCAACCATTATGGGGCCTGCTGACAGTCCCTTTGCAGGTGGTGTTTTTCTTGTAACTATTCACTTCCCTCCTGACTACCCATTCAAGCCACCCAAGGTAATTGGTACTTCTTCGTAAGAGTGGTATAATGCTTTCACATCTTCTGTAGTTATGGCACACATGTCAATGTACTTGTTACTATTCTATGTTCGCTATTCTCTTCAGCAGGATTTTTGTCTAATTGTGTATAATCTTAAGAAGTTGGGTCATCAAAACATTATCAGTGGATGATAGATGCAGAATTTGCCATTGTTCTCCAGGTTGTTAAAAAAAGTAATCAAATTGAACAACAGATAATGAAATTTGAACCTGCAGATTCATGATTTAGAGAATATTTTTTTGGATATACATTCAAACACCATATCCTTTTGGATGTACATCAACTTTCACAAGCTATGTTACACAAACACTGATACGAAACGATACAATAAGGGCATGGCAGCGTGGACACCACACTTATTTTGCTATATTCTGATGTAATTTGGAGTGTCTGGGTTGTGTCAAATATGTGTCCGACATGACATGGTCCGCATTTTTGGATTGTTCGTGCTTCCTAGGTTTCAAGTTGAGGATAGTTACCTGGCATCACAAATATCATTACATAACAAGATGTCAGAAGTTGTATTAGTGATTATTCAACACCTTGCAATACAAGTGGGCATGCTTTTTGGGAGCAACACATTGTAATTCAGAGAGCCACCCTTTTCCTTGGAATTCTGTGTCAGAACAAAGCATTTTGCCCCGGACTCAAGACAGTGTTGGATGGCCATGTTTCTAATATGCGGTTTTTGAACAAATGGAACAGAGCATTTTCACTATATGGTCATGTAACACATTCAAAGATTGCTAGTTTGTATAAAATGAGGTGGGAAAACGTTTGATGTGGGTACGAAGTATAACTGGATATGACAGTTGCTAATGTTGGAGTGGATAAATAGTATTCATGTAGCTGACTACAATAATTTGAGTTGAGGCTTTGTTATCGTAGCATTCTATTTAAGGATCATGTTTGTTATCATCGCATCCTATTTAAAGATAGGAGTTATAACTTCACAATCTTATTCGGAGTTATAATTTTCATCGGAACTGTATAGTAGATTCTAAAATGTAAGTGATTGCCATAATTACCTAAAAATATTTTGATTGGAGTGTATTTCCTTGAAGTTATATGCACTATGCTATCCGAATAGTATACATTTGTATTCTATACGTTTCCCAAAAGTTTTGTCACGTATATCACCGATTCACCATTTTATTGTATCTCATAAGTCACACAAAAGCTTTTTGTCAACTCACCATTAGTTTCATTTATTTTTCTATTATGATATTAACAATTTCAGCTTCCCATAATTTTTTGAGACTTTATCCCTGGTCATCTCTCTTGTTTCTTATTCTTCTTGTGTATCCCCCCGTATGAGTAACTAATTTTGTCATTGTGGGTCCATTTATACAGTTTGAGGTTCTCACTGTGCTGTAATGAATTTTGTTTTTCAGGTATCCTTCCGCACCAAGGTTTTCCATCCAAATATCAATAGCAATGGTAGCATCTGTCTTGACATCCTCAAGGAACAGTGGAGCCCTGCGCTGACAATCTCCAAGGTGAGCTCAATATTTTTGTGTAGTCTTTTTTTTCAAATGGATTTTTCAGAGGACAATTCTGGGTTTTGAAAAAGAGAACAAGTTTGGGTTTGAGAAAGAGGATGCATGAATATCAATGAGTTTTCTTCTTTTTCTTTTTCTTTTCTGCTTTCACCATTCCTCCTTTCTTTCTTTTTGCAACTGCACAAGCTAGCTCATATGCTCTGAGCTTATATGAACTGAGCGCGACCACTCGACATAAGGTCGAATGGAGCTCATGCTAGGGCATTAAAGCTTGATATGCAAATGAACTAAAGTCAAGGCAAACCTTCTACTATCTAAGCCCAGCTTTAAAAACGCCAATTAAACCAAAGCTTTAGCACTGAACCTCTGGAGAGGTTCAGATTTGCCAGGATCAGTCACAAATTCAGCATTCGGGAATAATTCAGCAAGGCCGAAGACTTCAGAATTCGAGGAAAAAACAGTAAAAATTGTCAAAAGTCAGGTAAAAGTCAGTCTTATCTGCCTGTGTGTCTTGTAAAGAGATACTGACATAAAATGGAATGTGTATAGTGTAAGGGACATTTCTGTAATATCACTATATATGTAATATCTCTATTAATTACTATAACCAGTCCTACCAATTCCAAATTCCAGTTTTCATTTCCCCGTCAAATCACAATTCTACCCATCAAAACCATCTTCAAAAACCAGCTCCTTCAAAGTTCCTTCTCTACAGAGTTGTAGTCCTCGAGTGATCCGAGTGCAAGTTGGAATGAGCACGAGTTAGAATGATTTTTTTGCGTTATTGGTTTTAACTAATTCTTATTAAAAGATTTTATATGTAGTAGACATGAAGAAAGTTTACAGGTCCCAGTGACACTGACTACAGTCTGTATAATTTTGGGCTTAGTGACTGACACAAACAATAATGATGCAGTCACATAATTGGCGAATAGTTGGAAAAATTAGAATTATTTGTGAATAGATGACTTGCTGCATAGAAGCGTTAATAATTCATTCATTCACGAATTATTAAAATAATCGCAATTAATAGTAAAAGTCATGAGTAAATCGCAGTATTCCACGATTAATTTGTAAACATTGCAAATCATAATGCAACCAGCTGGACATAGCATGAGCTTTTAAAATTAGTTTATACTGGAAAGCACATTGGTGTGTGAGCTGCTGCTTTACCATTTGTGTTAATTTTGAGTGGCAATCACCTTAGGCTTCCTATTTAACGTGATGATGCCTCTTCCACATTCTTGTCCAGCCAATGTGGTATGTTTTCTACTCTCTATTCCATATATTCATAACAAGTGCTCACCACAAGTCTTTTGGGCACTCATGTGAGCAAAATTAGCAACATATTGTGCTCATTAATGCCACGCACGTGAATATCACTAGTATATGTAATGCCAGCAATAGATGACTGGTTCATGATCTATTCTTACCATCTTGTAAACTTGGTGATGTCAACAGACACTGCTCGGGAAAGGGGTTTCCTGTATTTCAAATAGGAAAGGCCTGAGGCCTGCTGACTGACATCCCTTCATGGACGTGATATTATCTATAGAATGTACTACATATGGCATCAATATTGCCAGATTCAGTGAGTTACTGCCAGATTATTGCAGATTGGTTTTATGTTGAGCTTGATCTCATGTTAAAGTCTGATTAGCATGATATCATGTTTCGGAATTTCCAGGATGAAGTGCAACCCATATAGGAATTACAAACACTTCAGCCTGAAATGGCAAAGAAGTTGGTAGGACTTCAATTGGGTCAAATTTTAGTTACAACTCTAGAGAAACTGCAATTCTGACTGACCATCATTTTGGACAAATCTGTTCTTGTGTTGGATCAGACATTTTAACTTTTCTTAGCTTCAACTTGTCTGAAATTTGTAGTAACAAACAGCCAAATTTCTGAGTTCCAATTTAGTACCACTTCTGATATACTTGGCATTCGATAGTTTTGTTCCATATCTCAGTGTCCTGATGATGCTTTTCATGCTCTCTCCCCCAATGAATTGCAGGTGTTGTTGTCAATTTGCTCACTCCTTACTGATCCAAACCCAGATGATCCATTGGTACCGGAGATTGCTCACATGTACAAGACCGACAGAGCCAAGTATGAATCCACTGCTCGCTCGTGGACACAGAAGTATGCAATGGGCTGAAATCTTAGGTTTTAAATATACTATTGTTCCCTTTGTCGTTTAGTCGAAGTACATGTGTAGTTATAAATCTTGGATTTGGTTTCTATTATTCTACAGACTGAAGGTACCTGTTAACAAACTATACATTGTGGTAAATTGATGTCTCAAGGTTTAAGTTAAAAAGAAGCTATTATAGATGCTCTCGGTGGATTAGTTACTTTATGCTGTAGTAAAGCCTTTAAAAAGATTAGTTATGTTTTGCCGTGTTGGTAAGCCTTTCAAAAGAATCATCGTAAATTGTTTGTCTGACTTGTAATATAGTTTATGAATCATAGTAGTGTGGTGTCTCCTACTTTTGAGGCAGGAGACAGCTTAAATGTCTTTTGGGAAATTTTCTGCACAGTAGATTTGCTTGTGGCCTTTATGGGGGTCTAATCATTTTTAGAGCTACTTATGAGTTACTTAGCGGTAACGGGAAGTTTTCTTTTGTCATCTTAGTCATTGCATTCATGCATAAGCTTCTTGAAACAAGAAATGATACTTCTCTTGGACTATAGGCATACCATGGTGTTTGCTCTCTAAATTTTGCAAATGTTTGCTCATTGCTTAATATTTCCCCAATAGTCTGAACTCTGAAGGAAGTGGTCAAAATTGAATTTAGCAATTCCTGGCAACGCAAGAAATTTGCTTCATAGTTTAGAATGAAAAGTTCTGTTTGCAAAACTAGAGAGCTATGAACACTAGTGGTGGTGGTGATGGAAACCAGAGTAGGTCTCGTTAAGCTGCAAATAATGATTGGTTATATCATATAGCAGCAGTTGGGAAAGGAGAGAGAGAGAGAGAGGAGAGAGAGCATTGCAATTTAAAAGGTTAACTTCCTCTATTTTGGTTGAGTTGAAGGTCAAGACCTATTTTTTTTAATAACCTGATTTGGTTGCTCTCAATCTATACCACGGGCCAACAATCTTTTGGAAATTTTGTTGTACTTCTTGAAAATTTTATTGTACAAATTATTTACCATTGAAGCATTCAAAAAAGGTGTAATAATTATGGTGTCTATGCTTGGACGAAATTTGCTTGTTAGAGCATCATTACTTCGTTAGTAGTCGGGGGTCCAAAATTAAAAAAGAAAAAAGAAAAAAAAAAGGTAAATGTAGAATTGGTTCGATTTGTACGAGAATATTAGAAAATGATAAAGTGAGCTATGTTCCAAAGTTTTGTGTGTTCAAAAATTGATGTGAAAAAAATGTAAAATTTAGAATCTAGAAAGTTGGATTCCAAATTGGAACTTATTAAGCTACAAAATGATATTCAATTTAGAATCTAGAAATTGGAAAGTTTTAGCATCTATGGGTAGGATGGAATCGAAAATCTAGAAATTGAAACTAGAAATAAAATTTATTATTCTATAAAATGAGTTCTTACATTTTAAATTTAGAATATGGGATGGGTTTATTAATGATGCTCTTAAGCTGGTTATATTCATCACATGATGATGACTCTATCTGACCAACAATTTTATGAAGTTTATTGTACAGTTCTACACCATCAACATACATAAATGATTTAAAATTTTCTGATGCATATGACCGAAAGCTGAAAACTTTGGGTGGGGTTTGGTAGCGGAATACGGCCGAAAATTCTACATCCTTGAAAATCAAATTTAAGTAATTAATTTTTTTGAAAAATTATATTCTCATATTTGGTTACTATATAAATATTTTCAGATTTTTTTTAAAAAAACTGAAAATAAAAAAATAATAAACTGAGAAAAAGCATAAAAACAACAAAATTTCTTTACAAAGTAAAAAAAGAAAAAGAAAAAAACCCAAAAAAAAGATTCTTAAAAATTTGAAAAAATATAAAATAAAAAAACAAAAAAAAGTAATTCTTAAAAAAAGGAAAAAAAAAGAACAAATCTTGAAAACGAAACGGATAAAAAATTTAAAAAGAAAAAAAATATATTTTTTAAAAAACTATATATATATATATATATATATATATATATATATATATATATATATATATATATATACACCCACCATTTTTAAGTAATAGGATATTCATGCTTTATGGGTAAATTATATATAAAGGTATTCTTACTTTCCAATAATATATTTTGTAACATAAACCAAACATATGAATAGATTTTTTATCCTAAATTGTCCGATAATTAAAAAAAAATTATGTACCAAACACCCTCTTTTATATATATATATATATATATATATATATATATATATATATATATATATATATATATGTGTGTGTGTGTGTGTGCACGCGCGCGCTATGCCACCGAATATATATATATATATATATATATATATATATATATATATAAACAAAAGTTGAACATAACTCAATGTACTAGTCAAATCACTGCATATGAAAAATCTTTAAACTAATGCCTCTTTATTTGTTTGAGAGAGAATTTGGTCCTCAAAGTTTCAAGAGTTCATTTTGTTAGCAATAGTTAAATCTTCTTTCTGTTTCTTTCAGCAATTATGCAACTAAAATAAAATGAGTTCAGAGTTACCGGCCTATGGGAAAGTCGTGCTGAATGCACTGCCCTAAGAGTTGATCCGAGGTCTATGTGCAGACTGTTCTCAGATGCTCCCAGTGGTAAAACCCCTAGTACTACCGGCTTCTCGTTGTCGCACACAACTTCGAGAGATGCGACCCGAACTTAGCCTTGCCCAGAACGAAACACGGACGAGTGGAGGTGGAACAGATGTTTGCTTTTGATTTTTGGATCAAAGGAAGAGTGCACTTTTGAATGTTTTTTTTTTCTATATATCTCTAACTTATCAATTGAGAGGAGGGTGGTATAAATAGGTTTATCAACCTCAACTAAAGGCTAAATATTAGCAACAATCCATGAGTCATCCTCCCATGAAGGAGCCAACATGAAAAACAAGTGGCTAGGAATAGTTCAAGAGGAAGAATAGGTTGAGGAAAAGGTGGATCAAGAGCATGTCTTGAGGAACTTGGGATTGCTATCTATGTGTGAGAACACATAGTCAACAATCCCCCCCCAAAACCAAGTTCTGAAAACATAGATAACAAGGAGTGCGAATAGAGGATTTCTGGGCAAGTATATACTATGCATAGATGAGATGGACTACAGCCTTGAATCTCACGTAGTGACTATTGTCTTGTCTGAAGAAGTGCTTGATGGACTATGCCTTGAATCAGACTTCTTGAATCAGATTCAGAGAATATCACACATAGTACGCTAGAGGTTCTTGGGTCTATCGGGGCGGCGCTTTGATTGGCCATGCGCACTTTTTCCATATTCATGAGAGTTGTCTGGGGTCGCCCTGACCCATAGTCGCGGCCTTCACGACCTCTCATATAGGTAAGTCCTCAAGGGTTGGTGATAGGTATCAACCCTGCATATAATGCTTGGACTTATTAAGAGTTTGAAACTCATCCTGACCATATCACACCGGAACACTGTCACCATAGGGATAGGATATCATTGTACAACCTCGTACAGCCACTTGGGCAATAGTTTATGAGAGTTTAATCTCTGAGTCAGTGTTCCATAATAGTCACCGAAGTTCAGCTTGTTTCTACCCATTGAACCGGCTTCTTGGGATCTCCAGTCAGACTCGGTTGGGTTGCCACTGCTGGTGATATACTTATGGGCTTAACCCTATCCCCCTCGATGATTCTAGGATCAATGTCCTAGACAGACCCTTTGTCAAGTGGTCTGCAAGGTTCTTTTCTGACTTTATATAGTCAAGAACCACATATTTGCCTAATAGGCACTTGATTGACTTGAAGCGCAGCTGCAGGTGCCTGTTCATCTTAGCATTCACAGAATCATGTTTTAGTAGTTCTATAACAGATTTATTATCACAATTTATAGAAACAGCAGGAACAGGAATATGAGCAACAGGTATTTGCATAATCAAATTTCTAAGCCATTCAGCTTCTGTACAAGTAGTATCCAAAGCTATCATTTCAGAATCCATTGTACTCCTAGCTATGATAGTTTGTTTACATGAGCCCCAGGAGATTGCAGCTCCTCCTAGAGTAAACACATATCCAGTAGTGGATTTCACATCATGTGAGTCAGTAACCCAGTTTGCATCTGAATAACCTTCTATGATATCTGGGTGTCTAGAATAATGAAGTCTATAATCTATAGTACCCTTAAGATATCTAAATACTCTTTCTAATGCTGACCAATGTGATTGGTTTGGGTTACTGGTATATCTACTCAGTCTTCCAACGGCAAATGCGATATCAGGTCGGGTTCTATTCGTTATATACATAAGAGAACCTATCATCTGAGAGTATTTATGTTGTTCTACAGGTGAACCTTCATTCTTCTTGAGAATGATACTGCTGTCAAAAGGAGTAGGAGCAGGTTTCTTATCAAAGTACTGAAATTTTTTTAACATTTTCTCAATAGAATGTACTAAGGATAGAGTATAACCCTCTTTGGATTTAGACACTTGCATTCCTAGAATCAGGTTGGCTTTACCTAGGTCTTTCATGTCAAACTTGCTAGATAAATAATCTTTAGTATTATTTATCAACTCAAGTTTTGATCCTAAAATGAGGATGTCATCTACATACAAGCATAAAATGACACAACTTTCATCAATGTTTTTAGAGTATATACATTTGTCATACTCATTTGGCAAGAAACCAAATTTTAGAATCACTTTATCAAATTTGCTGTGCCATTGCTTGGGAGCTTGCTTTAGGCCATAAAGTGATTTTACTAATCTGCAAACTTTCTTTTCTTGACCTTTAGCAATAAAACCTTCAGGTTGCTCCATATAGATTTCTTCCTCTAGATCTCCATTCAAAAATGCTGTTTTTACATCCATTTGATGAATTAGCATGTTATGAATGGATGCTAAAGCTAGAAGTGTTCTGATAGAGGCAATCCTAGCTACAGGAGAGTAGGTATCAAAGTAATCTAATCCCTTTTTCTGAGTGAAATCCTTGGCTACTAATCTAGCTTTGTATTTCTCTATAGTACCATCAGCTCTAAATTTTCTTTTGAAGATCCACTTACAACCTATGGGTTTACTACCTAAGGGTAGGTCTGCTAAATACCAAGTACTATTCTCCATGATGGAGTTGTACTCATTGTTGATGGCTTCTTTCCAGAAAGGTGCATCAGGAGAGGATATTGCTTCTTCGTAAGTTGTGGGATCACCCTCTATCAAATAAGTAAAGAAACTTTCCCCTAAGTTTCTTTCAATCCTTCCTCTTTTACTTCTTCTAGGTTCTAAGTCTTGTTCAGGTTGTGAACTATATGGCTGAAAATTGGAACTAGTAGAAGGAGCAAGAAAAGAGCTGGTGGGGTTGGAGAAAATTCTATTCTTAAAAGGAAATATATTCTCAAAGTAAACTGCATCTCTAGCTTCTATAATGGTATTGTTAGAGATTTCATTTACTTCAGAATGGGTCACTAAAAATCTATTGGCATTGCTATCTGAGGCATATCCTATAAACACAGAATCTACTGTCTTAGGTCCAATCTTTCTCTTTTTAGGTTCAGGAATTCCTACTTTTGCTAGACATCCCCACACTTTGAGATAATGGACTCTAGGAGTTCTACCTTTCCATAGTTCATAGGGAGTCTTATCCTTTGATTTACTAGGGATCCTATTTAGGATGTAACAGGCTGTTAATAAGGCTTCTCCCCATAAATTATCAGGAGCACCTGAGCTGAGAAGCATGGCATTTACCATGTCTAACAGAGTGCGATTCTTCCTTTCAGCAACTCCGTTGGATTGTGGTGAATAAGGAGCAGTCACCTCATGAATTATTCCGTGTTCTTCACAGAAGTTAGTCATATCGTTTGAGGTATACTCTCCGCCACGATCAGATCTAATGATCTTGATCTTTTTCTCTAATTGGTTTTCAACTTCAGATTTATAAACCTTGAATCTATCTAGAACTTCATCTTTGGTTTTGAGAAGGTAGGTGTAGCAATACTTTGAACAATCATCTATAAAGGTGACAAAGTATTTCCTACCTCCTCGGGTCAAGATCCTATTTGAATCACAAACATCACTATGAACTAGTTCTAGAAGGTCAGAATTCCTTTCTACAGATTTGAAAGGTAGTCTAGCATGTTTTGCTTGAACACAAATCTCACATTTGTGTTTATTATTTACAGGAGACTTGGGAATAAGATCTAAGTTCATCATCCTTCTAAGGGAACCTAGATTCACATGACCTAGTCTATCATGCCAAACATTTGAAGATTCTACATTGGAAACAACAAGAGAATGATCTGACACTTTGTTTATAGTACTGAGAATAAAAAGACCATCCTTTACAAATCCTTTTCCAACAAAGGACTCATTCTTGGAAAATACAACTTTATTGGCTTCCATTATAATCTTGTATCCAGATGCTACAAGAAGGGATCCACTAACTAAATTTTTTCTAACTGACGGCACATGAAGAACATCATGAAGAGGCAAAATTTTCCCTGATGTCATCTTTAGATCTATTCTTCCTTTTCCTACAATCTGTGCCGAAGAGCCATCTCCTAGGGTTATGCCTCCTCCACATGATTCCTGATAGTTTGAAAAACAGGAGCGATCAAATGAAACATGAACATTAGCTCCAGAATCCAACCACCAGTCATCAGAATGGTAAGAAATATTAACTAAAGGTTGATAAGTCACAGACCTGAAGGAACTGGTAGGCCCATTCAGAATCATGTTAGCTTCTGGTTTGGATGGACCTTTCCCCTTATAAGGAGTTTTGATAGGTTCCTTCTTTCTTTGGAAACAGTTGAAGGATAGATGATTTGTTCTCCCACACACCAAACAAAATTTCTGTTGATCCTGAGTCTGACTGAAATTTCTAGGTCTATGGTTTTGCTGGTGTTGATGGTTCTGATGATGAGGGTGAAAGTTCTTCTTCTTCTTGAAGAAGTTTTTCTTGGGTTTGTGAGGATTATTAGACTTGGGTTTTTCTTTGGATGTTTCTACTAGGTTTACCTTAGCCTTAGACTCAGTCTTGGGATTAGACCTTAGCCTAATTTCTTCTTCTGTTCTAATTTTCTTTAAGACTTGAGCAAAGGTAAGGTCACCTTGTGTATGAATAAGCTCATTTTTAACATCAGACCAAGAAGGGGGAAGTTTATCTATCAGGCAAGCTATCTTATATTCAGTAGAAAAGGTTGAGCCTTTGGCTTGGATATGCCTCATATATTCTTGGAATTCATGGATCTGTTCATTCATTGGTTTATTATCTACCATAAAGTACCTATTAAATGAGGAAGAATTGAATCTTTCAATTCCAGCATCATCACAGCCATATTCATCTTCCAAAGCATCCCAAAGTTCTTTAGCGCTCTTATATTCAAAGAATATATCATAAAGAGAATCAGATAAAGCGCTTAGAATTCGATGGAAGCAATGAAAGTCTATTTCCTTAGGAGTTTTTGGTTTTGAGGAGCTAGAGGGTTTAGACACTCCTACGTCAGACTCAGTGTCATCAGAATCATTTGAGATGGGTGTGGACCCATCAATTGCTGAGATCAATCCTAAAGTGGTGAGCCAAAATTTGATCTGACTCTGCCACCTCTTGAAGTGAGTGCCATCAAACTTAGCTGGCTTAGCAGTCGAAATCTCGTCTTTGCCAGTCATGGTAACTAGTAAGGCAGTCTAAAGTCTGCAAGAATAGTGTTGCTACTCAATGAGGGTGCCTGAGGCTCTAAAAATACTAGTTCAGTGATCTTGCTGATCAACCTTAATAAATCTTTATTCTATCAAGTTTTGATTAACTTGGGTTAGCTTTAAGGGCCGGTTCCCAGCTAGCGGTGGTCCGAAGACACTTAAATACCGTGTCGCTTAGGGCTGTTTACACCCGTTTGACAGAAGGACCCTTTCAGTTTGTTCCCAAGCTTATCTCTACTTTTTAGAACTTTAGATTTAAAAGAATTTGCAAGGTCAATAAACTAATTCCTTAAACTTAAAAAATATTGAATGTATCAAAAGAAAATTTAATGACACAGGAGTAAAAGTTAGGTTCTATGTTCCAACAGAATAATTAAACTATATTAAATAGAATATACTGATCAATAATTAAAGCTGATAATGATTTATATACTCTAATTCTTAAAGCAGCAAGCAACAACAACTGTATTGATCTAAATAATGAACAAGCAGTTTTGTTAATTTGTAGCACTAAATGTTCAACAATTTTTCCTTCCTTTTTTTTTTTTTTTTTTAATTTTAAATTTTTTCAACAATGAACAAAGGAACTTTAGTTAACAACACTTTGTTATGTAATAGTCTTGAAATTGTTAAGTAAGCAATTAATGTTGTTCTAACAAAATCGTTAACAGTGTATTAAAAAAAAATTATCCGTGTATTAGCACTTTCCAACCAATTTGCTAAGTATTAGAAGTAACAACTTTAACACGGACACGTTAACAGTGTTAAAGATATTTGCTGATAGTGCTAAACTATTTAACAGTTAGGCCACGTTAACAATTCTCTTATGCAACACTAATATGATAGTAATCAAAAGGCAAGTTTATGGAAAATCAGACTTTGCTGACAAATAAAGATATTTTATAAATGCAATCTTGAGAAAGAAGATTTGGAAACCAGTATGTTCAAAATAGGTCCACTGCTTGTTTTACAACAGTGTGAAGATTTGTTAATACTAACAAATGCAAAATATAATGATAACAACAAGTTGTGAAAAAACTCGTTGAACAAAATTATTTTGAACGACAGTAAACTAAACGACAAGTGTTTCACTAGGCTCAACTCTTAGATTGTTAGCAATAGTTAAATCTTCTTTCTGTTTCTTTCAGCAATTATGCAACTAAAATAAAATGAGTTCAGAGTTACCGGCCTATGGGAAAGTCGTGCTGAACGCACTGCCCTAAGAGTTGATCCGAGGTCTATGTGCAGACTGTTCTCAGATGCTCCCAGTGGTAAAACCCCCAGTACTACCGGCTTCTCGTTGTCGCACACAACTTCGAGAGATGCGACCCGAACTTAGCCTTGCCCAGAACGAAACACGGACGAGTGGAGGTGGAACAGATGTTTGCTTTTGATTTTTGGATCAAAGGAAGAGTGCACTTTTGAAGGTTTTTTTTTTCTATATATCTCTAACTTATCAATTGAGAGGAGGGTGGTATAAATAGGTTTATCAACCTCAACTAAAGGCTAAATATTAGCAACAATCCATGAGTCATCCTCCCATGAAGGAGCCAACATGAAAAACAAGTGGCTAGGAATAGTTCAAGAGGAAGAATAGGTTGAGGAAAAGGTGGATCAAGAGCATGTCTTGAGGAACTTGGGATTGCTATCTATGTGTGAGAACACATAGTCAACACATTTTTGTTCACTCACCAAAATTAGAGGACATGTTTATCCTTTCACTCAAGAATTTTCACATGACAAACTAGTGGTCAAAACTAGCGTAGATGTTCATCAAACCACTCCCAAAATAATTTTAGGTTGGATAAAAATGACACATGGCAACCCTTGAATACTCTCTATAATGTGTGTGGTTGCAGTAGTAACTTCCATGAAGTGGACAGTTACGAAGATGAAAACCCACGTTGAAACAGCCTAAAGTAGTCATGTGGAAATCCAGATTTCGTATGAGCACAACTCACGTGGAACTGCAATTTCTATGTGCATACAGGCCACGCGAAACTGCAGTTTTTGCATGCACATAGGACATGCGGAACTGTAGTTTTTGGGTGCACCAGGCCGCGTGGAATTGCAGCTTTCGCGTGGAACGCTACGTGGCACGTCCTACGGAACTCCTCGATGAACTGAACGCACGAAACCACGCTAACCCGTGCGAAACTGGTGTTGGAACAACCTTTGAACGATGAAAGCGTCATCTCGCACTCGATGCTTACGTGCGAAGTGCGTCATTAAAGTGTCACTTTGCGCCCTTCGCCTACGTCCAAGTCGGAGTCGCTAGGCCCTTAAGGGACATAGCTTCTATAAAAAAAAAAAATCAAGAAAATGAGTAACAAAAACAAATATATTTTTTGGAGGATTTGAACATTGTCCTCTAATAAAATATTATACCATACCAACTACATGGACTACCATTCTCTATGTGTGCAAGTCATTAAAAAAATCTTATATTAAAATACACACTTAAAATTTGCTACATGGATGTGAGACCACTTTCTAGAGAATAATTTAAATATACTCTAATAGTAAAAAGATGGATGATGCTTGGATAGTTGACCATGCCGCATCTGAGGATCGCGTAAACAACACGACGGGCCATGCCAGAAGAGAGAGAAAGAGAGAGAGAAAGAAAGACTGGGAAAAGTTGTTCCATCTTTCTTTTTCTTTTCTTTTTTCTTTTTCTTTATTGGAAGATGCTCTCTCTTTTCCATGACTTCCTACCTCTTTCTTGTCCATTAGTAAGTGTAGATAGCATTTCTTTTTTTCCAAACAAAATTGTAATAGTTGTAATTCTATACACATATTTTGATAAGTTGTATCGTTTGTATTACTATGCATCTTACAACTATTTCGTTTAATTATTATTTTTAATCCGGATTAGCATAACACATTCTAGTTATTGTAATTATTATTATTATGTCATCATTAGAGTTAATTTATATAGTCAGAGTAAACAACACGACGGATCAGACCAGGAAAGAGAGAAAGAAAGTAAGGAAAAAGTTGTTCCATTTTTTTTTTCTCTTTTTTATTGGAAGATCTCTCTTTTCCATGACTTCCTACTTTTCTTTCTTGTTCTCCATTAGTAAGTGTAGATAGCATTTTTTTTTTTTCCAAAAAAATTATAATAGTTTAAATTCTATACACATATTTTGATAGGTTGTATCGTTTGTATTACTATTCGTCTTATAATTATTTTGTATAATTATTATTTTTAATCCGAACTATCATAACACATTCTAGTTATTATTATTATTATTATTATTATGTCATCATTAGAGTTAATTTAATACTAGTCCAATCATAGTCAATTATTAAATTACGCATCATCACCAACTCGACCTAACATTACTCATCACATTTGTTGGCACTCCATTCATTTCATATCATGACACATAAGTGTCACTTCATATCATGACACATAAGTGTCTTAGGTGGTACTTGCCATCATTCTCCATCCAGTATTTCCTTTCCTCTCTGTCAAGAACAAGAGAACAGAAGATGAAGAAGAAGAAGAACGAGAAAAATGTACTTCACTCGAAAACATGTCATTTTTCTTTTTTATCTATGGAAAATTTCGTTCAGAGAATAAAAAATAATAAGAATTTTATCTAAAGCATCAAATTTATAAAATTATGAAAAAAAAAGCATCAAAACATCCTTTTTATGTTTTTTTTTTTTTTAAATTCGTCCATCTCCGTTTAAAAAAAAAAAAAAAACCGTTAACAAAAAAATAAATAAGAAAACGTCATTTGCAATGACGTTTTTTCTAGGAAAAACGTCCTTCCTAGAAACGTTTTTTTTTCTTTTTTTTTTCTCGCTCCTCTCTCCTCACACTCTCTTTTCTCCTCTCTCTCTCTCTCACTCACACTCTCTCATCTCTCTTCTCCTCTCTCTCTCTCTCTCACCCACTCACTCGTCCACTCTCTCTCTCTCTCTCTCTCTCTCTCTCCTCTCTTCTCTTCTCTTCTCTTCTCCTCTCTGTTCCCGCTCCTCTCCTCTCCTCTCCCCTCTGTTTCCGCTCCTCTCCTCTCCTCTCCTCTCCTCTCTGTTCCCGCTCCTCTCCTCTCCTCTCCTCTCCTCTCCTCTCTTTCTTCTTTCTTTTCTTCTTTTCTCTCTTTTTCTCTTGTCCTGATACCACTCGTGACTATTTTCTTCTTTCTTTTACTCTTTTTCCTCTTTTTCTCTTGTCCTCTTCTCTCCCTCTCACAAATGTTCTCGTGACACTTTGTCCTCTTCTCTCCCTCTCTCTAAATATTATAGGTCGTGACTCTCCATCACTCTAACCCTTCTCTCCCTCTCTCTCTCTCTAAATATTAGCCCGTGACTCTCCTTCTCTCTAACCCGTGAACATTTTTCTGTACTTTTCTATCTCTTGGAATGAATGCATACATTGGGAACATTAAAATTTTAATTATAATGCATTGGAATGCATCTATAAGAATGAGAAATCCGTTGACAGAAGGAGAAGAAAGAAATAATTTGTGAGAGTTTCTCCAGTAAGAGCACTCAATAGGAGAAGCTGAAGGCTGAAAGAGTTCAAGAGGAAGAAGATACAAAAGAAAAAAAACAGGTAAAGAGTTCAAAAGTTTGAAAATAGTTAAATAGCAATTTAATTACCAATTTTTCATGTAATATCGTAATCATAAATACAGATGGCTTTTTAAAATGACGGACGCATACCCGGTGGACCTACAACTCCGACCATTGAACGTGAACGAGAGTCTCACATTTCTAGTCTGGTTTTCGCAGGACCTGTAATATAATTTTTAGATAATTAATATTATTGCTATTAAGCGTATTATATTGTAATATATATATATATATATATATATATATATATATATATATATATATATATATATATATATATATATATATATATATATATATATATATATATATATATATATATTATATAACGTTATGTTTATCCAGATATAAAATTACGAGAGCATGCTGAGTGGCGGTCATCATAGGAGTTGACTGAAGACCAAAAGATTTTGGTGGAGGCTTTTGGTTTTTACTTTGTTGACACTATACGAATGAAGCGTTACGATAGAGACATGATATTAAGTATCGTTGAGCGATGGTGGCCAACACGCAACACATTTCAGTTACCCTTCGGGGAGATGACGATCACATTAGCGGATGTGGCACAAATTTTGGGATTACCTATCGAGGGTAATTCTATATATTTCGACGAAAAATTGGAAGCAAAATATCTCATTAGAGAATACCTCGGTGTGGAGCCCCCCTCCGACATGGGACAAACCAGCACTGTCAAACTCGCTTGGCTCCGGTCTACTTTCATGCATGTTGATCATATCGGCTCTACAACAGTTTCTGTCGATTATTCGCGGGTAATTATTTACATGTATTAATTATTGTTAATATTTATTTAATATAAATGGTATGAATATTCAATTATATTTTCAGGTGATATGTTGCACTAGAGCTTACTTGTTATGTCTATGCGGTGCTTTTTTATTCCCCGACGCTACGGGAAATATGGTCAACGTGCGACTGCTACCATTTTTGGCGGACATCTATTCCTACACAAAACACACATGGAGTGAAGCAGTGTTAACAAATTTATACCGCTCGATGACGTCTTTTGTGAGTAAGGAATCACAGGGTAGAACAACAAAAAATATAAGTGGATGTCTAACACTTATACAGGTATAAATAAAAATGAATAATATATGTTATATTTATTTGGATCTTATTTGTGTTCTTCTTTGTAGTTCTGGTGTTACGATCACTTCGAGATTGGTAGACTAGTTAGTATATACAGCGCTGAACAAACAGTATGGCCAGCAGGCATTCGCTAGATTACTGAAAATACAGATTATGTGTATTGTATGACCAAAGTGGTATCTCTTTACCGGCATCAATTTGACACATTAACCGCCTATGTGGTTAGTATATAATTATTAAATTAAAATTTTAAAATATATTGTTATGGCTATCTGTCACGACCCGCACCCGAAAATCGGGCATGAGCCGTGGGTACGTCCAGCCTACGCCGCAGAATCGGCGGTAGAACGCTGTAAAGGTCCGTTCTAGGTCAACCATATCTATCTATATCTCACAGAAAAATCCGGCATGACCTCTCCAAAAAGGAGGGCAACCACGCAATATATATATGTGAATAAAATTCTCTCCAAAAGGAGGGCAACCACGCAATATATATATATCAATAATCTCAATCACAAAAACTAGAGGAAGAATATGAGCACGATATGATATAAACAAAGAAACAGAACCAAGAGCAAGACAGTCCAAAATAATACAGTCCAAGTCTACAAATAGCTACAACATCACAGCAACAAAAGAATAAGTACAGTCATCCAAAATACAAACCACTGGAAATAACCCAGGAAACCCACCTAGCTAACTAGGGTGCTATCAGCGTCTCCTCGGCGCACTCCTCCTCGATCACGGGGTCACAACAGTCGTCAACACCCGGCCCGTAGAACGTCGGGCAATAGTCCTCAGGATCCTCCGGAAAAAATATGCCCAGTCAGGACTGGAGCGAAGTACATAACTCTGAAAGCAACTCCAAATACATGGTAAGGTGTATATGACGAGCAATAGAAAAGTATACAAGATGCACAGGAAATAAATATATGCTGGAGTACAAAAAGTAGCTGCAATGTAAACTGGAGAACAATACAAGTAGTGGAAAAGTAACTGCAGGTGAGAAACATGAATACTAGCTAAGTGCCTTGAGCACAAGTTCGTTATGTGATCGGCTTAGGTTGCACATGAAAAATACTACGATAACTCCGTTATGCGTGAGTTGTATAACCGACATACACATGAATACTGTTTGGCTTTGATCACATAACCAACTCCTACTCCCCTCCCCCACTAATACCATTGGATCCAACCATAACAAGCTACGTACATGATAATAGCTCGCGCACATGAAGGCGAGAGCACAATAAGCACATGATAGCACATGAGAATCAATACCCGAAGCACATGATGAAATACACGTGATAGAGTACCCGCTGAACACGGTAAGGGGGATAGCATCTCATGACGCGATCCACTAGTACCAGCTCATGTAACAATGTGTCAGAATCAAGTATTACAGTTCTAGAACAGGTGATATAAACGCTATCATGAAATGGAAACTATCAGAGGTAGGTACTCGCCTGATGTCCTGAGCAACTGATGAGGATCGAGATCCGGACCGGTGTCGCAAGGACCTAATATGAAAATCAAAATTAAACAGGGTTCTAAGCATTTAAACTGATATAAAATAATTAAAAACAGGCTTCTAGGGCTATTCTAGGTCGAACGGGTCAAACCGGTGAAATTCGGATCAAAAAGTCAACCCATGGTCCAAAGAGTCAACTCTAGGTCAAAACTAGGTCAAACGTTGACTTTTACGGTCAACGGGAACAATTATGGTCAAATCTAGGTCAAACTAGGGTGCCCCTGAAATTCTAGGTCAAACCGAGCTCATTAAGCTACTAAACTCACAAACTCGCCTAATCGAGATACCGGGATACCCTCGGTATCCGATACCTCGCCCTAGGCCACGCACCCCGCCTAAACCCGCTAAAACCTAAGCTAGCACGCGTAATTATATATATATAAACATACAAAAATCACTCCAAAGTATTTTCTAGGCTAATGCTCAAATACCCCGCTCGAAACTCAATACCTTGAATATCTCAAGGTATCGAGATACCTCGGTATCTCAAGGTATTGAGGTTTCGCTCTAAAACCCCTCTAGCTAGCTATCTAGGTACTAATTATGCACCTAGTTATTAATCTAGGCTAGGTAATATAGATATCTACCATATTTATATATATCTAAGTATGTATTTACCTATATATATAGATATCCACACACATATACCCAATTACCCATTTACCTTACCCATACTCATATATATATTACTATACTATCTAGATATCTCTAGGTATTGCATATAACTATATGTATATAGATATATATATACCTTAGATAGATAACTACCTATCTACCTATGTATTACCTATCTAGTAACTATCTATCTAAGTATCTAATAACTATCTAACTAGCTATCTTATCTATCTATCTAATCATCTATCTACCTATCTATCAACATATATATATATATATATCAATCTCCCTTTCTCCCTCACTAGCCCTCGCTACCCTGGAGCTTGCTGCTGCTGCTGCTAGTGCTGATGCTGCTGCTGGCTGCTCTTGGTACTGCTGCTGCTGCTCTTGCTGAGCCTGCTGCTGCTGCTCCATGCTACTGCTGCTGCTGGGCTTCTACATGCTGCTGCTGCTGCAGCTCCCTGCTGCTGCTGCTGCTGCTGCTGCTGCTGTAGTGGCTTTTGTCACGACCCGCACCCGAAAATCGGGCATGAGCCGTGGGTACGTCCAGCCTACGCCGCAGAATCGGCGGTAGAACGCTGTAAAGGTCCGTTCTAGGTCAACCAACTATCTAGATAACTCACAGAAAAATCCGGCATGACCTCTCCAAAAGGAGGGCAAAACCACGCAATATATATATGTGAATAAAATTCTCTCCAAAAGGAGGGCAACCACGCAATATATATATGTCAATAATCTCAATCACAAAACTAGAGGAAGAATATAAGCACGATATGATATAAACAAAGAAACAGAACCAAGAGAGCAAGACAAACCAAAATGATATAGTCCAGGTCTAAAAGCTACAATATCTCACAGAAGCACAAAAGAAAGTACAGTCATCCAAAATACAAACCACTGGAAAACCCAGGAAACCCACCTAGCTAACTAGGATGCTATAGGCGTCTCCTCGGCGCACTCCTCCTCGATCACGGGGTCACAACAGTCGTCAATACCAGGCCCGTAGAACGTAGGGCAATAGTCCTCAGGATCCTCTGGAAAAAATATGCACAGTCAGGACTGGAGCGAAGTACATAACTCTGAAAGCAACTCCAAATGCATGGTAAGGTGTATATGACGAGCAATAGAAAAGTAATCAAGATGCACAGGAAATAAATATATGCTGGAGCACAATAAGTAGCTGCAATATAAACTGGAGAACAATACAAGTAGTGGAAAAGTAACTGCAGGTGAGAAACATGAATACTAGCTAAGTGCCTTGAGCACAAGTTCGTTATATGATCGGCTTGGGTTGCACATGAAAAATACTACGATAACTCCGTTATGCGTGAGTTGCATAACCGACATACACATGAATACTGTTTGGCTTTGATCATATAACCAACTCACTACTCCCCTCCCCCACTAATACCATTGGATCCAACCACAACACGCTACGTACATGATAATAGCTCGCGCACACGAAGGCGAGAGCACAAGAAGCACATGATAGCACATGATAATCAATACCCGAAGCACATGATGAAATACACGTGATAGAGTACCCGCTGAACACGGTAAGGGGGATAGCACCTCATGACGGGATCCACTAGTACCAGCTCGTGTAATAAAGTGTCAGAATCAAGTATTACAGTTCTAGAACAGGTGATATAAACGCTATCATGAAATAGAAACTATCAGAGGTAGGTACTCGCCTGATGTCCTGAGCAACTGATGAGGATCGAGGTCCGGACCGGTATCGCAGGGACCTAATACGAAAAGCAAGGATTAAACAGGGTTCTAAGCATTTAAACTGATATAAAATAATTAAAAACAGGCTTCTAGGGCTATTCTAGGTCGAACGGGTCAAACCGGTGAAAATCGGGTCAAAAAGTCAACCCGGGGTCCAAAAAGTCAACTCTAGGTCAAAACTAGGTCAAACGTTGACTTTTACGGTCAACGGGGACAATTATGGTCAAAGCTAGGTCAAACTAGGGTGCCCGTGAAATTCTAGGTCAAACCGAGCTCATAAAGCTACTAAACTCACAAACTCGCCTAATCGAGATACCGGGATACCCTCGATATCCGATACCTCGCCCTAGGCCACGCACCCCGCCTAGACCCGCTAAAACCTATGCTAGCACGCGTAATTATATATATATAAACATATAAAAATTACTCCCAAGCATTTCCTAGGCTAATGCTCAAATACCCCGCTCGAAACTCAATACCTTGAATATCTCAAGGTATCGAGATACCTCGGTATCTCAAGGTATTGAGGTTTCGCCCTAAGGCCCTCTAACTAGCTATCTAGCTATTAATTATGCACCTAGTTATTAATCTAGGTTAGATAATATAGATATCTATTATCTATTAATACATCTAAGTAGGTATCTACCTATATACATATATATATCCACACACACATACATAAATACCCATTTACCTTACCCTACGCATAAATATATATTACTAACTATAATATATATATCCATCTCTAGGTATATATATACATCTATGCATATAGATGTAGGTATCTATCACATATCTACTTATCTAGGTAACTATCTAGCTACCTATCTAACTATATATCTATCTATCTAAATACCTAGCTATGTATCTAACTTATTATCTAATAACTTATCTAACTAGTTATGTATCTATCTATCTATATAGATATATCTATTATCTATGTATCTATCCCTCGCCAACACCCCTCGCTACTGCCTAGAGCTTGCTGCTGCTGCTGCTTGTGCTGATCCTGCTGCTGCTGCTCTTGCTACTGCTGCTGCTGGCTGATCCTGCTGCTGCTGCTGCTGCAGCATATAGCTGCTGTTGGCTGCTGCTGCAGTCCTGCTGCAGTGGCTGAAAACCCCCCTCGCTCTCACAAGCACACACACACACACGCCTATATACTTATATATATATACCACTATATATATATATATATACACATATCTCTATATATATATAACTAGATATATATATATACACTTATATCTATTCTAACACACTCACTAACACACACACCTACACACTCACAAACACACTAATACACACACTCACGCACAAATATACATAGCTATATATATATATATATAAACACCTATATTAATATATATATACACACATACAATTATATATATACATATCACTACACACACACACTCTAAGATATATATATATATATATACACATCTATATATATACATATACACACAAGCACACTTATACATATACATATATATATACACATAGACATATACACACACAAGCACATAGATATAAATACACACATATATATATATAAATATATATACATAAACACACATACATATAAATATATACATATATATATATAGACACACTTATAAATATATATATAAAGACACAAACACACCTACACAACACTACACACAACAACACACGACAACGCGCCCCACTCACGCCCAACGACCCCGACACTCACCAATACCCTAAAATATATAAAATATAACTCGAAACCTCTAGCAAACACTCCCCGATACTAACCCAACGCGCGCACAAAGCCGAAACGAGGAAACCAAGTCGAAATGGCCGTTCGGTCATTTCGACGAACACGTGGTGCGCGGCTCGGAAAACCTCCTGAAACGCACACCAAACGAACTCAAAATCGGCCCAAAATTTACCCACGCGCTCTACACGATGTCTAGATCCTAGAAAATGTGCTCCCACGTCGATTCTAGGCCCGTGGCGGAAACGCACACGCACTTAGAATCGGCGACGACGAAAAGCTCCAATTTTGCCCGAAACGCCTGTTTCTCCGCGGCACGGCTTCCCGTGTCCGAACGGAGACACGCACTCACCCTCTAGACACCCGAAAACGTCTACCTAGGTCCATCTAACCTAGGACATCACCCAAAATTGGGCCAAATTTGGATTCCACCCGAATTCGACACAAAACCTAATGTCAAAGTTTCTAAACTCACCCAAACTAGTTCCAACTTCCTCCTACGGGTAGGGTTAGGGTCTAGGAGGGTTCTACAACACTAATTACACTACACAAAAATAATTAGGAAGGGAAAAGTTAGGTTTTACCTCTTGGGAGTTGGAATCCCAAGGCCAAAGTCTCACAATCCCTAGAATTCACCTCCCTCAAGCTCCAAGCCACCAATTCTAGCTCCCACACTAGATCTAAGCTCCTCACACCTAGGTTAGAGAAAATGTAAGGTTAGGGTTAGCTTAAAGAAGAAGAAATGGAAGAAAGAAGAAGAAAAATGGAAGAAGCTTACTTGGAGAAGGAAGGAAGAAGAAAGAAGAAGTGGAGAAGAAGAAGAATGAAGAAGAAGTGGAAAATGGAACAAGGGGGCTGCTGTGTTGCTGGTCTCACGGGTGGGTGTGGAAAATAGGGCCGGCCAAGTGAATTAAAGGGGATTCCACTAAGTTCCATATTCCCAAAACGCCCCTACTCACTCGGTTTTGGGTTCCGGGTTCCAAATGCGCTCAAACTAGTTCCAAATCTCTCCAACTAACCTCCTAAAAATAAAATAATAAATCTAAGCCCCAAAATAATTCTCACAAGGGTGTGGGCTGGGTCGGACATGGGTCCACTAGGGTCTGACATGGGTCCAGGCTAGCCAAAACCCTAAAACAATCATTAAAAAAATAATACAATCACTATTTAAATATAAATATAATTAATTAAATATAATTCACAATTTATAAAAAAAAAAAAATAACCCTATTTTCTAGAATTGGGCAGTGACAGCGCCCCCCCTTCCTCTCACATACACACACACACACACTCCCATATACACATATATATAGCACCCCCTATATATATATACATACACATATATAACTATATATATATAACTAGATACATATATATACACACCTATATATCTATATATTAACACACACTAACACACTCACACACACACTAAAACACACACTCACACACAAATATATACATAGCTATAAATATATATAAACACACATATTAATATATATATACACACATACAAATATATATATATATATATATCAATACACACACACACACTCTAAGATATATATATATACACCTACACATATATATATATACATATACACACACAAGCACACTTACACATACATATATATATATACACATAGACATATAAATATATATACATAGACACACATACATATAAATATATACATATATATATATATATATATATATATATATATATATATATATATATATATATATATATATATATACACACACATATACACTAACACAACACAACACAACACACAAACCACACGCCCCACTCACGCCCAACGACCCCGACACTCACCAATACCCTAAAATATATAAAATATAACTCGAAAACTCTAGCACACACTCCCCGATACTAACCCAACGCGCGCACAAGCCCGAAACGAGAAAACCAAGTCGAAATGGCCGTTCGGTCATTTCGACGAACACGTGGTGCGCGGCTCGGAAAACCTCCTGAAACGCACACCAAACGAACTCGGAATCGGCCAAAAATTTATCCATGTGCTCTACACGATGTCTAGATCCTAGAAAAAGTGGTCCCGCGTCGATTCTATGCCCGTGGCGGAAACGCACACGCACTTAGAATCGGCGACGATGAAAAGCCCCAATTTTGCCCGAAACGCCCGTTTCTCCGCGACACGGCTTCCCGTGTCCGAACGGAGACACGCACTCACCCTCTAGACACCCGACAATGTCTACCTAGGTCCGTCTAACCTAGGGCATCACCCAAAATTGGGCCAAATTCGGATTCCATCCGAATTCGACACAAAACCTAATGTCAAAGTCTCTAAACTCAACCAAACTAGTTCCAACTTCCTCCTACGGGTAGGGTTAGGGTCTAGGAAGGTTCTACAACACTAATTACACTACACAAAAATAATTAGAAAGGGAAAAGTTAGGTTTTACCTCTTGGAAGTTGGAATTCCAAGGCCAAAGTCTCACAACCCCTAGAAATCACCTCCCTCAAGTTTCAAGCCACCAACTCTAGCTCCCACACTAGATCTAAGCTCCTCACACCTAGGTTAGGGAAAGAGCAAGGTTAGGGTTAGCATAAGGAGAAGGAATGGAAGAAAGAAAGAAGAAAAATGGAAGAAAACTTACTTTGGAGAAGAAGGAAGAAGGAAGAAGAAGTGGAGAAGAAGAAGAAGTGAAGAAGAAGAAGTAGAATGAAGAGAGAGGGGGCTGAGCTGCTGGTGTGCGGATGGGAACGGGTAGGTAGGGCCGGCCTTGTGTAATAAAAGGGTTCTCCAAAGCTCCAAATGCCCAAAATACCCTCCCCTAAATTGGTTTTGGGTTTTGGGTTCCAAAAGCACTCAAACTAGCTCCAAATTTCTCCCACTAACCTCCTAAAAATAAAATAATAAATCTAAGCCCCAAAATAATTCTCACAAGGGTGTGGGCTGGGTCGGACATGGGTCCACTAGGGTCTGACATGGGTCCAGGCTAGCCAAAACCCTAAAACAATCATTAAAAAAATAATACAAGCACCAAATAAATATAAATATAATTAATTAAATACAATCCACTATTTATCAAATAAATAAAAAAATATCCTATTTTTTAGAATTGGGTAGTGACAAGTCTACCCTCCTTAAAATAATTTCGTCCTCGAAATTAAAAAGACGAAACTAGGACAGGAATGCAAAGAAAGAACCATACCTCAGGGCTCGAAGAGATAGGGGTATCGCTCGCGCATTTCATCCTCCCTCTCCCAGGTCGACTCCCCTGGAGAGTGATGCCTCCACGCGACGCGAACCAAGGGAATAGTCTGGTTCCTCAACACCTTCTCCCGCCGATCCAGAATCTCCACCGGCTGCTCTGGATAGCTAAGAGTAGGGCCCACCTCGATCTCCGAGTGATCCAATACGTGACTGGGATCCGCCACATACCGTCTCAACTGCGACACGTGAAACACATTATGAACTCCCTCCAGCGTAGGCGACAACTCAAGCCTATACGCCACGGCGCCGACCCTCTCGAGGATACGGAAGGGTCCGACGAAACGTGGGCTAAGCTTCCCGCCTCCACCGAAGCGAATAGTGCCCCGCGTCGGAGAAATCCTCAGGAACACCAGATCTCCAACCTAGCACAAACAAGGTCTCAGCACTTAGTCTAAAACAAGCAATCACAAGCAAACACAAGAACAAAATCTAGATTCTAAGCTATACCTCGAACTCCAAAGGTCTCCGGTGGCTATCGGCCCAATGCCGCTGCCTGTCCTGCGCCACCCGAAGTCTATCTCTAATAAGCTTGACCTTCTCCGCTGCATCAACCACTATCTCCGGGCCAAGCAAAGCTCTCTCACCTATATTATCCCATGACAACGGAGTGCGACACCTCCGTCCATACAATGCCTCAAAAGGTGACATCTCGATACTGGCTTGGTAACTGTTGTTGTAAGCAAACTCTACCAAGTGCAAGTGAGCCTCCCAAGAGCCTCTGAAATCCAAAACACAAGTCTGGAGCATGTCCTCAAGTGTTTGAATGGTCCTCTCTGACTGACCATCTGTCTGTGGGTGATACGCACTACTAAACTTGAGCTGGGTGCCCAAGCTAGCCTGCAGACTCCTCCAGAAATACGAAATAAAGCGACTGTCCCGATCTGATACTATGCTCACTGGAACTCCATGCAGTCTGACTATCTGGCGCACATACATCTCTGCTAGCCTCTCTGTAGACGTACCCACTTTGAATGGTAGAAAGTGGGCCGATTTGGTCAACCTGTCCACGATGACCCAAATCGCATCCTTCCCGCCTGGAGAACGGGGAAGTCCAAAAACAAAATCCATAGTCACATGCTCCCATTTCCACTCCGGAATGGGTAACGGCTGGAGCAATCCTCCTGGCCTCTGCCTCTCCGCCTTCACCTGCTGGCACACTAAGCATCGGGATACGAAGCGCGCTACCTCCCGCTTTATCCCGTACCACCATACATGCTGTCTCAGATCTCTATACATCTTGTTGGCACCTGGATGCATAGAGTACTGGGATCGATGCGCCTCCTGGAGAACCTCCTCGCGCAACGACCTACTCGGCACACACAACCTGGTACCGTGCCGCAAGGAACCATCATCAGCAATGGTGAAGTCATCTGCTAATCCCATCTGAACCTGCTCCCTGATGCTCCTCAGAGACTCATCCTCAAACTGTGTAGCCCTGATCCAGTCTACCAACTCTGACTGAATCTGCAGTCCCCATATCTGCATCTCAACTCCGGGCACTATCACCTCAATGCCCAAGCTCTCTAGATCTGCCAGAAGATAACAATCTGTAGTCAGGCACATAGCTATCGGATACCTGCTCAATGCATCCGCAACTACGTTCGCCTTCCCTGGATGGTACTGCAATGATATGTCGAAGTCTTTCATCAACTCCAACCATCTTCTCTGCCTCATGTTCAGCTCTTTTTGGGTAAACACATACTTCAAGCTCTTGTGGTCTGTGAAGATCTCCATACGCTCTCCGTATAAATAGTATTTCCACAACTTCAGAGCAAAGATGACCGCTGCCAACTCCAAATTGTGGGTAGGGAGTTCTTCTCATGAGGACGTAATTGCCTGGAAGCAAAGGCAATCACCCTCCCATTCTGCTGCAATACACAACCCAGTCCCTTTCCCAATGCATCACTATAGATAGTGAATCCTACAGAACCTGATGGCAACGTCAACACTGGAGCTGTCGTCAACCTCCTCTTCAGCTCATCAAAGGCAACCTGGCACTCCTCTGACCAAACAAACTCCACGTCCTTCCGAGTCAGCCTGGACAACGGCTCTGCAATCCGGGAAAAATCCTGAACAAATCTCCTGTAGTAGCCTGCCAGTCCCAAGAAACTCCTGACCTCGGCTACTGAACTCGGAGCACTCCATGCCTCAACTGCCATAATCTTTCTCGGATCCACCGAGATACCCTCTCCAGTCACCACATGACCAAGGAATTCAACCTTGTCAAGGAAGAACTCACACTTCAAAAGCTTTCCATAAAGCTTCTCCTTCTTGAGAGTCTCCAACACTATCCTCAGATGCTCCTCGTGCTCCTCTGGGGTCTTCGAATACACCAAGATATCATCTATAAACACCACCACAAATCTGTCCAGATGTTGATGGAACACCTTGTTCATCAGATTCATGAACACTGCCGGGGCATTAGTCAACCCAAACGACATCACCAAGAACTCATACTGTCCATATCTGGTCCGAAAAGCTGTCTTCGAAATATTCTCCTTCCTGACCTTCACCTGGTGGTAGCCTGTCCTCAGATCAATCCTGGAAAACACCCTCGCTCCGCTCAACTGGTCAAATAGATCATCAATACGCGGCAGCGGATACTTGTTCTTGATTGTGAGGTTGTTCAGAGCCCTATAGTCGATACACATCCGTATCGACCCATCCTTCTTCGGCACAAAAAGTACCGGAGCACCCCACGGAGAAGAACTAGATCTGATAAATCCCTTGTCCTGAAGCTCATCCACCTGCTTCTTCAACTCTACCAGCTCACTGTTGCTGACTCTATAGACGTGCTGGGATATCGGCTCCACGCCTGGCACCAAGTCTATAGAGAACTCCACATCTCTGTCCGGAGGTAACCCTGGCAACTCCTCGGGAAAGACATCCATGTACTCCTCTATCAGTGGATGTAGCGACCTCGGCTCTACCACCAGGGCTCCGCAGAAGACTCCCTCGGTCTGCTCCGCTGCTCCTCTAGCAAACTGAAACTCTGGCTCACCCGGCGGACTGAACAAAACTCTGCCTCCACGACAATCTATACTAGCACAATGCGTACTCAACCAATCCATCCCGAGTACAACATCGTAGCTCGGAAGTGGCATTACGAGTAGGCACACACTCAACTCTCGGCCTTCTAAAGTAACTCTCCGGTCTCTACAGACATCACGGACTAGGATGATACCACCCCCGGTCATGATCTTGCAGAGTCTAGCTAAAGGTTCAGCAACAAGATAGTGTCTAACAGCAAAAGATACAGACACAAAGCTATGGGAAGCACCGGAATCAAATAAAGCAAGTGCTGGAATGGAATCAAGGAGAACAGAACCTGAGATAATATCACCAACTGGCTCGGCCTCGTCCACTGTCAGGGCAAAAGCTCGCCCCTGCTGTCCTCCTCGGTGCTGGTGCTGGTGCTGGGCGAACCTCTGCTGCTGAGTCTGCAAAGGCTGACCTCTCTGTTGCGCTGTAGGTGCTCTGGCTGGTGCCCTCTGAGCGGCTCCTCCGTCCTGAGCTGTACGGGCAAGCGCTGAAGGACAATCCTTCAGCTGGTGATCTGCTGCGCCACACAATAAACATCTGCCCAGCCTCTTTCTGCAGATGTCCCATCCGTGCCCTGGCTTCCTACAGAAAGGGCAAACGATGGGCTGCCTCTGGCCCTGCTGCTGACCCTGCCTCTGCTGCTGGGGCGCCTGCCGGAATGGCGCACGACCCTGACCCTGGTGCTGATGGGTCTGCTGGAATGGCCTCTTGGCTAGGCCTGCACTGCTACCTGCTCCTGAAGCATCTCTGCTCCTCTTCGTCTTCAGCTCTAGGTCATCCTCAGCTCTCTGAGCGTCGCTGACAATCTGCTCGAAGGTCGCCTCGCGGTCGCTCCTAGTCAAGGACTTGACCGCCATGACCAAGCCCTTGCGGAACTTCCGCGCCTTCGCTGCCTCAGACAACCCCTCAACAAATCTGCCCAAACGGCAGAACTCCGCTGCATACTCATCCACTAGCATACTCCCCTGGACGAGCGCCTCGAACTGACTCTCTAAGGCACTGAGAGCCACGTCCGGGAAGAACTTCTCCTTGAAAAGCTTCTTGAAAGCCTCCCAAGTCAATCCCGGAGCTGCTATCCGCGTATCCGTGCGGAACCAAGTGAGGGCAAGGTCGAACATCTGGCTGCCCGCTGCCTCTATCTGCATGCTAGCTGGGATCATCGCCAGCCTGAAAATGCCCTCTATATGCTCGATCCAGTCATCATCGTACAGGATCCCCTCTGTGCCGCGAAACTCCTTAGGCCACATCCTCTGAAAATCGATGATAGTACCCGGCCTAGGATATTGAGCCTGCTCTGGCTGTGGCTGGATCTGAGCCACTCTGTCGACCGCTGTCATAGCCACCTGATGAGCATTCTCAATGCCCATCCTCATAACATCTGCCTGGCGGTGCTGCGCATCCATCATCTCTCGGAAGAATGCGAACAACTGCGTAGCATCCACTAGCGCAGGCGGTGGTGGAGGAGCTACCACCGGGACAACTGGGGTGGCTCTCGGATCAATGGGAGTAAGGGGATCTCCGAAAGAAACTGACGCTCCCTCAACCGCAGGAGTGGCGAGTGGAGCGGTAGCGGCTGCCGGAAGTCGAGCAGGTCGAGAGGTGGCAAACCTCTCGGTGGCAGCTGCGGGGGCGGTGCGCTGAGATCTGGTCTTCGGAGGCATCCTGAACACAGATTAAAAGAAGTCAATATAGTACATGAAACGATAACATCAATGAAGGACAGTAATATTACAAAAGAAACAATTTCAGAAAAAAATTAAAGATAGCAAAAGGAAGCAGGAAGGGTCCTAGTTGTGATTGAGCACACTCTCTCTCAGCCTATCTCCTATATCCTATTGCAGGTAACCTAAAAACTAGACCTGCATGGGCCACCAACAAAAACGTGTCACGACCCGCACCCGAAAATCGGGCATGAGCCGTGGGTACGTCCAGCCTACGCCGCAGAATCGGCGGTAGAACGCTGTAAAGGTCCGTTCTAGGTCAACCATATCTATCTATATCTCACAGAAAAATCCGGCATGACCTCTCCAAAAAGGAGGGCAACCACGCAATATATATATGTGAATAAAATCCTCTCTAAAAGGAGGGCAACCACGCAATATATATATATCAATAATCTCAATCACAAAAACTAGAGGAAGAATATGAGCACGATATGATATAAACAAAGAAACAGAACCAAGAGCAAGACAGTCCAAAATAATACAGTCCAAGTCTACAAATAGCTACAACATCACAGCAACAAAAGAATAAGTACAGTCATCCAAAATATAAACCACTGGAAATAACCCAGGAAACCTACCTAGCTAACTAGGGTGCTATCGGTGTCTCCTCGGCGCACTCCTCCTCGATCACGGGGTCACAACAGTCGTCAACACCCGGCCCGTAGAACGTCGGGCAATAGTCCTCAGGATCCTCTGAAAAAAATATGCCCAGTCAGGACTGGAGCGAAGTACATAACTCTGAAAGCAACTCCAAATGCATGGTAAGGTGTATATGACGAGCAATAGAAAAGTATACAAGATGCACAGGAAATAAATATATGCTGGAGCACAAAAAGTAGCTGCAATGTAAACTGGAGAACAATACAAGTAGTGGAAAAGTAACTGCAGGTGAGAAACATGAATACTAGCTAAGTGCCTTGAGCACAAGTTCGTTATGTGATCGGCTTAGGTTGCACATGAAAAACACTACGATAACTCCGTTATGCGTGAGTTGCATAACCGACATACACATGAATACTGTTTGGCTTTGATCACATAACTAACTCCTACTCCCCTCCCCCACTAATACCATTGGATCCAACCATAACACGCTACGTACATGATAATAGCTCGCGCGCACGAAGGCGAGAGCACAATAAGCACATGATAGCACATGAGAATCAATATCCGAAGCACATGATGAAATACACGTGATAGAGTACCCGCTGAACACGGTAAGGGGGATAGCATCTCATGACGGGATCCACTAGTACCAGCTCGTGTAACAATGTGTCAGAATCAAGTATTACAGTTCTGAACAGGTGATATAAACGCTATCATGAAATGGAAACTATCAGAGGTAGGTACTCGCCTGATGTCCTGAGCAACTGATGAGGATCGAGATCCGGACCGGTGTCGCAAGGACCTAATGCGAAAATCAGAATTAAACAGGGTTCTAAGCATTTAAACTGATATAAAATAATTAAAATCAGGCTTCTAGGGCTATTCTAGGTCGAACGGGTCAAACCGGTAAAATTTGGATCAAAAAGTCAACCCGGGGTCCAAAAAGTCAACTCTAGGTCAAAACTAGGTCAAACGTTGACTTTTACGGTCAACGGGGACAATTATGGTCAAATCTAGGTCAAACTAGGGTGCCCCTGAAATTCTAGGTCAAACCGAGCTCATTAAGCTACTAAACTCACAAACTCGCCTAATCGAGATACCGGGATACCCTCGGTATCCGATACCTCGCCCTAGGCCACGCACCCCGCCTAAACCCGCTAAAACCTAAGCTAGCACGCGTAATTATATATATATAAACATACAAAAATCACTCCAAAGCATTTCCTAGGCTAATGCTCAAATACCCCGCTCGAAACTCAATACCTTGAATATCTCAAGGTATCGAGATACCTCGGTATCTTAAGGTATTGAGGTTTCGCTCTAAAACCCCTCTAGCTAGCTATCTAGCTACTAATTATGCACCTAGTTATTAATCTATGCTAGGTAATATAGATATCTACCATATTTATATATATCTAAGTATGTATTTACCTATATATATAGATATCCACACACATATACCCAATTACCCATTTACCTTACCCATACTCATATATATATTACTATACTATCTAGATATCTCTAGGTATTGCATATAACTATATGTATATAGATATATATATATACCTTAGATAGATAACTACCTATGTATTACCTATCTAGTAACTATCTATCTATTGATAGATATATCTATCTATCTAAGTATCTAATAACTATCTAACTAGCTATCTTATCTATCTATCTAATCATCTATCTACCTATCTATCAACATATATATATATATATATATATATATATATATATCAATCTCCCTTTCTCCCTCACTAGCCCTCGCTACCCTGGAGCTTGCTGCTGCTGCTGCTGCTGCTGCTGCTTGTGCTGATGCTGCTGCTGGCTGCTCTTGGTACTGCTGCTGCTGCTCTTGCTGAGCCTGCTGCTGCTGCTCCATGCTACTGCTGCTGCTGGGCTTCTACATGCTGCTGCTGCTGCAGCTCCCTGCTGCTGCTGCTGCAGTGGCTTTGCCCCCCCTTCCTCTCACATACACACACACACACACACTCCCATATACACATATATATATAGCACCCCCTATATATATATATACATACACATATATAACTATATATATATAACTAGATACATATATATACACACCTATATATCTATATATTAACACACACTAACACACTCACACACACACTAAAACACACACTCACACACAAATATATACATAGCTATAAATATATATAAACACACATATTAATATATATATACACACATACAAATATATATATATATAAATACACACACACACACTCTAAGATATATATATATATATATATATACACCTACACATATATATATATATATACATATACACACACAAGCACACTTACACATACATATATATATATACACATAGACATATAAATATATATACATAAACACACATACATATAAATATATACATATATATATATATATATATATATGTATATATATATATATATATATATATATATATATATATATATATATATATATAGACACATATACACTAACACAACACAACACACAACAACACACAAACCACACGCCCCACTCACGCCCAACGACCCCGACACTCACCAATACCCTAAAAAATATAAAATATAACTCGAAAACTCTAGCACACACTCCCCGATACTAACCCAACGCGCGCACAAGCCCGAAACGAGGAAACCAAGTCGAAATGGCCGTTCGGTCATTTCGACGAACACGTGGTGCGCGGCTCGGAAAACCTCCTGAAACGCACACCAAACGAACTCGGAATCGGCCCAAAATTTATCCACGCGCTCTACACGATGTCTAGATCTTAGAAAAAGTGGTCCCGCGTCGATTCTAGGCCCGTGGCGGAAACGCACACGCACTTAGAATCGGCGACGACGAAAAGCCCCAATTTTGCCCGAAACGCCCGTTTCTCCGCGACACGGCTTCCTGTGTCCGAACGGAGACACGCACTCACCCTCTAGACACCCGATAACGTATACCTATGTCAGTCTAACCTAAGGCATCACCTAAAATTGGGCCAAATTTGGATTCCACCCGAATTTGACACAAAATCTAATGTCAAAGTCTCTAAACTCAACCAAACTAGTTCCAACTTCCTCCTACGAGTAGGGTTAGGGTCTAGGAAGGTTCTACAACACTAATTACACTACACAAAAATAATTAGGAAGGAGAAAGTTAGGTTTTACCTCTTGGGAGTTGGAATCCCAAGGCCAAAGTCTCACAACCCCTAGAAATTACCTCCCTCAAGCTCCAAGCCACCAACTCTAGCTCCCACACTAGATCTAAGCTCCTCACACCTAGGTTAGGGAAAAAGCAAGGTTAGGGTTAGCATAAGGAGAAGGAATGGAAGAAAGAAAGAAGAAAAATGGAAGAAAACTTACTTTGGAGAAGAAGGAAGAAGGAAGAAGAAGTGGAGAAGAAGAAGAAGAAGTGAAGAAGAAGAAGTAGAATGAAGAGAGAGGGGGCTGAGCTGCTGGTGTGCGGATGGGAACGGGTAGGTAGGGCCGGCCTTGTGTAATAAAAGGGTTCTCCAAAGCTCCAAATGCCCAAAATACCCTCCCCTAAATTGGTTTTGGGTTTCGGGTTCCAAAAGCACTCAAACTAGCTCCAAATCTCTCCCACTAACCTCCTAAAAATAAAATAATAAATCTAAGCCCCAAAATAATTCTTACAAGGGTGTGGGCTGGGTCGGACATGGGTCCACTAGGGTCTAACATGGGTCCAGGCTAGCCAAAACCCTAAAACAATCATTAAAAAAATAATACAAGCACCAAATAAATATAAATATAATTAATTAAATACAATCCATTATTTATCAAATAAAAAAATATATCCTATTTTCTAGAATTGGGTAGTGACACTACCATTTATTACTTGTTGTCAAATAGGTTGTTTGGCAACCTCTAAGTGTGGCACAAGAAGTGAGAGATGGTCAACGCGTCCGCAGTCTCCATAGGTATTATATCATGTACAACGGATCTATCATGTTTCATCCAGCGGACCGTGTTATACGACAGTTCGGACTGAAACAGATGATACCCCTGGAGCCTTTGGCTTCTAGCAGTACCAAATCAAATATGGAAGAGCGAGTTCGTACATATATGATTGGTTGGCATTCCAGATTTATCACGCATGACGTGGAACACATGTCCGAATTGATGACATCGGTGGCAGATTGTAAGTTAAGGGGTATTTCAAATAAATTATACGATATTAGATCTTACATATCCTTTTGTGTTAACATTTTACAGTAGAGGGTACTGCCGATTTTCTACGTTGGTATGGATGCCCGCTAGTAAAAAATAGGATGTATAAATTTGAAGAACCTCGGTTCCAACCACGAACTTTAGACGATCTGAGCTTGCGTGAAAGGAGGGCATACGATGCTCTAGTGGTATGTGTTCTTATTTGCATAAACTATCATCTTTATATATGTTATTTTATATTCATTGAGTGTGGATTTAAATATTCAGGAGGAGACACTGGCTGATATAGCTGAGGACCCCGAAAGAGATCCAGAAGGAATTTTAGGGACGATTGTACAATATCTGCGCGCACCACTGAGTCCCCGTTTTACTCCACTCGATATACCAGACAGCCATCCGGTAGGCTTCGTGAGACAGAGGCAGGCACGTCCTCGTAGGACACGTGATCGAGGAGCTGGTTCGAGCAATACAGAGGTACGAATTTTACAGGTTGGTGAGGGAACATCCCAAGCTTACAAGGGCACTTCGCAGCCTTGCGCTGGCATGTCACAACCTTATGTTGGCATGCCACAACATTACGAGGGATATTTCCAGCCTTACGCTAGCATGTCACAACCTTACGAAGGTAGACCACAACATGACAATGATACATCCCAGAGTTACGAGAGCACATGTACAACATTTACGGTCTAGTTCAACCACATAACATCTACTTGTTTCATGATCCCATATTTCTAATTTATTATTATTAAAATGCAATAACTGAAAATGGTGTGACTCTCGTCTAATACGTGCTATAGTGTTCATCATCCTTGGACAAAACTCTGTTTCCATCTTTTCAACATTTGTTCGATGGTTGTCGTGAAGTGTTATTATTTTTGCTCTAATACCATCAAGCAATGTTGATATAGGTTTATCACGCAAACTTTTAATCCAATTGTTAAAACATTCAGCAATGTTAATCAAAGTGTTAATATCTAATCGTGGGCACGGTGCATAAACTGTTATCCAGTGAGAAAAATCACGATTTTCATCGCTTGACCCTACAATCCAATTAAAAATATTTACATCTGCAGATTTTATTGTTTCCAACCAACCATTGGCATCAACCTCATTATAAGACCGGGTAAGTTTGTCTAACCATTGTAGATATGTCGGTGTACGAGGACACTTATTTTTTAAATTTTGTGTAAAATATTGAATACAAAAAAAGTGGAAAGAGTTTAAAAAACTGTTCGCATTCCATGAATTAATCCTTTCTGTTAATCAGATATAAATGAAATACTATTCCAACGTTCAAAATAAGTTTCAAAAGACATTTTCAAACAGTTTAAAAACCATGTCCACGACTCAGTTTTTTCATTCTCAGCAACACAATAAGCAATAGGATATAGTTGATAGTTTGGATCGTGAGCACAAGCAACAAATAAATTATCTTGGAATCTAGATGTAAGAAAAGTAGCATCAATACTAATAACAGGTAAACAATCACTTAAGAAACCATCCATACAAGCCTTGAAACAAATAAATATTCTTTGGAAGACATTATTTTCTACTGTTTTTAAAAAATATTTGCTACCGGAATTTGTTTCCATAATTGTAAAATAATATTTCTCAAGACTACCATACGCATCAATGTAACTGCCGTTAATATCAGATAATGCAAGTTTCCTAGCTCTCCAAGCTTTGGAATATGTAATATGTATCCGATGTTCTCTAAGTATATCGTGTACAATGTGTGCCGGACTATACGAGTTGTTATCTCTAATTTTACCAATTATTTTATTTCTTACCCATGCAGTGGTGGCTAGTGGATGATGCTCTCCTGTAAATTCACCTAAACATGAATGTCTACCTTCAAATATATGAATTTCAAATGTACTACCATCACCATTAGCTTTAGCGTATACTCTCCAACAACAGTTTGGAGAATCATAAGTATACACAATTCTTTGATGATTGTTATGTTTAGATGAACAACTAAATTTATATGTAATTGCTAGGTCGCTAATAAAATTATGAAAATCCTTAGGAGAATCAAAATGTCTGCCAACAAATAATCCGAGAATGCAACCAGTTACATTAGCATCATTATCATCTAAATAGTAATCTAAATTTTCAACCAAATCATCACTGTTTTCATCGTCAACATCATTGTTTTCTGTATCAGAGTTACTTTCAGTGTGATTTATAAAACTAGGACCAACATTGAAATCTTGGTTATAATTAAAATATTCACTACTTGATATGATAGTTGTGTCGATATTTACTTGTGATGGGATGATGTAAATTTTAATACAAGCTGAAACTAAATGACTTTGAACAATAAAATTTCATGTTTCTTCACAATCTACTATTATCAACGCATCTTCATAAAACCACCTTATTGTAAATTCATAACTTATGCAAAAAACGATCAGAAATAATATTACGTAAACTAGCTAAAGTAATATTTTGATAAGTGGTTATAAGATGAGTATTACCCCCATGGTAAGATAATCCATCTAGTATACCACCATGGTAGCAAATTATTACTAAATTTTGATCCATAGTGAAAAACTGTCGTCTGAATTGAGACTTACAGAAGTATGTCAGAAATAAGCTGAGACAAAAATGGTAGAAGATAAGGGATGAAAGTATCTTCTGACTTCAATTTTACTTCTTAATTCACCGATTGTAAGTATGAGATAAATATGGTAAAGAGAGAGTGGATGAGATATACAAAACTACGCATGAGTCATATATATATATATAGAAACTAAATTTAACCGTTAAAATATAAACGTTACAAATTGAACGTTATAAATTTAACGTTACCTAAACATAGACTAGTACCACCTACTTTCCTAGCATAAAGAAAAAATTGATAGTTTTAGAAGATAAAGTGAAGGAGAGAGAAAAAAGAGTCATGATACAAGAGTAAAGAGAGAGATAATCTGTTAGGTATGTTAGGAAGCGGGAAAGAGTGAGAGTAAATGTTATGAAAAGAGAGAGAGAGAGTGGAAACGAATCTGAGTGAGAGAAAATATTAGGAAGAGAGAGAGAGAGTGGGAGTAAAAAATAGAGTAAATATTAGAAAAATAGAGAGAGTGGGAGTAAAAAAATACAACGTGAGAGAGAGAGAGTATTAGGGAGAGAGAGAGAGAGAGTATTAGGGAGAGAGAAAGAGATAGAGCATAGAGTGAGTGGGAGAGAGCAGGAACGAGAGTGAGAGAAAGAGAGAGCGAGAGTCAGAGAGAAAGAGAAGAGAGTGAGGGTGAGAGAGAGAGAGCGAGAGTCAGAGAGAGTGAGGGTGAGAGAGAGAGAGAGCGAGATCGAGAGAGCGAGAGTCAGAGAGAGTGAGGGTGTGTGTGTGAGAGAGAGAGAGAGAGAGAGAGAGAGAGAGAGAGCGAGTCAGAGAGAAAGAGAAGAGAGTGAGAGTGAACAGAGAGAGAAGAGAGAGAGTAAGTGAGAGAGTGAACAGAGAGAAGAGAGACGTTAGAAAGAAAATATATATATATATATATATATATATAATAGGAAAAATGCCCTTCCCAGGAGCATTTTTCTCTCTCTCTCTCTCTCTATATATATATATATATATATATATATACGTTCTAACGGAAACTAACGGAAGTTCGAGTAACGGAGTGGACAAAAATAGTAAACGTCCTTAGAAAGGGCATTCTGATGCTTTCATTGGAAATATTTAAAATCCAATGCTTTCATTGGAAAATGGTTAAACTTCTTTGCTCTGGAAGAAATTTTTCGTTCTATCTATGCATATGGTATTTTATTAGACTTTGACTTTCGTACATTTAATCATGTTAAATCTGTAAGCTAATTTATTCAGATATTAGACTTCAAGACCTTTCCAATAATATATGATATGTTATATTTTCATAATTGAACGTGTCTGAAATATTAAGTTTAAAAAGCAATACATGTGCAATTTAGTTATTGTTTGTATAACAAACAATATAGTTTATGTGATATGGATTTATATTCATTTAGAGCATTTAAAGACGTACTAAAACTATACAATATCACTGAATTCTTATTTCAAAGCTATGAGTTATGCTCCATTGAACACAACGTCCAAATGTTGAATTTTGTTTCTATACATAATTAACACTCCTTGGTGGAATGATCGTGTAGACCAAATCGTAAACTTGATTGACCTAAAATTTAGGTGTGTATAATTAACTCATATAAGGATGTCCAATTGGCAGAATTCTAGAAGAATGTCCAAAAATAGAGTCATTTGTTGGGAATCGGACACGCCCTGCAAGCATTCCGACATCGTGTCTGAGGGTGCCCGCAGAAGAAACTTTAGGCCAACTCACCTGAGATAACCAACCACTGTCTAACGAATATCAAGTGTAAATAAAGACAAGTATATGGCAGTGACTACGTCACCTAGACAAATCTGAACCTTTATAACTCAGGTGAAATTACAATATTGACAAAATCAATGTTGACCCTTTACCCTAATAGATTCAACCCCCTCAACACACTCAAGAAGAAAAAAAAGATATTACAATTAAAATCACTTACCAACCCGTAGCAATCTTCCTGAGCGAAGGCGACGACTCCTCGATCATATCTCTTTTTTCCTTCTGTCTTGGATGGCTAAGAGAAAAGCACGGACTTTCTCTTAGATTTTCTGTGGACGAGCACCCTGAATTTCCAACTTGAGCTATACTTTGTGCCTCCACCCTCCTCCTATATTTATAGGATGAGAAATCATATTTTAGGTCATAATAAGATTTTCTAAATAGAAAAGCTTAAAATAAGATTTATATTTCACCTAAAATAGTCCAACACCAATTATGGATGTCCAAATATGGTCAAATTAAACATTTGATACAAATTTAAAATCTAATCAAATCTTACATTTAATGTAGATTTTTAAATTATATCAAATCAAATCTTTGACCATATTTGGGCTCCAAAATTCACCAAATCTAAACTGGACTCCAACAATCTCCCCTCTAGTCTTAAGAGAGAGTGTTCACCCCATGGCTTCTCAATTGGACTCCATTCCTGTCGCCCTACGACAAAGTTTCTGCTCCTCCATGCCACCGATCTTTGATCTCTCGAGTTGCTTTGCGTCTTCCTTCGTCTCCTGCTCCTCGACCGTCACGTCGACGCTAGTTGTCATGCGTAGCACCTTCTGTACTACTGGGATCATGTCGACATCAATGATACGGCTGAGACCAAAGTCCTTGACTATCAGCTTCACCATGAGTCTTGGCTGTCTGTCCCAGACTTTCGTCTTCCACCGAAATGTGTTAACGTTCCGATGAGCTTCTTCACCCTTGGCTGGCCCAACCAAGCGGACGGTACGATTCTTCCGAGATTCGAACTCCTGAATCTACCCACCTTCGTGTCCGAACTTGAAGATTCCTATACACATGCATCCTTGAGCAGGACATCACACAATGTGTATGTCGTCGATGACCCACATCTCCCCCGAAATTGTGTGAATGGTAAAACTTTCGTCTCAGATTGAGTTTGATGCAAACCTTGATCTCCTCCCTAGCCTCGAACTGCTGAAACCAATGTCGCTATGTGAAGCTTTGGCAAACCATCTGTCGCCAAAATTGGATTCAAGATCGACCAGCTGTCATGGGACCGACATACTGACCCTCAATCTTTGGCTCATCATGACTCATCGCTTTGTCTCGATGAACAGAATCCTTCGTAATCCTCAAAGTATCTCGAAGCCCCTCCTCAGCAAGTTTTCGACGATCCAACTCTTGTTGCATACCCCTCGAGCCTTCTTCCGATGTATGTGGCATGTATGTACAACTCAGCGGCTTGGGCCTGTACATGCCACAATATAAATCTCCTCGAGCCAGCTGTTGGAAACCTTTCGTAAGCATCCAATCTTTGTCCCCAAACAAAATACGATAGCCATCATACGCCAGCCTCCCTACTGAAATCAAGTTATAGCGCAAACTTGGTACATGTCGCACATCCTTGAAAACGAGCTTCTCACCAAGCTTTGTCATGCCCAGTCCCAAAATACGTAGGACTAGGAATACGTAAGCATACCAGTCGTATGTATATGGCAACTCCAATATATGAATACCATAATACACACGTACATTGTAATATGAATAATAACTCACATGTGATATATATATTGTCACAAGTCAAAGGGCATAACTAAATTTCATCCACAGAATCAAATAGAAATAAATAACCAATCTACTATATAACTGAATCTCAATATAAAGTATCAAAGAATGATAGTCAAGTGGAAATAAATCTACTGCCGAACTAGAATATAAGAGAAACCACATAAGAACATCTAATGAACAATGAGACTCGAAGAGAAGACCTCCTCGAAAGAGATAAGTAGCAAGTCCTGATCCTTGCTCCTGCAAATAGTCATGATCGTCTACACCTGAAAAGGGACCAGGTCCTCAGAGGGACGTAACAAGATACATAGAAGCATGCCAATTGAATACAGTAAACATGCATAATAGACAAAAAATATATAAGTATGATGTACAAGACAATCTATATGAATATGCATAATGAGGACAACCTTTTGACGTATGGGCATGGGTAGGCTACTCTATCTAATCTCATAACTCACACACACGTCAGGAACATCAGAAATTGACATACCTCAAGGGTAGTGACCAGCGCGACACCAGAAATTAATATACCTCGAGGGTAGCGACCAGCGTGACACACTACTGTAGTACGTGCTAAATACTACGGTTTACCAGAGTAGTTATAGCCCATACGCCTACTGATTGTCCTTCCCTCCCATGATACTATGTGTCAAGTGTGTGTCAACATATATATAATATATAATTATGACTGAAAGAAAATACACATGCAATGAATATAAAAAATATAATAAGCATGTAAAGTACTGTAAGCAATTTGGCAAGATATCTTGCCTGGTCTGAAAAAGATGAAGTATCAACTCAAGGCGTCGTCCGATCTACCCGTCACATAAATTAAACAAGTTAGGTTACAAAAGTGGGTGAATAGTTTCCGCCATTTTAATCTATTTTAACTCTGAATAAAATAACCTAAAATAGTATCTTAATCTTATTATAATCTGATTTTATTGTTAAACCCTAATTTTGGTCCAAAGAAAGTTAACTTTACGGATTTGTGATCCGTGGCACGCAAATCGAGGCAATCCATTGACCAAAAAGTCAACCAACTCAAATCATGGATTTGTGTGTAAAATCCTATAGATTTTAGTGCTACATGAATTTTGGAATCGACGGTTTCATAAAATCACAAGTCGGTAAAGAGTTATGGCCACAAGGGCGCACAGATGACAGTTTTTGGTAATTTTCTATTTACATCTACGTTGCACGAATTTTACAGTAGATTAAAATTATATATTAAATTCTAGAAATATTATTTTATGTAAGTTCATCATGTCAAATTTTTGAAACTTTAAACGGTTCGTAATTCCGAATTCGGGATCTCCCGAAATCTCAAAAATACGGAAACGCACTTAATTTCGGATAGTTAACACTTTAAGAATTTTTTGGAAAAATAGGTTCATAAATTATTAAAATTATTTATATATTCAGAAAACTAATCTTGATATGGTTCTAACAAAAAAAAACTGGAGCGCGTTTGGAGTCCGGAGATAGGAGATATCATCTTTTTAAGTCGTCATAACTACTAGAAAATAAGGTTGAATTTATGATGAATTTTATCTGTTTTGGACGAAAAAGATAGGAGTTTGGGGAAGAAAAATATGAAATCAGAGTTTATTCCATAAGTCTAATAAATATTTATAATGGTGGAGATTACTTAATTGAATACTACTAGGATTGGTTAATTTGGATATGATTAAGATCAGTTTAAATAAGGATAGGATATGCATGAAGTTGTTTTCCTAGTAGGCTCATGATTTGAATTAATTTAAAATAGAGTTTGATTTTATCTCAATAATTTATATCTTAAATAGAATTAAAGATAATACAAATAATTTATATATAATCTTATTAATATCTATTAACACTAAATTAGCATCTATCTAATATTAAGACTATATATATCCAAATAAATCCTAAATAATTTCAAAAATCTAAATAAATTTCTTAAATTTCTAAATAAATTACAAAAAAATATAATTAAATATTTTAACCTAAAATAAATATTTGGCAGGAACGATATGCAAGTATGGTCTCATAGTAAATCATGGAAGTCCTAAAAATTTATGTTTTCTATGTTTTAATTACCTAAAAATTCTAGAAAAAATCTCCAAAAATCTAAAATAGCCTAAAAATGATTCTAAATAAATATTTATGTAAGTAAATTTATTAAAAAATTTATTTTCTAATTAACTAAGAGAATACTCTAAAGTAATTTAATATTTAAAACAATCTATAATAAATATAATAATATAAAATACACACAAACTACCTATTTTGGGTGAGGGGGTTTACAGCTCCGTTGTCAAGTGCACATCACCGATGCCTACAACTGCAGCCGTCCCCTTATTTTCTATCTTCACACGTCCAAACTTGTCATCGTGGTATGACGTGAAGATCCTCCTATATGGAGTAGCGTGATACGATGTCCCCGTATCCATGACCCAATCGTCATCATGCCACATGCCACAAGGTTCCTCTACGTCGGTTGCTGCGATGATGAGATATCTCATAGCCGTGAGATCCTCCTGATCATCCATGCCTTTGGCCTTCTCAGCTTTGAGCTTCATGCAGTTCCTCTTGATATGACCCATTTTGCCATAGTGATAGCATCCCTCATTACGGTCCACAGTCGCAAGATCCCAAAAACTCCCCATGTCCTCGCTTGTGACTTAGGTCTTCCCTTCCCGTAGGAAGCCACCAGAGCGGACTCCTGCGACGATTTTACTTTCTTACGCCGGATTTTCTTGTTCAACAAGCTTCTTTTGACTGCCTCCATCGTGACAACTCTACCAGGCGCGAAGTTGCTCACCGACACCACCAACGTCTCCCAGCTTTCCGGCAGAGAAAAAAGCAAAAGGGCCTGGAGCTCATCATCAATCACCATCTTCATCGCAGACAGCTGATTGATAATACCCTGAACCTCGTTCAGATGTTGTGCCACTGGGGCACCCTCCGTGTATTTCGAGTTGACGAGTTGGCGAATCAAAAATGCCTTGTTGCTAGCCGTCTTCATTTCGTACAGCGAATGCAGCTTCTCCCACAATACTTTTGTCGAACTCTCCATGGACATGTGGTAAAACACTGAGTCGTCCAGCCATTGGTGGATGATCAACAGCCTTCCGATCTAGTTATTTCCAATCATCAACACATTTGTCCGTCGGCTTGGCGTTGTCGTCCTCCAACGGACCATGCAAGTCCTTGCACCATAGTAGATCCTCCATCATTGGCTTCTAAATTGCCCAATTCCCCCTGTAAGGGTGATCATACGAGTGTTCATTTGCTCCATAGACATAGTTGCCAGAATAAAAACCAGTAGCTCTGATAGCAGATGTTGGAATCAGACTATCAGACCAGGGCTTTGATACCAGATGTTGGAAATCGGACATGTCCTGCAAGCGTTCTGACACCGTGTCTGAGAGTGCATGCAGCAAAAACTTTAGGCCAACCCACCTGAGATAACCAACCCCTGTCTAACGAACACAAAACACAAATAAAGACAAATATATGGCGGTGACTACGTCACTTGGACAAATCTCAACATTTATAACTCAGGTGAAATTACAATATTGACAAAATCAATATTGAACCCTTTTCCCTAATAGATTCAACCCCTTCACCACACTCAAGAATAAAAGAAAGAGATTATAATTGAAACCACTCACCAACCCATAGCAATCTTCCTGAGCGAATGCGACGACTTCTCGATCAGATCTCTTTCTTCTTTCTGTCTTGGATGACGAAGTCCTAAGAGCAAAGCACGAATTTTCTCTTATATTTTTTGTGGACGAGCACCCTGAATCTCCAACTTGTGCTATACTTTGTGCCTCCACCCTCCTCCTATATTTATAGGATAAAAAAATTCCTATTTTAGGTCATAATATAATTTCCTAAATAGAAAACCTTAAAATAAGAATCATATTCCACCTAAAATAGCCTAACATTAATTATGGACGTCCAAATATGGTCAAATTAAATATTTGATACAAATTTAAAATCTAGTCAAATCTTACATTTAATGTAGATTTCTAAATTATATCAAATCAAATCTTTGAGCATATTTGGGCTCCAAAATTTACCAAATCCAAACTGGACCCCAACATTATTCGCCTCCAAAATCATGACACGAATTTTGTTTTTGTGTAGTCCAAACTTGAGACAAATTAAAGTGTACAAGCTAGTTATAATTCTGAACGAACCGAAACTTGTTGGAGACTCTTGTTAACCTAACCTACTACTAGTATCTTATTCGAATTCACTTATAATTCTAAAAATTCACTTGACAAGTACAAGAATATCAACACGTTTACATTAGTAATATTGTTATTTCATAGAGGCTCTTTTTAGAGGTACGTTGGTTTATCATCATAGAGACTATTTTTGAAGGTACATCGGGCTATCATGCCATCATAAAGGCTCTTTTCATAAGTATTGTAAATTCCTGATTTTTCAAAAATATTAAACTTAGATTTTTCACAATTTTCTGAAATTTTTTGGAAATTTTTCTGTAATTAAAATCAGGGTTTTAATTATTAAATAATTTTTAATTGATAATAAATAATATTAAAATATTATGGAAATAATATTTTATGGTGTAGAATTAAAAACTGGACTTAGGATAATTTTTCTAGAAATTATTGGACCCCGGACCTATTTTTAAACACCTAAAAACTATTATATTTAATTATTTATTTATTCATTTAACCCGAGCCCGGCCCAATTGGGCCCAGCCCAGAGCCAGCCCACCGGCCCAGTCCACCCATGATTATCGGGTCGGGTCGGCCAGACCCGAACCCGCTCGGACCCGACCCGCCGACCCTTTCCTCCCCCACGTTCGGCTGGCCCGCGCGATTATCGGCAGCGGCTCCGGCCACGTCGACTGGCCGCCCGCGTCAGCCCCGCGCGGCACGACCCCCCCTCGATCCGCCTCTTCCGGCCACGCCACCCTCTCCTCCGCCCTATAAAAACCCCCTCCTTTTCAACTCCTCCTCCCCCACACCGGAACCCTCGCCAGCACCGCCGTCCCGCTCCGCCCGAGACCGCCGCCCTCCTCCAGCACCTCGCCGCACTCGCGCCGACGCCAGCCTCCGGCGCCACCCCCGCGAGGCCGCCCAGCTTTCTCCCCCTTCTCCCCGACTCCTCCTCATTCTTTCCCAGCTCCGGCCGACCCCTACGCCGTCGTTCCCACCGCCTCCGGCAGTCACGCGCCCATACCCTAGCCCCCGGCCGGCCTCCCCCCGCCGCAGAGCCGCCCGAGCCGCCGCAGCTCCGGCCAGCAAGCCTAAACCCTAGGTCGTTGTGTCGGACACGTGTCGGACACGACACGGACTCGAGAAACGTTATTTTTGGAGCCCTGTTCAGGTACTCGTAACTCTCTGCTCGTAACCCCGTTTCTGATTCCGTCTTTTGCATCGCGAAGCCTGTGTGACCCTCTCGGTCGTGCAACCCGCTCGGGGCATCGCGTCCTGTGGCGATCGCAAACCGTGATCCAAAAACAGGAGAAACAACGACCCGATTCACCCCAAAACTGAGTACGTTCCGCCAAACGGGACGACTTGGTCGCGCGCGATCTTCACAGATACGTGCACGCCGTCGATACGGACGTGTGGGATTTCGCAGAAGTCGATTCGGGTGTGCATGCACACCGGGATCAACGCGTATCCGCGGACAACGTCCCGTATCCGACTTTTCTGGATCACGCCCTAACTTTGTGTACACACGTCGGATTAAAACGAAACTTATGCCATCGGACTCGTAGCGATACGCTGGTCCTGTGACCCAAGTTTGGTTCGATTCCGAGAACGTTGACGAAATCGCGTGTCGTGGGTCCCACAGGCCCCGCTCGACGGGCAATTTTGTGATCGGCTCATCGGAATCCAATTCTGAAAGTTCCGTTGGGTTCGTATCATCGTTCCTGACCTGTTGACACTAAGTTTGGTGAATTTGGAGACCTTTGACCCTGATACGTTTTTCGGTGCAAAGCGGGCCCACATGCGGACCCCGTTTTGGCCCGAAATTATCGTTTTTGCCCTTGTCTCTAAATTGGACTCAAGGACAGGCGTTTCTAGCTATTTGATATCTTCTGAGCATGATGGTAATGTTTATTTCAGCATCCGGAGACATTTCTGGAAATTTTCCGAGAACAGAACCGTAGTTGGAATCCAAACCTCAGGCAAGTACCTGCACTTCAATTTTAATCTTTATATTGAGATAATTAGTTCCTTGCTCTATTAGTACCATTGGATGATTACACTTAGTGTTAGAATTTGGAGTTTATGTCTTGCTTTTCATGTCGGGAGGGAGAATACTAGGAGGCATGTAGTTTACCCTTCCCCTGTCCTGACTGCTAGCTGTTGGTATGCGACTGTACCATCAGCCTGATACTCGATTATTCCTGACTGATAGCCATCTATGACGGCCTGATTAGCCTTATAACCCCCTACATGCCAACTATGTATTCTAAATACACAATCACACACACATAGTTTCTTTGTCTTGTTGCAGTTCTATTTTCTTGTCTCATTATAACCCTGTTTTACTTATATTCCTGATTTTTAGTGCTTAACCTTAGTTAATTTTACTACTTATTATGCATATTCTTATTGTGATGTTTAGTCAGTTTTTACTACTTGTCATAAATATTTAGTTTAAACTTTGTTGTGTATTGGTACTTTGCTCCTTCCTGACTGGATCCGTTGATATTAGGCGATGTTGAGAACTATGCCCCCACCTTTTATAGCCCATATGACGTAGCAGATGATACATTTGAGGAGCCGGTTCCTACTCAGGAGACTACTTTTGAGGAGTAGTTAACCAGTTAGCTAGTATTTCCTTTCAGCATAGTAATCGGGTTTGTCCCGATTTATCTTTTGGTTCTGTAATAAACTGTGGAATTGTTTGTCACAATTTGTCTTTTGAAATCTTAGCATTCCTATTTTCTGTCATTATCCTTGCCTATTTATTTTTGTGAATGAGCTAGATTTTAATTTAACTGTGAATATGACTTAGACAGCGTACTACCGCCGACACTGCGGCGTAGGCTGGACGTACTCACGAACCGGTGCCCGATTCATCTGGGTGCGGGTCGTGACACGTTTTTATGGTGGCCCATGCTGGTCAAGAATCCTTAAATAGTGTAATATCCTAGGACAGAGTATGAAATAAGATTGAGGATTTTAGGAAAAGCTCATTCACAGAATATGATCTTTTATTTCAAATCTTGATATCATTCCTAGTAAATTTTCCTATCGCCCTTGATTTCCAAGCAATCTATTCTAATCCTACTATCCCTTAACCTTTCAGAATAGTTCAGACAAAGAATACCATAGGAGGCACATCCGAACCCGTCGAACAGACTGTGCCTGAAACCCTTGCACTCCCTCCGCCTCCAACTACTCCGACAGTTACTATGGATGGAGCGCAGTTACTCAGAGTATTCCAGGGACTTATAGAATCCCAGAAGGAACAGACTGTCCTGCTACGAACTAGCCTTTCAGATGCTCTTCGCTCCCAGGAGGCACCACAAAAGAGGTCAGGAAGTGCCAAGGACTTCAAAAACCTTGGACCCTTGGAATTCTATGGGACTGAAGGTATTCTCTATGCCGATGAATGGATAGAGAATGTGGAGTGACTCCTGAAAATTGCTCGGGTCCCTGATGATCTTAAGGTGGAATCTGCAAGCCTGTAACTATTCGACATAGCTCGAACCTGGTTTAGAGATGAACCTCAGTTATCTGCTCCTGAGCTCACTTGGGAGGATTTCAAGAGGCTGTTCAAGAATAAGTTCTATCCTGAAGTGGCTCGGAAAGCTCTCGAAAGTCAATTCGAGAGGCTGGAACAAGGTAATCTTTCTGTTGATGAGTACACTGCTGAATTTAGCAGACTGGGCCACTTTGCAGAATATATGGTTCGTACCCCTGAAGATAGAGCCCGTAGATTTAAGAAGGGGTTGTCTCCTGATATTCGCCTTGCTGTCACCACTAGCCGAGCTCGTACATACGAAGAAATCTTGAGCGTGGCACAAGGTGTTGAAAGAGACATGGGACCTAGACTAAAGCGGGAAAGAGATACTGGAAGTATGGGACCCCACAAACGCCCATTCCAACCGCAACTACAGCAGAGGGCCCCGCAACAAACCCAGCGTCCTCTCCCTCGAGCCACAGGACCCCAACACCAAACTCAAGGACAGAACCAACAAGCTCCCCCTTGTGGCTATTGTCAAAAACAAGGTCACACTTGGCAAGTTTGTAGAAAGAGGCTAGGTGCCTGTCTATATTGTGGATCAGCAGCACATCAAATGAAGGACTGTCCTGCTACTCAAGGACGCACAGCTGCACAAAAAGTTCCAGTTCAGGCCAGGCCCCCAGCAGCGCAGCAGAGAGGACCTCCATTCCCAACTCAACAACAACGCTTTGCTCAGCACCAGCGTCAGCAACAGAGGAGTGCACCTCAACAAGGCCGTGCTTTTACAATGACTCTAGAGAAAGCTGAAGCCACAGCAGATGTGATAACAGGTTCTGTACTTATAAATTCAGTACCAGCCATTACTTTATTTGATTCTGCAGCTTCACATTCATTCATGTCCGTAGATTTTCTTATGAAGCATAGCTTAGTCACAGAACCTCTTAGGAATTGTTATAAGATCATTACCGGTGGAAAAATTTTCTCGGTTAGTGATGCATGTAACAATTGTCCTATTACACTATGTAGGAGGGAATTATATGCGAGGCTACTCGTAATGCCAATTCCCAGTTTCGACATTATTCTGGGTATGGATTGGTTGAGTCAGCATCATGCCACTATAGATTGTCACAGAGGTAGTGTAATCTTCAGGCCCCCTGACAAGCCAGAATTTGAATTCGCTAGAGGTTCTAGAGAATTGGGTAGTAACCAAATTTGTGGAGCCCTAGTACCAGAAGAAGTGCCACCACCTATCATTTTTGAATATCTTGATGTCTTCCCTGAGGATCTCCCAGGATTACCCCCAGACCGAGAAGTTGAATTCTTTATTGACTTAGTGCCAGGAGCAGCGCCAGTATCTCAAAATCCATATAGAATCAACAAGAAAGAGATAGTAGAATTAAATGAGCAGATAAAAGAGTTAGAAGACAAATGCTTTATTAGGTCTAGTGTTTCACCCTGGGGAGCTCCAGTATTATTTGTGCCAAAGAAGGATGGAACATCTCGAATGTGTATTGACTATAGGGCTCTGAATGCTTTAACAATCAAGAATAAGTATCCCCTACCAAGGATAGATGATTTATTTGATCAATTAAGCGGAGCTCGGGTATTTTCGAAGATTGACTTGAGGTCTGGTTACCATCAAGTAAGGGTGAGGAAGGAAGACATCCCTAAAACTGCTTTCAATACCCGGAACGAACATTACGAATTCTTAGTGATGCCGTTCGGGTTGACTAATGCTCCAGCAGTATTTATGAATTTAATGAACAGAGTCTTCCAGCAATATCTAGACAAATTTGTAGTGGTTTTCATTGATGATATTTTGATTTATTCCAAGACTCCAGAAGAACATGAAGAGCACTTGAGGCTGGCATTGGAGATATTAAGAAAGGAAAAACTTTATGGAAAACTATCTAAATGTTCTTTCTTCCTAGACAAAGTAGAATTTTTGGGACATGTTGTAACTGGAGATGGCATAGCAGTAGATCCTAAGAAGATAGCAGCAGTAGAATCATGGCCCACTCCAAACTCTGTAGCAGAAATTAGAAGTTTCCTGGGACTAGCTGGCTATTATCGAAAGTTTGTGAAAGACTTTGCTAGAATTGCTGAACCAATGACGAAATTAACAAGGAAGGATGAGAAATTTATATGGACTGATGAATGTCAACATGCTTTTGAAGAATTAAAGAAAAGGCTGACTACTGCCCCTATTCTGACCTTACCATCTGGAACCGGAGGATTCGCTATATACAGTGATGCTTCTGGAAAAGGTCTAGGTTGTGTATTGGAGCAGAACAAAAAAGTAATAGCATATGCTTCTAGACAGCTTCGACCTCATAAAAAGAACTATCCAACTCATGACTTAGAATTAGCAGCTGTTATCTTTGCTCTTAAGCTGTGGAAGCATTATCTTTATGGAGAAAGGGTGGAAATCTTTACAGATCACAAAAGTTTAAAATATATCTTTACTCAAAAAGAGCTGAACATGAGGCAAAGAAGGTGGCTGGAGTTAATGAAAGATTTTGACATCACCCTTCAATATCATCCGGGGAAGGCCAACGTAGTTGCTGATGCTCTAAGCAGATATCCTATGGCAATGTACTTAACGATGGACCGACACTTGCTCGAGGACTTGGAAAGTTTGGGTATTGAGGTAATTATTCCAGGAATAGAAGGTCAAATGATGAATTTAAAGATCCAATCTACCTTAATGGATAAGATTAAGGAGACTCAGTTTCAAGACGAAGGCCTACGAAGCATTCGAGGCCAAGTGCAAGCTGGATTATTGGAGGAATTCAAAATTCATGAAGATGGATCACTAAGACATGGAGATAGATTATGTGTACCTCAAGGAGAGATAAGAGAAGAAATTATGCAAGAGGCACACAGATCGTAATACTCTATACATCCAGGAGCCAACAAAATATACAAGGACCTAAGGATGCATGTTTGGTGGTATGGCATGAAAAGAGAAGTAGCCAAGTTCGTATCTCGTTGCTTAGTGTGCCAACAAGTCAAGGCTGAAAGACAAAGACCTGGGGGATTGCTTCAACCACTACCCATTTCGGAGTGGAAGTGGGAACATATTACTATGGATTTTGTTTCTGGACTTCCAAGGACACCTAGTGGAAAGGATGTAATATGGGTGATAGTGGATAGGCTGACCAAGTCTGCACATTTTCTACCCTTCAAAGTAGAGCTATCTACGGAAAAGTTGGCAGATTTATATATTCGACAGATTGTTAAATTGTATGGAGTTCCAGTAAGTATTATCTCCGACCGAGATTCAAGATTTACCTCTCACTTCTGGAGGAGCTTACAAGCTAGCTTGGGGACTCAACTCAAATTCAGCACAGCTTATCATCCCCAAACCGATGGACAATCTGAACGTACAATTCAGACAATTGAAGATATGCTCCGTACATGTGTTCTGGATTTTGGAGGATCGTGGAAAGATTATCTACATCTTGTGGAGTTCTCTTGTAATAACAGTTACCAAGCAAGTATTGAAATGACTCCATTTGAGGCCTTATATGGACGAAGATGTCGTACCCCACTATCATGGGACGATGTAGGAGAAAGAGCTTTACTGGGACCAGAGATGGTGGTCGATTCAACCGAGAAGGTGAAACAAATAAGGGAAAGACTTCGTGTGGCTCAAGACAGGCAACGACATTGGGCAAATAGCCATCGAAGACCATTGGAATTTTAGGTAATCAATTTATGAAATTTAAGTTAATTTAACACTATGATTATGGAACTAAGACTTGATTATGACTTTATTAAAGGTTGGAGAATTAGTATTCTTGAAGATTTCTCCGACACGTGGCACCATTAGGTTCGGAAAGAGCGAAAAACTCAGCCCAAGATTTATTTGGACCGTTTGGCATACATGAGAGAATCGGAGAAGTGGCATACCGTCTGGCATTGCCACCCTCTCTGGATGGGGTCCATAACGTATTCCATGTGTCGCAACTGAGAAAATACGTGTCAGATCCAAGTCATGTTTTGGATCATTCAGAGCTCGAAGTGGGCCCAAGCTTGACTTACCAAGAGCAACCTGTGGGGATACTGGACCGAACGGATAAAGTTCTAAGGAATCAAGTTATTCCCCTTGTTCGTATAGCTTGGAAGCATCATTCTCCCGGCGAATCCACCTGGGAGCGAGAAGACGAGTTTAGGGAGCGCTACCCCTATCTTTTTGAACCTTGAGGTATATTTTAACTCTCGACCTTTCCTTTCGTGCCATTGTTATTCTTAAATTTCGAGGACGAAATTTTTATAAGTTGGGTAGATTGTAAACCCCTGATTTTTTAAAAATATTAAACTTGGATTTTTCACAATTTTCTGAAAATTTTTAGAAATTTTTCTGTAATTAAAATCAGGATTTTAATTATTAAATGATTTTTAATTGATAATAAATAATATTAAAATATTATAAAAATAATATTTTATGGTGTAGAATTAAAAACTGGACTTAGGGTAATTTTTCTGGAAATTATTGGGCCCCGGACCTATTTTTAAACACCTAAAAACTATTATATTTAATTATTTATTTATTCATTTAACCCGAGCCCGGCCCAATTGGGCCCAGCCCAGAGCCAGCCCACCGGCCCAGTCCACCCATGATTATCGGGTCGGGTCGGGTCGGGTCGGCCAGACCCGAACCCGCTCGGACCCGACCCGCCGACCCTTTCCTCCCCCACGTTCGGCTGGCCCGCGCGATTACCGGCAGCGGCTCCGGCCACGTCGCCTGGCCGCCCGCGTCAGCCCCGCGCGGCACGACCCCCCCTCGATCCGCCTCTTCCGGCCACGCCACCCTCTCCTCCGCCCTATAAAAACCCCCTCCTCTTCACCTCCTCCTCCCCCACACCGGAACCCTCGCCAGCGCCGCCGTCCCGCTCCGCCCGAGACCGCCGCCCTCCTCCAGCACCTCGCCGCACTCGCGCCGACGCCAGCCTCCAGCGCCACCCCCGCGAGGCCGCCCAGCTTTCTCCCCCTTCTCCCCGACTCCTCCTCCTTCTTCCCCAGCTCCGGCCGACCCCTGCGCCGCCGTTCCCGCCGCCTCCGGCAGTCACGCGCCCACACCCTAGCCCCCGGCCGGCCGGCCTCCCCCCGCCGTAGAGCCGCCCGAGCCGCCGCAGCTCCGGCCAGCAAGCCTAAACCCTAGGTCGTTGTGTCGGACACGTGTCGGACACGACACGGACTCGAGAAATGCCGTTTTTGGAGCCCTGTTCAGGTACTCGTAACTCTCTGCTCGTAACCCCGTTTCTGATTCCGTCTTTTGCATCGCGAAGCCTGCGTGACCCTCTCGGTGCCCGTGCAACCCCGCTCGGGGCATCGCGTCCTGTGGCAATCGCAAACCGCGATCCAAAAATAGGAGAAACAACGACCCGATTTACCCCGGAACTGAGTATGCCCCGCCAAACGGGACTACTTGGTCGCGCGCGATCTTCACAGATACGTGCGCGCCGTCGATACGGACGTGTGGGATTTCGCAGAAGTCGATTCGGGTGTGCATGCACACCGGGATCAACGCATATCCGCGGACAACGCCCCGTATCTAATTTTTCTGGATCACGCCCTAACTTTGTGTACACACGTCGGATTAAAACAAAACTTACGCCATCGGACTCATAGCGATACGCTGGTCCTGTGACCCAAGTTTGGTTCGATTCCGAGAACGTTGACGAAATCTCGTGTCGTGGGTCCCACAGGCCCCGCTCGATGGGCGATTTTGTGATCGGCTCATCGGAATCCAATTCTGGAAGTTCCGTTGGGTTCGTATCATCGTTCCTGACCTGTTGACACTAAGTTTGGTGAATTTGGAGACCTTTGACCCTGACACATTTTTCGGTGCAAAGCGGGCCCACATGCGGACCCCGTTTTGGCCCGAAATTGTCGTTTTTGCCCTTATCTTCAAATTGGACTCAAGGACAGGCGTTTCTAGCTATTTGATATCTTTTGAGCATGATGGTAATGTTTATTTCAGCATCCGGAGACATTTCTGAAAATTTCCCGAGAATAGAACCGTAGTTGGAATCCAAACCTCAGGCAAGTACCTGCACTTCAATTTTAATCTTTATATTGTGATAATTAGTTCCTTGCTCTATTAGTACCATTGGATGATTACACTTAGTGTTAGGATTTGGAGTTCATGTCTTGCTTTTCATGTCGGGAGGAAGAATACTAGGAGGCATGTAGTTTACCCTTCCCCCTGTCCTGACTGCTAGCTGTTGGTATGCGACTGTACCATCAGCCTGATACTCGATTATTCCTGACTGATAGCCGTCTATGACGGCCTGATTAGCCTTATAACCCCCTACATGCCAACTATGTATTCTAAATACACAATCACACACACATAGTTTCTTTGTCTTGTTGCAGTTCCATTTTCTTGTCTCATTATAACCATGTTTTACTTATATTCCTGATTTTTAGTGCTTAACCTTAGTTAATTTTACTACTTATTATGCATATTCTTATCGTGATGTTTAGTCAGTTTTCACTACTTGTCATAAATATTTAGTTTAAACTTTGTTGTGTATTGGTACTTTGCTCCTTCCTGACTGGATCCGTTGATATTAGGCGATGTTGAGGACTATGCCCCCACCTTTTATGACCCATATGACGTAGCAGATGATACATTTGAGGAGCCGGTTCCTACTCAGGAGACTACTTTTGAGGAGTAGTTAACCAGTTAGCTAGTATTTCCTTTCAGCATAGTAATCGGGTTTGTCCCCGATTTATCTTCTGGTTCTGTAATAAACTGTGGAATTGTTTGTCACAATTTGTCTTTTGAAATCTTAGCATTCCTATTTCCTGTTATTATTCTTGCCTAATGAGCTAGATTTTAATTTAACTGTGAATATGACCTAGACAGCGTACTACCGCCGACACTGCGGCGTAGGCTGGACGTACTCACGAACCGGTGCCCGATTCATCTGGGTGCGGGTCGTGACAGATATACTAAGCTATCATGATGTTATTACGTAGATGCTCTCTTTGGAGGTACGTCGGGCTATTATGTCGTCATAAAGGCTCATATGGTGGTATATTGAGCTATTATGATGTCTAAGATATTTAATATGAATAATTAATCTTTCCAAGAAACTTTACGTGAATAATTATCATGCTCAGATACTTTACACTGAATAACTATTTTGTCCAGAGGCTTACGCCAAAATATTAAAATAGTGATTGTGTTATTACCGTATAATTATGTAATGTTAAGTATATGAAGTATAACTGCACATGTTATACGCACTCAAATTGTACATGTCTATATTTCTTTTGACCCTCCCCATTTTGCTTTGAGCACTAGTTGGTCTGTCCTGATAGATCTAGATTTATTTCCTTCCTAAATATTGATGTTAATGTTGGACCTGTTATCTCTATACGAAGGATATAAGGGTGAAGGCCAAAAGTAGAATACTTTTGTTCATGCTATCTTTTAAATGTAGTACTTACGTAGAACTTAGATGTATAATAGCTTAGTCTAGATTTCTTTTGTAACTTGACATATGATATGTAATATTATGTATGGGTTGCTAGTTATTAGAAGACTTGTATAATCATTTTACTTATGTAGCACTATATGCCCTAGTTAAGTTTATGGATGAGATCATATATTGTGTTACATGCTGTCATTTGTCTTAATATTGATGTCTGTGTCCTAGAACTTTACATGTCATAATCGCGGATGCAGGTATTAGTATATTTGTAGATCGCGTCGTCTGTTATGTTGTTACGTACTCCGCTCGATGTATTATAAAAAACAGAATATGACAAAAATAAATAAAAATTATATTTGCTTATATTTGAAGCACTATTTACTAGTGACAAATGCTGCATACAACAAATATTACATTATTTCTATCAAGTGACATCCAAACAACCTGTAAATGTAGGATTTAGAGCATATGATAGGTGCATAGTTTTCACTATTTTGAAGCTAATTATGTAGTTCAAAAACTTTTGTTGATGTAATAATACCAAGTTTACAACCAAGTGGGTTACAATCTATTTATAACCACCTACGTGGCGGTTGCCAATTAGCTCCCCTCTCCTTCCCTATCCCCCATGGGGAGAATGGAGCCAATTGGCAACCGCCACGTGGTCAATTGTAAATGGATTGTAACCCATTTGATTGTAATCCTAGCATTGTCCTTGATGTATGCAATAATTCGATGCCATAAAGCCCTTTTCTCTACTAACCATCCAAAATTTATGGCATGGTTCTGCGTTCTGCAACAACTTAAAAAGTAATGACAAGTTCATACCCACAAAATTGACGTCTTTTAGGTGATGGTTGCCAGGTTTTTGGTATGATTGTTAAGTATAATTACCAGACATTGAAACTTGAGTCTATTTTTGTTTACTCACCAAAACTAGTGGGATGTTTATCATTCTACTCAAGTTGTCACATATTAGAGAAATTTTCGTATAGAGCATAAAAGTTAGAATTTTGTGGAGAAAGGAAAATTTTTGAATATTTTACATGAAGAGAAAAAGAAATGCACCTAGCAATGACGTTTTTGTTCTCTCCTGATTTTAAATAATATAAAATCCGAAAATATGTTAACTAGGGGCATTTTCAAAATTCACATTTTCTAAAAGAATTCGACAAAAGATTTAAAAAAAATAAAGATTAAAATAATAATAATAATAATAATAATAATAATAATAATAATAATAATAATAATAATAAATTTGAAACGTTTGGACGTTTTAAATTTTTATTTATTAATTTTTTTTTGCCAAAATGCCCTTGCGAAGAGTGATTTTTTTATAATTTTTTTGCAACTTTTTGTTAAAAAAATTGCAAACAACAATTTTTCGACAACAAATAAATAAAAATTAAAAATCCAGGATGTTTTGGCAACAAAAAAAATTAAATTTTTTTTATCTTCATTCTTTCTTTTTTAAATTTTCAGAAGAACAAAAAATTTTAATTTGAAAACATCATCAGTAAAGATGTTTTCGAATTTTATATAATTTAAAATTTATAGAAAACAAAAACGTTTTTGCTAAGGATGTTTATTCTTTTTCATGTAATTTTTTTAAACTTTGTTTTCCTTGGCAAAATTTTCAAACTCGGATACTCTGTACCAAAATTTATATAATTTTTTATCATCCAACCTCAAATCACTTTACTTTGAAAGTTTTTTGATCAACATTCACACTAGAATAGAAAGAGAGAAAAAAAAAGGGTAAGGTTTCATGCAATATAACAGTGACACAAATAAATTCGGCGCCGTGAGTGTGAACAAAGAACAACAAATTCGAAGGAAGAAGAAGAGAGAGCGAACCCTAACCTTGAATTCTCCTTAGCGATCTCCCAGGTGAGATTCCCTCTCGTTTTTCTTCAAATCTGTTATATCTCATCTCCTGTTCGGTCGATTTGTAGTTTTTTTTTTTTCGCGGATCGATTCGATCCCTCGAAATCGAAAATTTCAGTTGGAATCTGACGTTTTCCCCAATTTTTTTGTTAGGTCCGGTTAGGGATCGATGGCTTCGAAGCGGATTGTGAAGGAGTTGAAGGATTTGCAGAAGGATCCTCCGACTTCCTGCAGTGCTGGTGTGAATCATTCCGTTGAACTCTTCAAATTTGTGTTTTGTGGTGGATTATGCGAGTTTGCGCTTCCGATGCGAAGATTTTGCGTTAATTATGCGTGTGTGCGTGTGCGTGCCTGAAATACACTCCAAAAATACACTAGGGCACGCCGAAATCAATGTTGCCTGTGTCGTGTCATGTTCGTGTCATTGCAACATAGGGGATCGTGTCGTATTTGTGTCTTTGCAACATAGAAGGACTGAGATTAAGTTGCAAACGTAAATAATCAGGCAACATATTTCGATTGTGGAGGGTAACATTTTTGTTGTTGTTGTTGTTGCTTGAGAAGCGATTCTCGTAGGACTTGAGAGTACAACTGTTATTGAAGGTTGCATGCAGGCTCTTAATTTTTTGGGGGAATGGTTAACCCGTAGTTTTTGTGTTGCCATGCGATTCTTGGTTTTAACTTTTATCAATACTAGAGAAGCACTGTGTGCTGTTTACACGCACACATGTGATCTGACATGATATGGACGCTGCGATAGCTTACCCTAATATACTTTTTGAGTGTGTGTTGTGTCAAATATGTGTCCGACATCGCACGGCACAATGCGGACACGGCTCTTATATGGAGTCTTTGTGCTCCCTGAACTGTGCAAGATAGTAGAGCTTTTGTATTTCGATTTGAAGACGGTATAGAAGAGGATCATGTCTAGATGGGTATCATGTAGAGTTGAAGACAGTATAGAAGAGGACCATTAGAGAAACGGCCCAATCTTAAAGTTGAGAGGCCTGGGTATTAGTTCTCAAAAGCATTTCGGGGTTACACGCCTGAGTAATATAGAACTTCGAGGACTTGCTAGTTAACTCCATTCCCCTGAGATGGGAAGGATAGAAATGTGGGCATGCACTTAATAGCAGAAGGAATTGTTCTTTTTTGTTAGTTTTGTTGCATCTCCACAATATTGGGTTAAAGGAATTGTTGATGTTGGTCTCTCTTATAAGAAGTCATAAATGTCTCCAGATGGAAATATGTTTGTGCCAAAACTTGGTGCTGTTGTTAGGCCTTATTGTAGATTTAGGCCTTGTTTCTGACAGTGAACAAGAAAAGGTACATGAAATATCCTGATTCAATTTCTGGCCGACCAATTGCCTGTATTATACCAAGTTGTTTAATCCATAGGTTACAAGTTAGAAAAGTGAATTAAGTAGTTTTCCGGTTTATTTGGGATCTTAAAGGATTTCGATATGCTTTGTTATTCTGAAAGTTTTGATGTTAGTGACTGGACAGTGATTAGGGATGCTGTAAAAGGCTTTTGTAAGGATCAAGTGATGAATTGCTCAAGGAAGAATGAGATAGGATCTGATTTAAGGTGTTAGCTGAAAATAATTTCCTCAGTTCTGCATATTTAAAAATGGGCTTTTCCTTTGTCAATTAGGGGGTACTGAAGCTATAGTTTGATTTATCTGCTGCTGTAAAATTAATGGTAATAAGTCCGAGTTGCATCTTTGTGGTTAGTACTGCCAAATAGTGTTCTCAGGAAGAAGAAAATTTGGTTGAAGGAGAGGAGGAAAGAACGAAAGAAAATGAAAAGTATATGTCCAGTCTGCTATTGCAAAATAACTGATCAGTCAGACATTCTATCATTTTGTATGTTCCAGGACTTCTTCTCGGTTGCTTGGATTGAAGATGAAACTATCTTTTGGGGTGAAGAGGTAGACTCCTATTTCTTGATTGAATGTTTGTTTAAACTTGTGCATCTCTTATCACACACATAAAGACTGTCGCTCGGTTTTGGAAGTCATGTGCTTATCTTGTTCCCGTTGAAGTGGTTAAAATTCTTAATTTGAAGGCATCTTGCAAGGATAGACGCATTACATTTAGTTTTTACTATCATCAAAATTCTTTTGGCGGTTCCCCTTAAGAATATTGCCCTTCCCTATCTTATTTTCTTATTTTTGAATCTTGATATTCTGCTGACTTCCATTGTAATTCAAATCTGGTATTCTGTAAAGTTAGTTTTATGTATTATTTATGATGTTTGATGTAATTGGAATTTGGCCTACATAAAGAAACTATTTTTATTGACTGATGAAGGTTAGGTGTTGACGTCATTGTGTAATCACAGGACCGGCATGATAGTAAGGGTCATTCTTTCAATTATACATTCCTTTAAGTTCAAACTAGCAGAAAGATATTTGTTGATTATGAACCCAATTTTGATGGGGAGGCTGGTTGATAAATTTTTATAAACTATTGAAGTGATTATTCTGTAACTAAAAATATTCTTTATTTGATGATTTTGATCATGTTATTTAGTTTGGAATTCGTTTACTGTCATAGACTAATTGTTGAGCTGTTAGCTGTCTGCACTAATGACGATCTTGGTTGGTGAATCAGTTAAAGATGGATGCTATGCACTTGTAATTTACTCCTGAATGGGAATCAGTGGAGGAGGATAGAAGCACACATGAAATAATTTACATGACTGTGCACATGAACATAGAGAGATCAAGTTAAAGGAACATGTATTTAGGTGACCGAGGAGTGTTATAGTTCAAAGTGATCACGTGACAAGGGCTGTAAAATGATTCAAACGGTTCGCGTTCGACTCGTGTTCAGCTCGGTCCAAGCTCGGTTCAAAGATCGTTCGTTGGCTGGTCGGTAGCGAGTTCGACCATAGGTTGTTCGACTCGGTCTTGTTCGCGAACGAGCTCGGCTCGGTTTCTCGTATTAGGGTTTCCTCTAGTATATGTATGTTGCATTGTACTGTATCAATTCTCTCTATTCTCTCTCAAATTTTAATAATTGTGTCCAGACGACGCTTTGATGCAATAGAGTCTTGTTCTTTTTTTTTTTTTATTGTTTCTCACTCAAATTTCAACTATCACTCCTCCTTATTTATTTTTGTATTTTGTTTTTGTTTATTACTTTTGTCACAAACGGTTAGTATATTATATATCTGGACAAGTTGGCATGACTTGGTCCTGAAAGCAGAGAAAAAATACAAAGAAAAATGCAAGTCTACAACCAAATGCTTACAACCTTCTTACGACCTCTCTCCCACCTTACACATCCCACCTCCCCTCACCCCCTGCTACATGGGCTCCACCCGACCCCACCACCCCTCTCACCCCCCTGCTACATGGGCTCCACCTGACCCCACCACGTCCCCCCTCCTCCAATCGAAGCCCGACACGTGGTGGTTGTAAGGGGATTGTGAGCATTTGGTTGTAGACATAGCAAAGTCTAAATACAAATGACTCAGTCTCCTGTGCACATGTTAAAATTTAATTTCTTCCAATTCCAAACCTCAGGTACCAAGAAGGGTGCTTTGATTACTTTATGAGTTGCTTTGCTTACAGTTATTTTAAAACAAATATTATGTTTCTTTCTATGGATGGAAATAAATTGTCTTTGGAATTTTTCTTTTCTTTTTTTTCTTTATTTGATGGAATATTTATGATGTAAATGGCACAAGTAATTCAAAAAATTCTTTAAAATATGATAACAACAATGTGATGATTTATATAGCAGGTTTAATGGGGGATTTGGTTCGGTTTTGTCTTGGGCTCGGTTCGTGTTCGTCCGAGTTCGTGACTTAGATCGAGTTGAGTTCAAACACCCTTCTTGGGCTCGACCTTAAGCTCGGCTCGAATGAAACTCGTATGATAGTTTAGTCAAACCAAGCTCAAACACTCTTTGTTCGAGCTCATTCGTTCGATTTTCAGCCCTGCTCACCATGTATTTTATAGAAGTGGCATGTGGGATCAGTCATTTCTGCAATTACAAACATGATTGCAAGTATGGCCTTTCATTTTTCATATTAAATAAGATGATTATATGTTCGATGTTATTCCCTTACACACTTTGGCTTGTGTCATAGAGGTGAATGCAATTTCCTATAGTGAATCATAGAGGTGGATGTATGGTAAGAAGAGGCACATAATTGCATTTAATTGTGTGTGTTTATATGTTTACTGAGAATGAGCCATGTATTTAATTGCCTCAAACTATGGTTAACATGATAATTGGCATTAATGATGACGTGCCAACATTACAATGAAATGTATCAACATGATTTAATGACTTGAAGGTGCCCTTGAGTGGAAAAATACTTATATGATTTAGTGACTTGATTTTGTATGATTTGATATGATAATGAAAGTGTGCATAGAAGTCCCCTCCTGTCCGTGATGCCAAAAGTCTCGAAATTTGAATATCTGTGTAATGCTAAATTGCCTCAGTATTGTAAAATGAATCACCTTCATAAAGAAATCTTGATAGGCTTCTTTGTCCACAAAACACTTATGCGATGAGCTTTTATTTTATTTCACCCAAGAGTATCTTGATCTTCTTCAATGATTTTAATGTTTATAAATGATGTTTAAATAAAATTTATAATTTATGTCAATTGTGTCCCAAGTTCCCTATGTTTTTCTATGCCGAGTATTTTACTATTATGTATGCAGGCCCTATTGCGGAGGACATGTTCCATTGGCAAGCAACAATCATGGGGCCTTCTGACAGCCCCTTTGCAGGTGGTGTCTTTCTAGTAACTATTCATTTCCCACCAGATATCCTTTCAAGCCACCTAAGGTAATTACTCCGCACCCTAAAAGTGGTTGCTTCGATGTATTTGCCATCATTTGTGATCATTGTTGTCCTCCATAAATATTGAACTTGAGAAACTACCACACCAAACATTACTTGTAAATGCATTAGTTTTATGAATATGTTTCCAAATTGTGGTTTATTAGTAGGTAACTTGGTAGGTCTAGGCTATGTTTGGAGTCTTTGGACATGGAAATGACGATGTCATTAACTTGACATGGAAATTTGTGGAAAACAAATATCGAGAGAGATTATATTGTTGTGGTTGCCAAGTAGACTTGAGGGACAAAAGACAAGATATCATTAGCAATGAAATTAATAAATCTTTAAAGTTTAAACTTGAACTTTCTAGTCAAAATAGAATTATGCAACTCATGATTTGGAGCTCTTTTTTAGAGTCGCCCACGCATCCGCTCCCCTCTCAATCCACCTATAACTCCCATCTCCCAGCATCTCATTCTGAATCTCATTCCCACCCCGTCGTCAAATTATGCTAACTACTTTTTTTTATTTTTGCAACTACATACTTTCCTGGAATAAGAAAGCCTAAAGTGACTAAACTACTTTGGTCGACGAAAGCAATTCTTTCCTTTCCGGCTTGCAGGTCAAGGAGAGGGGAGATTGACGGCTCAACTGGTAACTACCGGAAAAACAAATCTTGATCGAACCCATATTTGCCCAATAAGTATAATTCTATTTAAATAAGTGATAGTTTCTTCTATTTGCTTTTTTATCTTATTACATGTCTTAACCTTATTTTACAAGTCTTTTCGCCTGGTTTGCCTTTGAAAGCTTGAACAAGTGGAGATTGATGATGCAAGTAGTCAGTCACTTGATGGTCACTTTCTTTGTCAATGTCTAATTCCCTTTCTCAAGGTGATTGGCTGACATGAAGTATAGAAACCATGAAATAGAATTTGAAAATTCATGATTTGGAGATCTTTTGAGAGTCAAAGTAGATTTCTATTTAAATTAAGTGATTGTTTCTGCTACTCTCTTTTTCGTTTATTACATGTCTTAACCTATTGTTTACAAGTTGTATCCCCTGGTTTGCATTTTAAAGCTTGACCAAGCGGAGATTGATGATGCAAGTGGTCTACCTGATGGTCACTTTTTTTTTGTCAATGTCCAATAACCAATTCCCTTTTCAAGGGGATTGGCTGACATGAAATCTGGAAAATGTGACATTTGTCTATGATGCGATCTAAACTCTACTATGTTGTTTTTAAGCGATTTCCTTAAGACTCGAAAACATCCCTGGATGCTGGTGCAAATATCTAGGTTTTGTAGTCTCTTTCTATCGAACTGAATTGCATGCAGTAATTCCTGTATGTATGAAATAATAACATCTTATACATGTTGCTGCTGCACTGCACATTTGAAGGAACTGGTTGCGAAAGCAGCATTTAGACTGTGTAAGTGAGCCTGCTGTTTGCTATTAACCAATGATTGAAGCTGCAGAGAGGAATTATTTAGTGACTTACTAATGGTTATTTACTTGCTTGCAACATTATTGTGGCATTTTGTTAGTTGTGAATATTTATTTTGAGATAGTTACGATGCTATTATACAATTCTATTTCAGGTATCTTTCTGCACTAAAGTTTTTCATCCAAATATTAATAGCAATGGCAGCATCTGCCTTGACATCCTCAAGGAGGAGTGGAGCCCTGCTCTGACAATTTGTAAGGTGATTTTAAATATCTGCTAATTCTGTTGTTCTAAATTGTTCTTATTTGTTTGATAATTGGGTCAGATGTTTCTCTCTCTATCTAGTCTGTTGGATTGAGTAGCAAAGTTCTGAACAAGCTTTCAGAAACCAGGCATTTCTATAAAGTAATGTTCATGTATGTAGCTTTTCACCATTTTATCTGATAGCTCAGAATCTGGACTTGATTGAACTAAGCGGAATTAGTGAAACTTTTTGTTGTGTTATTGTTTTGGCTTATGAAATTTTATCCAAGTCTGTAATAATATAGTACATTAGGAAAGGTTATGGGGCAGTTCCAGTAACAACATATGCTCTGTGAATTATCTGAGGTTCAGTGCCCACTTGTTTCATACATAGCTATGGTGAAGAGGGAAGAGGAAATAACCTAATAAGGCAAGGAAGAGTGTCCTAACATAGGACACCCCCACCCCACCCCACCCACTACTCCCCAAAAAGTAAAAAAAGTCAAAAATTCTGAAAGGAATCATGTTTGATGTTGGACCTATCATATCATTTCAGCAGGTTGAGCTTAGGTTGAAACTTGTATAGCTCTAAATACAATGTTACCTGTTATTATTGTTATTATCATCATCATCATTGATCTATATGGAATTTTTTGTGTGCCAATTTGGCAATTGCCAAGGCCAGTTCAAGATGACTTTGCATTCTGTTGTTCTATTTTGTGAATCACCAGAGCAGCGAAACTAGTTTTGTTGCATATCTCAGTTCACTTCATATATTCAGATACATTTTATTTTCTTTCTCCAATGCTTTCCGATTCATGTTGACCAAATGATAATACAGGTGCTGTTGTCAATTTGCTCTCTTCTTACGACCCGAACCCAGATGACCCGTTGGTGCCAGAGATTGCTCACATGTACAAGACCGACAGAGCCAAGTACGAATCTACTGCTCGTTCCTGGACGCAGAAGTATGCCATGGGTTAGCGAACGATTTGTTGTGTATCTATGGAGGGTTTCACAATGTATTGTTGTGCCCCCTTTCTAGTCTCAGTAGAAGTATACAGTCTATGCATAAATCATGGTCTTAATTGTTACTGAGGCCGTGTATTGTTTGTATTGTATTGAAGGTGCCTATGTTGTGGTTTGTTCTTGTGAATGTCTGATTTTCTGAGTTCTTTTTGCAGATGCTATTTGGCAGTTAACATTATGTTTTCTTGTCCTATATTATTCAGGTTTTAATACAATGGCTGTGGGTGCATCTATTTTTAAGGAGATTACCCATAGTCAATCGTAATCAGATTTAATTAAAGAGTAATTCCTCTAAAATATTCATTCAAATCATCTTCTTATGTGGCAGTTGACGTGATATGTTAAATACCATTATGTAGCATCTAACATGACAACGACAAGATAAATTTTAACCCAAAAAATTAAGGTAAATTGCAACATATACCCTCAACTATCCATACTTGATATCCTAAACTTTTTTAATTATCAACTTGATACCATCAAATATTCAATACTTTCAACTTCATACCCAAAAAAAGAAGGTAAAAGGAAATTTTGGAAAAAAAAAAAAAAATCAGGATATCAAGTTGATAATTAAAATAGTTTAGCGTATCAGGTTAAAAAATATGGATAGCTGAGGGTATCAAGTTGCAATTTAGCCAAAAAATAATCTTCCAATTTTTTTTTTTTAATGTTAATGTTAAATTTAGTTTTAATGTTAATTTTGATTTTAAAATTTGTCTCGTCGGTTCGGTTGTCACATAAGGAGGGGGTGCTTTGGAGAATATCATTATTCTTAATTAAAATGGTTCTTTTTATCTTCTTGTTCATGCAGTACTTTTATTATTATTACAAAATATGATGATTTTGCGAGTGCAAAACTTCATGCAGGGCTAGCAGATTATATCAAGTTTAGGGGTTATGATGTCCTATGTCAAGATTGTGGCTGCAAAATGAGCTTTTGCTAATGTTATTAGATTACTCAACAAAAGATAAAAGGATGTGAATATTAAGGTGCAAGGTTTCCTTTGCTTCTGGTTTATTCTTCAAGTGGCATACAAGTCATACGCAAGTTGTGATACTTTGGGCTCTATCCAAGTTTGCTGGTTAGTAGTCATGCCTATCATCTGAGAATGCTAGTCAGTGGTTTCCAGGGTTTGGGCATGCGTGTGAGAAATGCATGGGCTTTTAGGGGGGAGCCATACTTGGTGTGGATCTACCCGGTGTGAGCATTATTTGATTTTGGACCGACCGGTTTGAAAAAAATCCGTTTCAAGTTTCGGTTTTGAAAATATAAAAAAAAAAAAAAAATCTCGGCTACGGTTTCAGTCAAAAATTGAAAACCGAATAAGAGTTACACAATTATGTAAAATATTCTCTATTTTATACATATTTTATTATTAAAATGTGTATATTTTAAAAACAACAATTTTATGTATGTATTTTAAAGTCTAATTTTGGTAATTTAATAGCTAGTCTAACTTTTGTCCTAACTTTAAAATACAACAAACGTACGAATAAAAAAAAATATTTAATATAATTTAAATACAATTTTAATTTTGGGTTCGATCTATTAAACAATAAATATAGTCTAATCGAACAAACCGAAACGATTATCGGTTCGATTTCGATTATAGTTAATTTTGGTTCGATTTTGGCGCAGCTGGGCCATCCTGGACTTGAACCAGAGACCTCGTCCGTGAAGTAAATCATCGCACCTACGATCCAACCAATTGGGAAAGAATCAATAGATTCTTTTTCGGGAGCGATTCATCCTTCCCGAACGCAGCATACAACTCTTTGTTGTACTGCGCTCTTCAAGTGTGCTTTGCTTGTTCCTTCTTCTCCCTTACCATGATAAGTTTTTGTAAAATAACTCCGATGGATAGAAAAAAGAAGACGTTAAGAGACCCTCCTGGTTCAATCCTAAAATTTTTAGAAGTTAGATTTATTCTATTTTAACTATTTCAAGTAAAATCCAAGAAACTGAATGTACACAGATCTACCCATGGCACCAGTCATGTGTATTATTACTTATATAAATATCTTCATAAAATATAAAATCTTTCGTTATATTTTTCTGCAGCCTCGGTTGATTGATGACATGACTTGCTCTGCAAACAACCCCTTAATGTGCACTTGATTGTACGTACCTCTCCTGCCATGTTCCCAACTTCTTCTGTTTAGAAGGTTGTTTGGTTCTGGGCATGAAGGAACCTTCTGGTTCATTTGTCACTTTGACACAATCTAGCATTTTGATGGAGCCATGGGACCCAACTCTTATGCATAGTCTCTCATGCCCATGTTTTCTTGATAGGCGAGTTAGGTTCCAAATTGCTTATCACTGGATACTGCTGCTGCTGCTGCTGCTGCTGCTCTCTTTTTCTCTTTTTGGTATTACGAGCAACAAATAAAACAATCTAAGCTGGATCCAAATAGCCTATTTTCTGGCATGTGGGCCAGGAAGAGGGGTCCACATGTTCACTTTGTACACACTGTTTACATGTTATTTGGATTTATTATCCTCAATTTTTACACACATTCACATTTTTTTTTTTTTTGCGGTTTGATTTCTAGATTATTCATCTAGTCAATTTTCTTAGGCCTCTTTTGGTTTGCGAAATCTGGACTTGAAAAAGAAAATCATATATTTTCTATTTTTAAATGCCAAAGAAAATAGATGATTACTAAATTCGAGTGGCTCTTGTGGTTACCGAGAAGAGGTATAAGACTCCGACTGGGTGGCAGAAGATCAGTGGATCGAGCAACGAGGACGTATTTATTATTTTTATTTATAAATAGTGGGAGTTGGAAGAAAATGGATCTAAAAAGCATGCAATACAGTGTGCATAAAAGTCCCAAACGATACGTCGGACTCCGGACCTTAAGTCGGATTTTCAAAAAAAAATAATTGCTAAAGAAAATGAGTTGGAAAGAAATTGATTTCCAAAAAAAAAAATGGAAAAAAATGATTCCTCCACTAATGTCATGGATTCATTTTTTTCACAATTATTCACTTTCTTTCAATTTTTCGAATATTTTCAAACGCCAAATTTTTCTTTAGTGAAAATTATAATTAAAAAAAAAAAGCGTAAATAATTAATTTTCTTTTTTTTTTCCTTTTTTGCGAATCAAACGAAGACTTAGGGTTATCATGCATTGATCTTCTTTGGGTTACTAACACTATTGCAAGGTTCTTATAGGATTGTTTCTGAATATGTACAAACTGTACGATCACACAATGTTCCAAAAATTGAAAGATTTCAAAGTTTAACCTCTGTATATATTACTTTTATACTTAGACACCCCTATTTTTTTAAAATTGTATTTAATTAGGTCTTCTAGTTTATTTTAATTTTAATTTTATAAAGTTTTATTTAACCACGTATATATTCAATTAGGCCTACATAAATCAGTGTTTTAAAAATCGGACCGGATGGGCCGTTTGAATCGGTCAACCCGTGAGTCGTTAATTTTTTTGAGCTAGTTTAATAACGACCCACTATTATTTTCAAAAATTGACTTCTTTTGTGTAACCGGGTCGACCCGGCCGGTTAGACCACCGAACCGTCTGGCCAGCTGAATTTTCAATCGGTTTGAACATGACTTTTTTAATTCTAATTTTTTATTTGTTAACTTCTGACTTTTGGTTTGGACTTTACATGCAATAAAAGTTCATATGTATAATTCTTGACTACTTTTAGCATACGTAGTATATGTGTAATTGTGTAATATGTAATATATTCAAATAAATTTATTAACCTATATAACTAATTCAATCTGAATTAAACCACTAGTTGAATCGGTTTGACTCAATCCAGTGTTCTAATCGGGTCGTCGATCTCCGGTCCGATTTTTAAAACAATAAATAAAGGCTAATTCTAAAGGCATCCAAAAGCTACTTATGTTGGCCCAATGTTTTTATATTTATTTACATGTTTGCCACAGAAAAAATTATTTTATGCTAGTCCAAATTTTTTTAGGACTGTCAAAAAAAATGACAGTCCTAATTTAAGAATGTCAAATATTTTGGCAGTCCTAAAAAATTAGGATCGTCAAAAAAATTGACAGTCCTTCTAATAGGAAGGACTATCAAATTTTTGACTGTCCTGGATTAGGATTCGCCTCCCCTCTTCCTCCTCCGCCTCCTCCCTTTTCCTTTTCCTTTTCCTTTTCCTTTTCCTTTTCCTCCTCCTCCTCCCGCCGCCTCTTCCTCCTCCAAACTCCTCCTCCTCCAGACTCCTCCTCCAGCCTCCGCCTCCTCCTCCCTCCTCCTCCTTCAATCCTGCCGCCCCCGTCGCCTCCTCCTCCTCCTCCGGCGGTTGTGGTTGGAGTTAAGGTTAGGGTTTAGGGTGGGATATGGGGAGTTGGACTGTCCTGAGTAAATTTGGAACTTTTCTGAATAAAAATTAGAAATATCTGAATTGTCCTGAAGTAATGGACTGTCCTAAGGCCATCTCCAATAAAAATTTCTAAAATTGAGTTTTTATCCTAGTTGTCATTGTACTTTAAGAAAACTTATATCCTAGTTGGTAGAAATTCTACTTAGAAATTACACAAATAAAAAAAATACTCTGTAATGGTTCTCCATTTCTATCCTAGGTGTCAAAAAAATAAATGGATCAACTCAATTGTGTGGGATCCAATATTAATTGTTATGAGAGGGGGAGAATTTCTATGAGTCATAGAAAATTTTCATCCTAAATCAACGCCACATAGAATAGAAATTATGATATAAATCATCATTGGAAGAAGTTTTTCTAAAATAAATTTCTACCATAGACATAGAAAAGATAGAAATTTCCATTGGAAATGTTGTTAATCCCGAGACTTAATCAAAGATGGTAGAACTTGAGTTGAAGTCGAGATCATAAGTTCACACAAGAGTTTCCTTCCTGATATCTCTCGATCCAACAAAAAATTATATAGGATCTGATTATAACTATAAACAAGATAACAAAAGAATCAGAGAAAAATATCTTCTCGTTCTTCATTTCAATCGCAGTTGCAAACGGACAGAGCAAAGTTTACAACTTGCAAAAGAGAAAAGGAAGAAGAAGAATAAACTATGCTTGCTGGGGTGATGAAGATCACCGTTGCTCAAAGCAAGATTCGTCCCACACGATCTGCTCACAAGAACCAGCAAGTTCACGTAGAACTTCTGGAACACTCGCTGTCACCCCCTTGCTTGGACTCGCACGAACTTCCTGGACTGCAATAGCGGCTGCTGGCACTCTCTTCGTCTCCTTTATTTCGAAGTAAGTCCTCAACATAGGCACGAAGAGAGTATTTATAGAGAAGCCTGGTAGCCCATTAGTTACAAAAAGATTAGAATGAATTAAATTTAAATCCCATATGATTGATTTGAATTAAATTCAAATCCCACATGAATAAATTTAAATCCTACATGATTGGAATGAATTAAATTTAAATCTCAAATGATTGATTTAAATCCTACATGATTGGAATAAATTAAATTCAAATCCCACAAATATCGAATTTAAATTAATGACTCAATCTTTCCGTAACTAATTAAATCTATCCGATAGCAGCGGACCCGCATGCAACCGCTCATGCGGTCCCGCAAGCAATCGCTCATACCATAGCGCATGCAGCCGCCCATGCGATCGCTCATGCAGCCCGCTCATGCGTCCAGCTCATGCGGCCTGCTCATGCATCCAGCTCATGCGGCCGGCTCATGTTGCCGGCTCATGCGTCCCGCTCGTGCGTCCAGCTCATGCGGTCCGCTCATGCGTCCAGCTCATGCGGCCGACGCATGCAACTCGCGCATAACCGAGCGCATCAATTGCGCACAAGCGTCATGTACCGATGCTGACGTACTTAGTGCAAAGTACGCCAACTAAGCACCACTTTGTGCCCTTAAGCCCGAGTCTGAGTCGCTAAGCCCCTTTGAGGCTTAGCTCCTATGGAATAAATTTTAAGAGAATGACAAAAAGCAAAAATACTTTCATTAAGGAGTTAATACTTCTTCATCCTAATAAAATACCCCCACATGGCACCCATATGCCTCACCACACCCCATGTGCACACCTCAACACAAGCAAAGCATTATATTGAGATACCCACTTGGTGGTGTAGCCAATGTGGGACTATCTTATATAGTCCAAAGGCAAAAATACCAACAATCTCCCACATATCTCAATATATGGGTTGAGCGTTCCTCACAGTGACTGTCCATCATGCATTAGGATAGATGTTCCTTCGACTTGAATCTTCCTGCATGGGTCAAAATAACAGTATGATACAAGAATTGACTAAGCCTTGAATTCTGTACCATAGTTGCAATTTTTTTTACTCACACAATGACATCAATTATGCTTTTGGTTGCACATTGAAGGCCCTGTGCATGCCTGATTTCGATGTATGTATTTTGGTTGTCTATAAGTTTTTTCTCAAGAGACGGCCTGGGTCCCTTTCCATATACTATAGGTGAGTTCTTAAAGAGTCCTTGGCATGAAGCATTGCGCTTCCTTGCGGTTCTACGCCGCTATGACATGGCCTTCTACCGAGGTTCACTCCCTCATGTGGTGTCATCCACTGTAGCATAAGGTTCACTCCCTCTTTGTAGTGTCAAACTACTCAGCATGAAGACTTGCACTTCCTTGCGGTGTTACGCCGCTGTGACATGGCTTTCCGTCGAGGATTTGCATCTTTTACCTCTGTGGTGTCATACCACTGTAACATGAGATCATCGACCTCTTTGTAGTGCTGCCTACCACTCTACATTCTATATTATTAGGCCACCTGCCTATCCGCGGTTCTATGCCGCTGTGACATGACTTAATATCGAGGATTTATATCTTTTACCTCTGTGGTGTCACACCACTGTAGCATGGGATACAAGTCTCTTGTAGTGCTGAAACTACGTGCTTCCTGTAAAGAACACCGGATATTCACTCTGTCCGAGAACTCATTAAGGCGTCAAAGCCATCCTTCCACAGAAAATTGTTCTTTATAAAGAACAAGAAGCACACCGGATATTCACTCTGTCCGAGAACTCATTTAGGTTCGTAACCCCTCAATGTCTCAAAGGACTACCCACTGTTCCTGATATTCTCCCAGTCAATGGTCCTTCTTTGAACCAAAAGCTAGATGCCTAGTAGATTTTTTTTGCACTAATAATATAAAATATTATGGTAGAATTATATAGACATAATATTAGAATGTCTTCAAGTCCATTTTGGTTGTTGTATCCAGCATATTTTGTGCTTGAGACCCTTGATGAATGGGTCTGCCAGGTTCTCGTGACTCCGAACATCAATTATGGCAATGACTCCAGTCTTTATCAGATCATTCACTGCCATATGCCTCAACCGCACAGTCCTCTTCTTACCATTGAAGAGGTCATTTGATGCCATTGCTGTAGTCGTCTGGTTGTCGCAGTATATCGATACCATCAGAATCTGTGCACCAACCAATGGAAGATCATGAATGAGCTCCCAAAGCCACTCTGTTTCATCCGCTGCAGCAACAAGTGCATAAAACTCAGATTCCATCGAGGAATGAGATAACATAGTCTGCTTCTTCGACTTCCACGATATAGCAGCTCCACCCATGGAAAAGACGTATCCTATTGTGGACCTTTCGTTCTCTACTTCTGAACACCAGCTTGCATCACTGGAGCCTTCCACTACCGTCGGATACCCGCTGTAGTGCAGTGCATACTTCTGAGTCCTCCTGAGATATATCATCACTCACTTTACAGCCTTCCAGTGCTCCACACCTGGGTTGCTCGTGAATTGACTCAGCATTCCCACGACAAAAATTATGTCAGTCCTTGTAGCAGTTGTTGCATATATCAACTCCCAATGACGCTTGAATACTCCAACTGCCTGACGCTTTCTCAAGGATTTGGCTTCAGCTTCTTGTCATACCTGTACGGAGTATCGATCCCAGGAAGATCCTGATATCCATAGTATGTGAGCATCTTCTCAATATAATGAGACTGTGGCAGCACCACTCCAGTGTCCGTCCGGATGATCTTTATCCCGAGGATAACATCAGCTTCCCCCAAGTCCTTCATACTGAACTTGGATGAGAGAAACTTCTTTGTCTCAGTGACTCATGCTAGATCCGTGCCTAGGATCATCATGTCGTCTACGTAAAGACAAACGATGACCCCTCTTCCGTCAGCGAACTTTTTGTAAACACACTTGTACGTCTTGCTGACCTTGTAGCTATTTGATCTTATGACTTTATCAAACTTTTTGTGCCATATCTTGGGAGCTTGCTTCAGACCGTATAAGGATTTTACCAACTTGTAAACTTTATCTTCAAGCCCTTTGACGATAAATCCTTCTGGCTGTTGCATGTAAATCTCTTTGGTCAACTCTCCATTCAAGAATATTATTTTGACATTCATCTGATGAATAACTAGCTTGTGAATTGTACTTAGAGCAATCAACATCCTGATGGTCGTCATCTACGCTACTGCAGCATATGTGTCGAAGTAGTCGATCCCATGCTTATGAGAAAACTCCTTGGCAACTAACCTTGCCTTGAACTTGTCAATAGTTCCATCGGCCTTCATCTTCCTTTTAAAAATCCACTTTCATCCGATTGGTTAGCTCCTTCCGGCAGATCGACCAACACTCAAGTGTTTTTGGAGGTTATTGAGTCATACTCGTCATTGATAGCCTCCCTCTAGAAGACAGTATCTCTGGTCTTTATCGTCTCATCATAGGTAAGCGGATCTGCTTCCACACGATAGGTGATAAAATCCTCTCCGAACTCGGTTTTGCGAGTTCTGGTTCGAACGTTATCTCTGGAATGATAGCTTCTTCATGTACTACATCTTCTTTGGAAGCTTCAGCCTCGTGTTCACCCACACCATTCTCAAAAATATCTGCGATAATAATGTCATTGTGTCTTACAAATTTATATTCAAAGAATTCTGCGTCGCAAGATTCAATGATATGATTTGATTCTATATCAAGAAACCACCGAGCATTATGTCACGCCCCGATCTCCCGCAGGCTAATCGGCCGTCCCCACTAGGCGGGAATCACCCTCGCCAGCTCCCGCGGGACGATCGCTTCGACCCATCCGGGCGTGATGCCGCACGAGCGTGATCCACGCCCGTGCAAGGCCGTGGTTCATTGGCTGGCGGTAAGAGTTCTAAGCCACAGAGTCGCACAGATTGTCCGAGTGCAGCGGAGTCATGAACGCATAGGCGATCGGTAACAGGTTCACTGAGTTGACAATATAGCGGAAGTATTAAAACACAAGTTAAAGTAAAGCAAGCAACTCTTTTATTGATATGAACAAGTGTTACAGGCGGCATATAGCCGAGATTACAAGTCGCTCAAGCCTCTCTCTCTGAAACAGTAAAAGCGTGCCAAGTAGCTACAACTGTGGAATGCTTGTAGAAGCGATGTTCTGGCGAGTTCGGGCTATGTTCCAACATTATGTCTTGTATATGTGCTTCTGTTCCGGATGCACCGTTGCTTCGGAGTGATCTCCACGCCTAAGCACGCACGTTGGAGGCATCCGCACCGAACGAGGTTCTCCCGTACCCTGCACACAAACTGGTGGATTATCAGTACATTGAATGCACTGGTGGGAAAGCTACTCGCCCGCTCGACAAATCCAAACACGTAATATAGGTTATGTGCACCAACTATTAAGTTGTCTTTCTAGTTGCCTTAGGATCAGTTTCATGCAATATTTGAATAGCCTTAATTCGTGTGGCAGTGCGCCGTGCAACATGAGAGGAAATACGGCGAGACTTACCCTTTGGCCTTCCCTGTCCAAGGCAAACATTGTTAATTTAAGCACGGGCAAGTATAAGCATTCAGGAGCATAGCATATACAACATGCAAACACGAGAGTCATTGAACGGGACAATATTTGGTGTGCTCAGTTGTTCTTTGATGCGATGCAATGACTCGCACGCGGATAGCCGCTAAACGAGGATGACTTATCTATATGAACATGAGTCGCTGGCATAGCCATAAAGGACTAATCCCAGACGAGAATGGAACGCAACGAGAGCACACGATGCGCTACGAACCATTTCTCCCGAACACGAGGGATTGCACACGAAGTAGTCCAAGGCCAAGATGGAATGCAACCAAGTACACGATGCACTACAAACCATCTCGTCAGCACACGATGGACTACCCATGATGTGGTCCTAGGCCAAGTGGAATGCAACGAAAGTACAAGAGGCGCTGCAAACCACTCGCCTGCACACGATGGACCACACACGAAGTTCCATCCGGATCAGAGCGGCCCCAGTGCCCCGGTGACCGTCCGTGGAACTATACCTCATTTCCGAGTTGTCCGCGACATGCAAGTCAAGGTCAATCCAATTTCAGGCAACACGAGTACGTGATTTATTTGACCAATTTCAGGCAACACGAGTACACGATATATTTGACCAATTTCAGGCAACACGAGTACACGATATACTTGAACCATGATTCTACGTTCAGTGAGTGACTTGACTTGATGCATTCCCCTGGTTCGGGGCTGCCTGGTAACCTAACGGTCCCGGATACTTGCAGGTTCAATCATGCACGGAACGACTACTTAGTAGTCTCCCGAGGTTTGGATGAAAACAAGGCAACATTAAAGCAGACAAGCATGCGTTTCTAAGGAACATAAGTAAACACGTTTGCTCGGACCCGAAGGTAAGCCGAGAGTTAGATCGTTAAGGGACTTAGCATGCGAGGGTCTGAATACAAGCAGTATTTTATTTTCCATGTTCTAGCATAGCAATATGAGTTGGGATTATTCCCTTAGCTAGGTGCGTTGGATTCTTATTAGCATGCATGGGTGATTCACCTAGCGACTAGCATAACATTTCAGATTTTATGTGTGCTGGCTAAGCAAAGACAAGTTCACCGTAGCCACCCACCTTAGCGATGATTCGCCTCGGTAGAGCGATACGTCAAGCGAGCCTCTGAAAGCCTAAGCCGGATTCCTGTAGGGACAAGTCTGGATATCCTTTGCTTCTCCATTGAGGCAAAGCAGGTCGGGACAGTTGCACTTTTGCCGTTTGAGACGGCAGTCCGCTAGAACGGAACGGGGTGTTACATCCTACCCAACTCAGAAAAAGTCTCGTCCTCGAGACTCACCGAGGACAAGCAGTAATCTAGGGTTAAGGCAATCCTAGAAAAGTCGTTGTACTTGTTTTATTTGGATATTCACTTGCACAAGCGTCGAAATTAGCATATCGCTTAGACTGGATCGTGCGTACTTTCGAAGTGCACTTCTAGCGTGAGCACGTCAACCAGCTCAGTGATAGCGAAGTCTTAGCACTCGAGTTTCACCTTTTCTTAAGTCTTGGGTGGTGCACTAGTTCAAGGCGTCCCTCGAATAGATGCATTCAACCAAACTTAGAGTTAGTAAAATCGGACAAGCTACTAGCGATACTCTCAAGGGTTCGCATAGGTTGGCTCAAAGGCCACTCGCAGCACAGCAGCATACAAGCAAGCATTTCATATTATTCAAAACATATTTTGAAAGTATTTAGACTTATTGTTGGAACATCCCATCGAGGCATTGAGAGAGAGCGTGCACATAACCCACGAATGAGCTTTCAAAACTTAGATAATCGAATTGAAGGCCAAAGGCGTAGAAGCCAGGCTCTGATACCATTATGTCATGCCCCGATCTCCCGCAGGCTAATCGGCCGTCCCCACTAGGCGGAAATCACCCTCGCCAGCGCTCCCGCGGGATAATCGCTTCAACCCATCCGGGCGTGATACCGTACGAGCGTGATCCACGCCCGTGCAAGGCCGTGGTTCATTGGCTGGCGGTAAGAGTTCTAAGCCACAGAGTCGCACAAATTGTCCGAGTGCAGCGAAGTCATGAACGCATAGGCGATCGGTAACAGGTTCACTGAGTTGACAATATAGCGAAAGTATTGAAACACAAGTTAAAGTAAAGCAAGCAACTCTTTTATTGATATGAACAAGTGTTACAGGCGGCATATAGCCGAGATTACAAGTCGCTTAAGCCTCTCTCTCTGAAATAGTAAAAGCGTGCCAAGTAGCTACAACTGTGGAATGCTTGTAGAGGCGATGTTCTGGCGAGTTCGGGCTATGTTCCAACATTATGTTTTGTATATGTGCTTCTGTTCCGAATGCACCGTTGCTTCGGAGTGATCTCCACGCCTAAGCACGCACGTTGGAGGCATTCGCACCGAACGAGGTTCTCCCGCACCCTGTACACAAACTGGTGGATTATCAGTACATTGAATGCACTGGTGGGGAAGCTACTCGCCCGCTCGACAAATCCAAACACATAATATAGGTTATGTGCACCAACTATTAAGTTGTCTTTCTAGTTGCCTTAGGATCAGTTTCATGCAATATTTGAATAGCCTTAATTCGTGTGGCAGTGCGCCGTGCAACATGAGAGGAAATACGACGAGACTTACCCTTTGGCCTTCCCTGTCCAAGGCAAACATTGTTAATTTAAGCACGGGCAAGTATAAGCATTCAGAAGCATAGCATATGCAACATGAAAACACGAGAGTCATTGAACGGGACAATATTTGGTGTGCTCAGTTATTCTTTGATGCGATGCAATGACTCACACGCGAATAGCCGTTAAGCGAGGATGACTTATCTATATGAACATGAGTCGCTGGCATAGCCATAAAGGACTAATCCCAGACGAGAATAGAACGCAACGAGAGCACACGATGCACTACAAACCATTTCGCCCGAACACGAGGGATTGCACACGAAGTAGTCCAAGGCCAAGATGGAATGCAACCAAGTACACGATGCGCTACAAACCATCTCGCCAACACACGATGGACTACCCATGATGTGGTCCTAGGCCAAGTGGAATGCAACGAAAGTACAAGAGGCACTGCAAACCACTCGCCTGTACACGATGGACCACACACGAAGTTCCATCCGGATCAGAGCGGCCCTAGTGCCCCGGTGACCGTCCGTGGAACTATACCTCGTTTTTGAGTTGTCCGCGACATGCAAGTCAGGGTCAATCCAATTTCAGGCAACACGAGTACGTGATTTATTTGACCAATTTCAGGCAACACGAGTACACGATATATTTGACCAATTTCAGGCAACACGAGTACACGATATACTTGAACCATGATTCTACGTTCAGTGAGTGACTTGCCTTGATGCATTCCCCTGGTTCGGGGCTGCCTGGTGACCTAACGGTCCCGGATACTTGCAGGTTCAATCATGCACGGAATGACTACTTAGTAGTCTCCCGGAGTTTGGATGAAAATAAGGCAACATTAAAGCAGACAAGCATGCGTTTCTAAGGAACATAAGTAAACACGTTTGCTCGGACCCGAAGGTAAGCCGAGAGTTAGATCGTTAAGGGACTTAGCATGCGAGGGTCTGAATACAAGCAGTATTTCATTTTCCATGTTCTAGCATAGCAATATGAGTTAGGATTATTCCCTTAGCTAGGTGCGTTGGATTCTTATTAGCATGCATGGGTGATTCACCTAGCGACTAGCATAATATTTCAGATTTTATGTGTGCTGGCTAAGCAAAGACAAGTTCACCGTAGCCACCCACCTTAGCGATGATTCGCCTCGGTAGAGCGATACGTCAAGCGAGCCTCTGAAAGCCTAAGCCGGATTCCTGTAGGGACAAGTCTGGATATCCTTTGCTTCTCCATTGAGACAAAGCAGGTCGGGACAGTTGCACTTTTGCCGTTGGAGACGGCAGTCCGCTAGAACGGAACGGGGTGTTACACATTACTCTTCTCAGCATAACCCAAGAAGATGTTCTTAGTTGTTCTCATACCCAGTTTCTAAATCTTCAAGTCCGGGAGCTTCACATATGCCGGATACCCCCACACTCGAATGATATTCAAGTTGGGTCTGACTTTGAACCAGAGTTCATGATGAGTGGCATCGGATGTTGCGTACGACACTCTATTCAGGATGAACGTAGCCGTCAACGCAACTTCTCTCCAGAAGCAGTTTGAAAGACCCGCAGTTAACAACATTGAGTTCATCATTTTTGTCAAGGTCTTGTTCTTTCTATCAGCTACTCCATTTGATTGAGGAGAATAATGAGCAGTCGTCTCATTAACAATTCTATGTTCTTTGTAGAACGATACAAATTCAATAGACCTATACTCTCTGCCTCAATCACTTTTAAGTCTCTTGAGTGATTGCCATATCTGACATTCAGCTTCAGCCCTAAACTCCTTGAACTTCTCGAATGCTTCATCCTTTGACTTGAGCAGATAGACGAACGCATACTTCGAGTAGTCGTCGATGAATGTAATAAAATACTTTATCTTGGCCTTTGTGGAGAACTGTTTGAAGTCACAGATATCTGAGTTCACCAACTCCAGAAGATCTGTGCTTCAGTTAACTCGCTTGAACGGCTTTCTGGTGATCTTTGTCTGAGCACAGACCTCACACTTCTCCATATTTTTATCCCCACATTTGGAGATAAGCCCTAGACTAGACATCTTGTTTATTCTTTTACAATGAACATGTCCTAGTCTATTGTGCCATAACTCAAGAGAATAACCAGAAGAAGCGACTGCATTTATCATTGTAGCAAGAGTTACAAGTTAAAGTTTGAACATCCCTTCGGTACAAAAAGATTTTTCGAAGTATGTTCCTTTGTAAGACATCACCATCTGTCCAGCATTAATTGTAACGACCCGCTCCGATCAACCCGGAGGGCCGATTTAAACGGCACCAGTGTAGCGAACCGACCTACCTTGCTCAGCGAGATGACTCGTCTGATGCAAAGACATTCAGACTTGGACCTTCCAATAGAGTTCAGACACAGACTTTTCAGAGGAGCGCTTGGAGTCTCGCTCGGCCGATGTGATTCATCGCTAAGGTGGGTGGCCCCGGTGAACCTGTCCCTACTTAGTTGCACACTTAAAAAAAGGAATGATACATGCTAGCTTCAAGCGATAACATTTGCATGCTAATAAAAAGAGATGAACGCAAATAGCTAAGGAGATAACACCGTCTTATCATTGTATAGAACATGGAGATCTTACTTGCTATTTGCGTAATCAGGCTTATTGAGTCAAAATATAGTAATTTCTTATATATGCCACAAATATAGTTTGAGTTCACATTGAGGCATCGTATCGCACGGAATTTGACACAGGATAAAGTATAATCATGTTGCATACATAGACGAGAAAGACTATCAAGTAGTCATTCCAAGTCAGGAGAAGAAAAAAAGTACTCAGGATATCCAGATCACCGAGACAGTCTCTAATCAGGGAGCTGCGCAAAGAAGAAAGATCCGAGTGTAGTCCTCGACAAGATTGAACCGAGTCGATGTCCTTGGATAAGAGAAACCGAGCAGAAAGTTCTCGGCTAGGATTGAAAGTGGGAGAGTAGTTGCATGGTCACGGACAACTGGTTGCACACCAGGTAGAGAAGAGTCCTCGACACGATTGCTGAGGCATGCGAATCATGTCGACCCAGGAGGATAATGCCAGTGTAGTCCTGGTAATACGCTAGCTAAAGTACTAGCGGGCGAGTGTGGGACTTCCAACAAGGCTTGCTACCGACCTGGAAAGATAGTCGACTCGTCAGATGGTTCGGGACGCCCAGTAACGCTCGCAACCAAGCTGGAAAGACAGTCGTTCTATCCCAGATCATGTCTAATATGGCTAACAAATCCAGTGACCTTCATATAGATAAGTCATGCATGCATAGAGGCTATCCGCATTCAGAAGAGGAGTAACATGAAGGAGTACATTTGCACGACACTTTGCATATTTAGAATGGATGCACGGTATATAACATAGTTAGAGTAGAATATGTTTGAGGAAGAGACACAAACGTAATACTTGGATTGCATAGATGTTCTTCGCTATTTAGTAGATCATTAATTATATTGCTGCATATGACATGGAAGGCCGGATGGTAAGAAAGGGTAAGACGAACTCAGTTGTTTACAGTACGACACTTTTGAGCAGACACAGATATTACTTTTATTATATTACCATGTAACTGATCCTAAGACAAAGACTAGAAAGTCAACATAATCAGTCGGTGCACATAACTAATGAACGTGCTTATTTTGTGGCGTGGGCGAGAGGTCTCCCTACCAGTGCATTCAATGTACTGATTGTAAACCCCCATTCCTTAAAAACAGTATTATTTATTATTATTAATTATTTAAAATTATTTATTAAGTATAATAATAATAAGGAAAAGAAAAGAAAAAATAGAAATTCCTATTGGACCAAACCCGCAACCCGTTAATCATCCCTGCGTAAAACTCGTTTAGCAAAAATCCTGCAGAAACTCTTTCATGCGTAAAAACCCAACCCGCCTAAATTCCTTTCTCTACGCACAAAACCACTTCTGCGCATATAATAAAAGCAGCAGTGTACCCGCGTAAACTCTTCAGTTTTCTGCGCGTAAAACCAAAATCATGCGTATAACTCTCCGCCGCTTTCTATTTCCTCTAACGCGTATAAGACTACCCTGCGTATACTTCCTTTCTCACGCGTAGTATCAGCAGCAGAAGCAAAACCCAATTTTGCTTTGCTTTGCTATTCCACACGTGTAAGAATTTCATTCCACCACTCCTTAAAAGATCTTCTCAACCGCACACATAAACCAATAAGAAGAAAACAACAACAATAGTTTCTTAACCATTAAGTAAATTCTACCGCCTCCTTACTCCTATATATAATTACAACTCCCAAACACTAACTCTTCTTCTTATCACACTTAACATTTCTTTGGACGAACACTTTACTGGACTTTACTCAGCAAGTATACCTTGCCACTGTACATCTATTTACATTCCAAAAATAATACATGCATATTTAATTCTGCCTATATAGATGTTTATTTTACTTTGGACCTGTTTTATAAGACTACCCTAGCATTATGGAGCATCCGTAGATTCATTGGCCGTGACACAGTTATTTCACGAGTTGTGAGTCTCATATAGATTTTTGGACTTCGTATTGGGTTGGCTGCCTATACGTAAGGGCCGTGCGTCAGGAATGGCTGCTAATAAAAACTTGGTATGCTAGTAGACTTGGCAGTTATTAGAGGTATTATTGTGTCATGTATATGACATGCTTAGAGCATGGGATGGGGAGAACAATAAGTAAAGCATTTGGGCTCCTTTGCATTTTTCTGTAACGCCCGGATTCTCCGCCGGAGAAAGGGTGATGATGACCACTACATATTACTGGCGGCCTCTGTCATTCAAAAGACGACATGCTTTGAGGCCTCTGATTCTCCAAGAGAGTCACGCCAATCCCATATTTTAAGCCAGATAGCCACTTGGTGGAAAGTTGTTCTCAAACTGCATTCACTTAGATGGTTAGGCGACCCGATGGATGTTTATATTTCAGTACTTATGGGCATGTTTTTTTTATGTATCTTGTTATGTCCCTCTGAGGACCTGGTCCCTTTCCAGATTTGGATGAGCAGGAGTTTCCACAAGAGTATGGGCCTGGACCGGATGCTACTTACGAGACTGAGGAGATCATACCCTTAGAGTATCTGTGATTATGACTACTGTTTATAGATTTTGTTGCTGCTCAGTATAGTCGTTTTGTAGTGGATTTGTTTCCACCAGACTACAGCCTCATTACACACTTTGGTATCCAGTTATATTCTAGTTTTATTCCTACTGAGTATTTGTGTTGTGGATGAGATATAGATTGTGTGTGACTTGTTGTGACAGTATATTACCACTGATGGATTGCATATTCATCTATAGCGTACGTGTGTATATGGTTTCCATATATTGGAGTTCATATATATATGGCTGGGCATGTTACGTATTCCTAGTCCTACGTATTTTGGGACTGGGACGTGACATATTTTTGGTGGTGGCCCATGCAGGTCCTCGAATATATTATCTTGGTTACATAATTGTACCAAGCAAGCCTGTGTATAGGAAAGATTTCAAGGATCTCATCCACACTTGACTAAAATCTCATTCATCCTTCCAACTATCCTATATTTTATTTTACGCCACAAATCCTTTGCTCTTGTTGGCATATATTTTATGCTACAGGAGATTACCTATTTTTGCGCCATAGTTAGGTATACTTTACGCTGCAGTTATAACAAACTGTTTTCCTACGATCCCTTAGTCTTTCTAAATCTGCGTATGCCATTACATAGGTAAATACCTAGCGTAAACCTGATGATCCCTGAACCCAGCGTAAATAGTTTGATCAGGCGTAAGCATAAGGATGATGATAAGCATATTTATCACTATCTTAGTCATTAAGAAACCAATCTTTTTGCAATTAATGCAGAGATATGCTCCGAGCCCTGTGCAGCAACAGCCTTTGATGACCGGGTTTCTGTGCAAATCACCATCACAGCCGTCCTCTCGAATATTGTGCGGTACTTTTGTCAGATGTCATGTTTTCTGACAAATTCATCCAAGGAAAACGAAAAGTTTCTTACGCTGTCAAGTATGCTATACTTTACGCAGATAAATTTACAAAAACAGTAGTTACGCTCAAATTTATGCGCATGACTTTTACGCATAGACCTTATGCTGATAAGTCCTGAACTATATTTTACGTCGACGATCTGAAATCTTTACTTTACGCTAAACTTCCTTGGAGCCCTGCTCTACGCAGCTAGCTCTGAAGCTATATTTTACGCGGATAACTTTCCAGCATATTACATACTTCTACATCCTATTTAATGTCTGTACCCTGTTTGATTCCCATACCTTGCCTAAACGATTATGTACATTAACTACAGAAAGATGGATATGCAGAAAGAATGTACTATCACTGAGGGTAACACAACTCCTGGAGTCAATAATCTAACTCAAGGAGGGACTTCAACAAACCCTAGACTTTCAGGATCAGATGGACAAATTCATAATCCAGTTCCATCTGACTTACCCATTCCACCTAATGGGACTCTTCCAGTCTCATTAGCACCTCAGGATGGCCAGACACAACTGTTCCAACTCTTCCAAATGATACTGAAGGAACAGCAACAACAGGCCGCCACACTAGCTGCAGAACAGAGACAGCAAGCAGCTGAGCAGAGACAAGAATTTCTGGCAACACTTGAAAGGATGGCTGCAAAGACTACTGTGCCAGCCCAAGCACTAGCTCCAGTACCACAAGCTAGAGTTGGTTCGGTAAAAGACTTTGTACAAATGGGCCCGAGACCATACAAAGGCAATGAGAATCCAAAAGAAACTACCAACTGGATTACTCACACTCGAAAGTTATTAGAGGCATCACAGCTACCTGCAGACCTGTGGATGACAGGTGTGAGGACGCTACTAGATGGTAATGCTCATCACTGGTGGGAATCCATGGAACGCCAGTTGGGTACATACCAGACATGGGAGCAATTCCTGGAATGCTTTGAAAGAAAGTATTTTCCGGACACTGTCAGAGATGCATTATACGATCAGTTTCTCCACTTAGAACAGGGGAACCGAACAGTGGACGAGTATGATGCTGAATTTAGCCGCCTTAGCAAATATGGCGCTGCTCTGATACCAGATGACTTAGCCAAGGCTAAGAGGTTTTATCGTGGATTAACTAAAGAGCTCCAACACTATACTAGCTCCCAGTCCCGAATCTCTTATGCCGAGTTACTGACAGAAGCCAGATTACAAGAAACCATCAGCAAAGGAAAAGAAAGTCAGCTGAGGACGCCACAAGGACCGGCAAGGATACAACAAGGAGGACCTATTAGACGTCTTTTAGCTCAGCAACAACATGAGTACCAACACAGAGCAGGACCGTACCAGATTTCAGAAAAACCCCAATGCAATTATTGTGGGAGACGCGGGCACCTCTCACGGGACTGTCGAGTCCGCCTAGGACAGTGTATGAGATGTGGTTCTGGACAGCATATATTGAAGGACTGTCCTATGCAACAAGCATCAGCACTTCCACCGCCAGCACAGAGGTTAGCACTTCCAGCACCAAGGCCAGCTCAACAGATAATGAGACCAGGAGCACCTTGACCTCCAACAACAGGGGGATTTCAGCGAGGACCACCGCTACCTACCCAGGAGGATCAGTACCTGAGGGCTAGTCATACACAGCCACAGAGGAATGGGCAAGCTTTTGCTATGGAAGTAGATGACATGGATCAGGAGATTAATGTTATAGCAGGTATCACTATTGCTTTTACTTTTCCTGCTGTAACATTATTTGATACATGAGCCACCCACTCATTCATATCATCTAGTTTCATTGCCAAACACAATATTACCTCTACACCTTTACCTAGTTGTGTTAGAATTCTTACCGGAGGAGGAGTAGTACCTATTAGTAGAATTTGTAGATCATGTCCTATAATGATACGTGACAGAGAGATGAATGCCCGACTTTTAGTTCTTCCTATGCCTACTTTTGATATTGTGCTTGGAATGGACTGGCTGAGCAAGCACCATGCTTTCTTTGATTGCTTTGGAGGAAGCATTCTTTTTAAGGTACCAGGCCAGCCTGAACTTGAGTTTGTACGAGGATCCACAGAAATCCTTAATGGTATGCAGCTCGCAATGGACGATATTGTCTATCATCCCATTATTTCAGAATTTACAGACGTCTTCCCAGAAGAATTACCAGGATTACCCCCAGATAGAGACGTAGAGTTTTCAATTGAATTAACCCCAGGAGCAGCACCTATAGCATCACATGTTTATAGACTGGCAAAGAAGGAGATGGATGAATTAAAGACACAATTGAAGGAACTAGAAGAGAAAGGTTTCATCCGACCAAGTGCATCACCCTGGGGAGCACCAGTGTTATTTGTACCAAAGAAGGATGGGTCAGTACGTATGTGCATCGATTATAGAGCCTTAAATGCAGTGACAGTGAAGAATAAATATCCACTGCCACGCATTGATGACTTATTTGATCAGCTCAGTGGAGCCAAGGTATTCTTAAAAATAGATTTAAGATCAGGATATCACCAGGTAAAGGTACGGAAGGAAGACATTTCAAAAATCGTATTTCGGACAAGATATGGGCATTATGAATTTCTGGTCATGCCATTTGGATTCACCAATGCTCCAGCTATCTTTATGGACTTAATGCATCGAGTCTTCCATCAATATTTGGATCAATTCGTGGTAGTCTTCATAGATGATATACTTGTCTATTCACAGAACCATGAGGAGCACGAGAAGCACCTGCGGATTGTTCTAGAGACTTTAGGAAGAGAGAAGTTATATGCAAAGCTCAGTAAATGTGAGTTTTTCCTGGACAGTCTTATTTCTTGGACATGTTATTACAGGAGATGGTATTTCTGTAGATCCAGAAAAAATCTCGACAGTCGAGACATGGCCTGTTCCTAATTCAGCAGCAGAAGTAAGAAGCTTTCTTGGACTTGCGGGATATTACCGACGATTCGTGGAGAACTTCTCAAGAATAGCAACACCTATGACTCGATTGACTTGCAAAGAGCAAGAGTTCATATGGACTAACGAGTGTCAAGCCGCTTTCGAGGAATTAAAGAAGCGATTGACTACAGCACCAGTATTAACTATTCTATCAGGAGCAGGAGGATATGTGATCTACAGTGACGCATCAGGGAAAGGCTTGGGATGCGTTTTGATACAGCATGGCAAGGTGATTGCATATGCATCTAGGTAATTACGAGTACATGAGAAGAATTATCCAACTCATGACTTGGAACTTGCAGCAGTTGTATTTGCTTTGAAGTTATGGAGACATTACTTATATGGAGAACGGGTGGAAATCTATACCGACCACAAAAGCCTAAAATATGTCTTCACGTAGAAGGAGTTAAATATGCGACAACGTCGATGGCTTGAATTGATAAAAGATTTTGAGATAGAGCTACATTATCACCCAGGCAAGGCTAACGTTGTAGCAGACGCATTAAGCCGGAGGCCAACAGCTTATTCCTTAACAACATAGAAGGAATTATTGAAGGATTTGCAAGTTCTTGGCATTGAAGTATTATTACCCAGAGCAGACGGGACACTAGCCAACTTACAAATACAATCATCACTAGTAGAAAGAATCAAGACAACATTGCCTACAGACGCTAGATTCAAAAGATTAAAAGAAAAAAAGAAGCCGGAGAGCAGACAGGACTGTGCATTCATGATGATGGGACATTATGATGTAATAATCGTCTATATGTTCCCAATGGAGAAATTCGACAAGAGCTGATGACAGAAGCTTATAGTTCAATATATTCTATTCATCCTGGAGGCACCAAGATATATCGTGATTTACGACAACATTTTTGGTGGCATGGAATGAAAAGAGAGATAGCTCGCTTTGTAGCTAAATACTTAGTATGTCAACAAGTAAAAGCGGAGCATCAAAGAACGACAGGGTTATTGCAACCACTCCCGATTCCAGAGTGGAAGTGGGAACATATCACTATGGACTTTGTCACGGGCTTTCCCAAGAGTCCAAGTGGTAAAGATGCAGTGTGGGTAATAGTAGACCGACTCACCAAGTCAGCACATTTCTTGCCTTTTAAAGTTGGCCAATCTACAGAAGCTTTGGCTGACTTGTATATGAGGCAGATCGTGAAATTGCATGGCATTCCAGTCAGCATTGTATCAGACAGGGACTCGCGCTTTACATCACATTTTTGGAGAAGTATGCGAGAAAGCCTTGGAACTCGTCTGAAGTTCAGTACATCTTATCACCCTCAAACAGATGGGCAGTCAGAACGTACTATTCAGACATTAGAAGATATGTTAAGGGCCTGTATGTTAGACTTTGGGGGATCATGGGAGGACCACCTACATCTTGTGAAATTTTCTTACAACAATAGCTATCAGGCAAGTATTCAGATGGCTCCGTTTGAAGCATTGTATGGAAGGAAGTGTAGGTCTCCTGTGTGTTGGAGCGACGTGGGAGAACGTCAAATCCTGGGACCAGAGCTAGTAATTAACACCGTGGAGACAGTAAAGAAAATACAAGGACACTTGCGAGCAGCGCAAGATAGGCAGAAACAATGGGCAGACCTTCATCGCCGTCCCTTGGAATTTAGAGAGGGCGATCATGTCTTCTTAAAGATATCACCTACCAGAGGCACCATTCGATTCAGAGGGCGCGGCAAGTTAAGTCCAAGGTATATTGGGCCATTTGATGTACTAGAAAAAGTGGGAGAAGTGGCATATCGACTTGCGCTACCACCTTCACTTGAGAAAGTACATGATGTATTCCATGTATCGCAGCTCAGGCGATATGTAGCAGATAGCAGTCATATTCTTGACCATTCGGAGATCACCATTGGGCCAAGCTTGACATATCAAGAGCAACCTGTAGGAATCCTTGATCGTCGAGAGAAGGTATTGAGAAACCAGTCTATTCCCTTAGTCCGCATGGCATGGAAACATGGCTCGCCAGGAGAATCTACTTGGGAACGCGAAGATGGCATGCGCCAACATTTTTTGAACCTATTCATAGACCAAGGTATGAATTACTTTGTTAATTTATATCTTCTACCAATCCTTGACTTTTATTTTACTTGGCTTAGTTTTAATTTCGAGGACGAAATTTTTATAAGTTGGGTAGAATATAAACCCCCATTCCTGAAAAATAGTATTAGTTATTATTATTAATTATTTAAAATTATTTATTAAGTATAATAATAATAAGGAAAAGAAAAGAAAAAAATAGAAATTCCTATTGGACCAAACCCGCAACCCGTTAATCATCCCTGCGTAAAACTCGTTTAGCAAAAAATCCTACAGAAACTCTTTCATGCGTAAAAACCCAACCCGCCTAAATTCCTTTCTCTACGCACAAAACCACTTCTGCGCATATAATAAAAGCAGCAGTGTACCCGCGTAAACTCTTCAGTTTTCTGCACGTAAAACCAAAATCATGCGTATAACTCTCCGCCGCTTTCTATTTCCTCTGACGCGTATAAGACTACCCTGCGTATACTTCCTTTCTCGCGCGTAGTATCAGCAGCAGAAGCAAAACCCAATTTTGTTTTGCTTTGCTATTCCACACGTGTAAGAATTTTATTCCACCACTCCTTAAAAGATCTTCTCAACCGTACACATAAACCAATAAGAAGAAAATAACAGCAATAGTTTCTTAACCATTAAGTAAATTCCACCGCCTCCTTACTCCTATATATAATTACAACTCCCAAACACTAACTCTTCTTCTTATCACACTTAACATTTCTTTGGACGAACACTTTACTGGACTTTACTCGGCAAGTATACCTTGCCACTGTACATCTATTTACATTCCAAAAATGATACATGCATATTTAATTCTGCCTATATAGATGTTTATTTTACTTTGGACCTGTTTTATAAGACTACCCTAGCATTATGGAGCATCCGTAGATTCATTGGCCGTGACACAGTTATTTCACGAGTTGTGAGTCTCATATAGATTTTCGGACTTCGTATTGGGTTGGCTGCCTATACGTAAGGGCCGTGCGTCAGGAATGACTGCTAATAAAAACTTTGTATGCTAGTAGACTTGGCAGTTATTAGAGGTATTATTGTGTCATGTATATGACATGCTTAGAGCATGGGACGGGGAGAACAATAAATAAAGCATTTGGGCTCCTTTGCACTTTTCTGTAACGCCCGGATTCTTCGCCGGAGAAAGGGTGATGATGACCACTACATATTACTGGCGGCCTCTGTCATTCAAAAGACGACATGCTTTGAGGCCTCTGATTCTCCAAGAGAGTCACGCCAATCCCATATTTTAAGCCAGATAGCCACTTGGTGGAAAGTTGTTCTCAAACTGCATTCACTTAGATGGTTAGGCGACCCGATGGATGTTTATATTTCAGTACTTATGGGCATATTTTTTTTATGTATCTTGTTATGTCCCTCTGAGGACCTGGTCCCTTTCCAGATTTGGACGAGCAGGAGTTTCCATAAGAGTATGGGCCTGGACCGGATGTTACTTACGAGACTGAGGAGATCATACCCTCAGAGTATCTGTGATTATGACTACTGTTTATAGATTTTGTTGCTGCTCAGTATAGTCGTTTTGTAGTGGATTTGTTTCCACCGGACTACAGCCTCATTACACACTTTGGTATCCAATTATATTCTAGTTTTATTCCTACTGAGTATTTGTGTTGTGGATGAGATATAGATTGTGTGTGACTTGTTGTGACAGTATATTACCACTGATGGATTGCATATTTATTTACAGCGTACGTGTGTATATGGTTTCCATATATTGGAGTTCATATATATACGGCTGGGCGTGTTACGTATTTCTAGTCCTACGTATTTTGGGACTGGGGCGTGACACTGATACCCAACCAGATTGCATGCAGGGTGTAGGGAGAACTCGTACAAATTCGGGATCGCTTAACGCATTGAGGAGTCGGACCGCATTTGGCATCTTGGAGCGTGGCACACGGACCTGGAGCTCACATATATGAGACATAATGTATGGGAACATCATCATCCAGAGTGTTTGATCCAGTTGTAAGCCTAAGGGTATATTCATTGTAAAGAGAGAGAGAGAGAGAGAGAGAGAGAGAGAGCACGAGCAACTTGTAATCTCGGCCTAGAGCCGCTTGAAATCTTTACTTCATATCAATAAAGAGCTTGTTTTAGATTTAATACTTGTGTTATTCTCTATTTTTGCTATGATGACTCTGTGAACTAGTTATCAACGGCCATTTCGGTATTTGCCTCGCGCGGATGCAACTCCAGGCTCGCGCGACATCATATCCCAATAAAAATGATCGTCCCGCGGGAGTACTGACGACGGTGATTCGTGCCTAGCAGGGATGACCGATTCCTAAGGGAGATCGGAGAGTGACATTAATATCCATCTTCAAGCCTGCGTTGTAGAGCAGACTTTCTGAGACCAGATTCTTGGCTATCATTGGTACATGCTTTACATCCTGAAGCGTCAACGACTTTCCCGAAGTCAGGTTCAGTACCACCATTCCGATCCAGAGTAATTCAGCTTGTGCCTGGTTCGCCACCATAACCTTCTCAGGTGTAGGCTTGTAGGTGGTGAACAACTCCTTCTTTGAGCAAACATGGCAGGATGTGCCAGTTTTCACCCACCAGTCAGAGTCGACCAGCCGTGACAACTAGTGCAATCATAACAACCTTGTTAGGATCACCTTGCTCTGTCTGTTTGGGCTTGGATCTGTAGTCACTCCGGTAGTGGCCCTTCTTGCCATAATTGAAGCAAGTCACTTCGGACTTAGGCTTTGCCCTCTGCTTGAATGAAGCCGACTTCACCTTCATATGGTTGAAGTCCTTCTTTTTCTTGTTGTGAGAAGCCTTCTGCTTTCCCTTGGAATCACCAGCATGCACCAAGTTGGCCTTTGCCAACTGTTTGGACAGGGAGTCCAACTTCAGTTGTCCCCTTGCTTCATCTTCAATGTGAATCCAGTGAAGAAGATCTTCGAGCTGGATCTCCATCTTCTTACGGTACATGTCAGTCTTGAACTTGATCCAGCCCGGAGAAAGCTTGGTGAGGATAGCCCCCACCATGAACTTATCTTCCTGCTTCATGCCATCTTCCTCCAGCTTCCGCTGTATCTTCAGAAGTTTCTTGACTTGTGGCAGCATTACCTTCTCGTCTTCAAATTGCAAAGTGAAAAACTTTTCAACAAGATAGATTTTAGACAACTTTTCATCAGTTTATTAATGCTTCTCAAGAGCTTCCCAGACGTCTTTCGCCTTCTCTTTCTTGCTGTAAGACTCTGCCATCGAGTCCTCCATTGCATTGAGGATCAACAGCCTGCAGAGGTTGTTGTCTTCTTTTCACTTGTTGTGCGCGTCCTGCGCCACACCAACTTCAAGTTCTCCTCCATCTTTAGGGATGTTAGGTTCTAGATCAACCAATACATAAGCAACTTTGACAAGAGGAAGATTCAGAGAGATCTTCCTATTCTAAATGTTGTAGTGTTCACCATCAAACTTCTCAAGCTTGTGAAAGCTAGTATCGAGAAGGTTTGATCGGTTCTCCATCTTACTCAGATCTTGCTTTGAGATTGTTAATTCCGAGGCTTAATCAAAGATGGTAGAACCTGAGTTGAAGTCGATATCATGAGTTCACATAAGAGTTTCCTTCCTGATATCTCTCGATCCAACAAGAAATTATATAGGATCTGATTACAACTAGAAACAAGATAACAAAAGAATCAGATAAAACTATATTCTCGTTCTTTCTTTCAATCGCAGTTGCAAACGGACAGAAAAGAGTTTACAACTTGCGAAAGAGAAGAGGAAGAAGAAGAATAATAAACTCTGGTTGTTGGGGTGATAAAGATCACCGTTGCTCAAAGCAAAATTCGTCCCCACACGATCTGCTCACAGGAACCAGCAAGTTCACGTAGAACTTTTGGAACACTCGTTGTCACCTCATTGCTTGGACTCGCACAAACTTCCTGGACTGTAATGACGGCTGTTGGCACTCTCTTCATCTCCTTTATTTCGAAGTAAGTCCTCAATGTAGGCAAGGAGAGAGTATTTATAGAGGAGCCTGACCGCCCATTAGTTACAAAAAGATTGGAATACATTAAATTTAAATCACATATGATTGATTTGAATTAAATTCAAATCCCACATGAATAAATTTAAATCCTACATGATTGGAATGAATTAAATTCAAATCCCACAAATATCATATTTAAATTAATGACTAAATCTTTCCATAACTGATTAAATCTATCCGATAGCAGCGAACCCGCATGCAACCGCTCATGCGGTCCCGCAAGCAGCAGCGCATGCAGCTGTCCATGCGACCGCTCAACAAAGCGCCACTTTGCGCCCATGCTAAGTGCAAAGTGTGTCAATAAAGCGCTACTTTGTGCCATTGAATCCGAGTCCGAATCGCGGCTTTAGTTCCTATAGAATAAATTTCAAGAGAATGACAAAAAACATCATCCTAATAAAATAATCCATATGGCACCCATGTGTCTTACCACACCCCATATGTATACCTCAACACAAACAAAATATTAAATTAAAATACTCACATGATGAAGTCAATATAGAACTATCTTATAAAGTCAAAAGACAAAAACACTAACAGATGTCCAAAGCAAAAAATTAGAGTGCATGTAAAAATAGCCTAAATAAACCATATCAACCTTTGTTCATCGCCGAGGAAGTGAAATAATCGTTGTGTAATAGAAGGTCTTCTCGGAATCAGTTAAAGCGCGGGCTTTGGCAGTTGCCGAGCGTTCGCGTGCAAACAAAGATGGGTCTTTTTCCGGTGGGCCACAGAATCTCTGGCATTACCGAGATTACCCCCTCCCTATGGCAATTATTTACTTCTCTGCCAGTACGGTCCTGATTGCAGAGGACCACCATGGGGCCCACCGACAGGGCGTTGCTGTCAGAGAATAGAATTGGGCGACAGGAACGTCACGTGATAGCTGACAAGCGCTTGCTTGCTTTGCTTTGCTTAAAAGGGAAATTTTGAAAGTACTTGTTAAAATGTAGCGGGTATTGAGAGGCGTTGCTCAAGTGTAATTAATTTATAAATTTGTGTGGGTAATGTCTGTAAAAAAGAGAAGTTTTGTAGGTGAGAAAAGTTTTCATTTGGGAAAGGGGCTATGCTATCTATGACTATAACCAAATGCCTACAACTCTCTTACAATTATCACGTGGCATCTCATAATGGTCGTCCATTGGAGAAGGAAGGAGAGATAGAATTCGATAGTTGTCCGGACGGCTGTCATTTGACATGAATGCCACGTGAAAACGGTTCATTGAAAGGAGACGTGGGGCCGAATTTGGCCCACGTAGTAGAGGGAGAGAGGGTTGTAAGAATGTTGTAAGCATTTGTTAGTAAACTTAGTATTATTGTTTGAAAAAAATAGGTAAACAAATCTGTACTCTTGTAATGCGACTTAGAAACAGTTTCAACTTGAACAATCTAAAACGTTCGTTAATCCTCCACGATTTAATAAAAAATTAATATTACGTAAAAAAATTATTAAAAAATTAAATTTGTTATAAATAATATCATGAAAAATGGAACATAACCAACCAAGGTGAACGTCTCCTACCTTAACCACATGGGATAGAAGAAGTGTTTGGCTATCGTTATAATATTACGTAGTTAAACAATTAGTTAATTTTTTTTTAAATTTTAATAAAATGATGATATATGTACGGCTTAGATGGTTAGTCTTTTTTAAAAAGAGTAAAGATATATCTATAACAAATTATAATTAAAATATAATAAAATCGATAACAAATTTTATATATATATATATATATATATATATATATATATATATATATATCAAATTTTTATTCAAATATATTTAAACTATTTTATAATAATATTAAAAAAATTTATTTTGCGTGCAACGTATGTGTATTTACTAGTATTTTATATTGAGTATAGGTTTATTTTTGTCCAGTTTATACTACTATCCAATATAAAAAGTTTTAGATCTCACAATAATTAAAAAAAAAAAATCATTTTCTATATTTTAAATTAAAATTATTCATTAAATTTAATATAAATATTTGGATAATTAAAGAAATAGTAAAAAATTAAGAGATTTTTTTTCCGAGTAATATAAAATAAGTGCAATGCACGACCATATATACTAATATAATATAATTTTTTTTACAAAAATAATTGGTTGAATCTTGTCATATAAGATAGATAATAATAGAGCTAGGTTGTGTACATTTTGATCCTTCTCGGATCCTCTCCAACATGAAAGTAACCTTTATGGCGCGCTGAAACATTCTCTCTTTTTATCAAATCTCCACTATTATAATACAGCTTAGAAACGGCTCAAAAATGAGTCATATAAGTCAATTAGTAATATAAAATTTTTTAACTACCGTTTACTTCGTAGTTGAAAAATAATAATTCAAAACCACCTGAACATCTAACAAATCCTAAAATATATTCAAAATTTAAATTATATTTAGATTAACTATAAGGTATTACCTAATTAAACACATATCCAAAATTCAAAATTTTAATTTGTAATAATTTATAATTAAAATATATTTAAAATATTTTGATATAATTTATATCTATTTTTTAGTAATGTTATAGATTTTTTTCGATACGATAACACCAAAAATTTACGTACAAGACACATGAATTTACTAGTAGAAAATAATAACTACTTCTAAATTATATAGCAACGATAATAATGTTATAGTCAAACAATATTACAACATCAAATTTTTTTTTTTTTTTTTTTGTAAATTGGAATAGCAACACAATGTGAATTTATGTGAGAGTAGGTCACATATTGATTATGTTTCTAAAAAATTGTAAACAAATATTTAAGCAGCCTTCTCATGCTTCGTGTCCATAAGATGAATAACTTATCAAAAGCATAAATATACGATGAAGATGCATGGAGTCGACAAACAATTTACTCGCATACATGACCTATGGAAATGTCTTTGTTTGGATAATATATTAATATGATTGAATTTAAAAGCTTAATTTATAGAACAACTTAGTTACAGATGCTTTCATATCGTATTAACAGAAATAAGTCTATTTTTTTCATCTATCAAAATTATAGTATTTATTTATCCTCCACTAAAATATTGACATGTGTCAAATTAAAAATAAAAATTACTTTGGTAGGTGAACAAAATTATTTCTAAAATAATTTTATGTTGGTTGAATTAATATATATTATTTTTTTAGTGGATGATCAAAAAAACTATAATTTTTCTTGGTGAACAAAAACGGACTCAAACAATGGCAGAGTCCGGTGTCCAGATACTTTCCAAATGATACACCACTTCGTAATTGCGCCTGGCAAAGAGAGGCACATGATTTGGAATGACTTAGTTCTGTCAATAATTCTAGGGCTAATTAGCAGTTAGATCCTGAATTTTATACCAGCTTAGAATTTAAATGTTGACATATCTAATTGGAAAGTTATGGAATCTGAATTTTTATTTTTTTCTTTTCTGTTTTTTCATTATATCTTAAACATGAGTATAAGGACAACAACTAACATATGTTGAAAATGAGAGTATAATAAATAAAAAAACAGGATCCAACTTTCCAACCGGATATGTCAAGACAACAATCAACACATGCTGAAAATAATGTTATAATAAAAAAACACAAAAAAGTAAAAATAAATAAATAGGGTCCATGTTGGAGTGGGTGGGGTTTACAATCTATGTGGAGGACATCCCGGAGTGCAACTAGTGCCGTCTGTGTGTCAGAGAAGCTCGGGGAGGCGACGAGGGCCATTCGAGAAGTCGGAGAAGCTCAGGAGCAGCAAACAGGGGGGGTGCAAGAAACAGGCCTACCGAACAGGCCGAGTTCGGGCCGAACTCGGTCTGGGTGCTCCAGAAGCTCCAGAGAGCTGCTGTTTCGTTTACTCGCAAATTACCGACTCGGGCCGAATTCGGTCAACGGGCTAAACGAAAATTTTGAGATGTTTTATACACCGTTGGATCGTATCATACGGTTCAGGTTGGTTGCGAAATTGGGGAGTATAAGTTACGTTTTTCCTAACCCTAACATATGCAACAAGGAGAGAAAAAGGAGGCAAGAGTGTCATTGCAACTTTGGGAAGGATAAAGAAGGATTGTAGGCCGTTTCGGAGGAGGATATCAATTTTGGGTAATTTTTCATTGTCTTCTGTCTTTGTGGTGTAATCTATTTTCTATTCCTAAGTGTTGTGGAGATCCGTGTTGGATCGGGAGGAGCTTGTAGAGCGTGTATTCTTTTTTTTTCCATTAGTGGAGGTTCTTCAGGGTTGGACTCTGATCATCCTGTCTTTTTTTTTCCATCTCGATTTTCCATGTAAAAAATTTCGTGTCTGCGATTTGTGTTTGCATTTTTTGGTTTGTGCGTTTTGCTCAATTCTCTCGCAGGTACTCTCTGAAATTTTAGGAACGATTTCAGTGTTTCGTTCCCAACAAAGTGGTATCAGAGCCATGTTCTGAAATTTCAGAAGGGTGTCAGGAGTTGACAGGTAAACCAGGGAGGAGAGATGGACGCGAAACCGATGCGCATGGTAAACCTGAACGGTACCAACTATCATTATTGCCGGAGCAAGATGAAAGATTTGTTGTTTGTTAAGAAGTTGCATCTGCCGGTATTTGCTTTTGAGAGGCCCAGTGACAAATCAGAAGATGACTGAAAGTTCGAGCTTATATAGGTATGGGATATATCAGGCAGTTCGTTGACGAGCACATGTACAATCACGTTGCCAATATTGAGCACGCGAAGACACTGTGGGATAAGCTGGAATCTTTGTATGCGAAGAAGACCGAGGTAAATAAATTGTTACTGATCCGGATGATGATGGGTCCGCGGGACAAATATGTGGCGTCCATTACGGATCATTTCAGTGAGTTCCAGGTCGTGGTGGACCAGCTATCCTTGATGGGAGTCAAGTTCGACGAGGAGGTTCAGGGACTATGGTTGCTGTGCACATTGCCAGACTCGTGGGAGACCGTACGAGTGTCTATAATCGCTTTTGCTCCGGAAGGCATGGTCAGTCTGGAATTTGCCAAGAGCGGGATACTGAATGAAGAGATGCGGAGACATTCTCAAGGCACTTCATCCACATCCCACTCAGAGGCGCTAGTTTCAGAGAGCCGCAGAAGGGGTAAAAGCAGGGGTCCAGGCAGTGGCAGAGACAAAAGCAGGAAAAGGTCTAAGGGTCGGTACGAGGACTCAGAGTGTTACCACTGTGGCAAGAAGGGCTACATCAAGTAGAACTATTTTTCTTAGAAGAGAGATAAGAAGGGCGACAAGGGAAAGCAAGGCGAGAACACTACAGCGGCGGCCTCGGTACATGGAGGCGATATGATCATTGTAGGTAATGAGGTTGTCATGAACCTCGCATGCGATGACAACTCTTGGTTGGTAGACTCAGGTGCTTCAGCGCACACATATCACAATAGGACACTATTTGCTACTTAAACAACAGGCGAATATGGAGTATTGAAGATGGGCAATGGAGATGTGTCGAAGGCAGTTGCCATTGGAGATATGCATTTGAGGACAAAGACGGGTGCAGTTCTTATTCTCAAAGATTTTTATCATATCCCTGATATCTGTTTCAACCTGGTGTCGGTTGGAATATTGGATGGCGAGAGTTTCTTCAATCTCTTTGGAAACAGTCAGTGGAAGCTTTCCAGAGGTTCGATAGTGAGTGCCAGAGGAAGCAAGAGGTCTGTACTCTACTATATGGAAGGGAGCGCACATGGGGCACATGAGGTAAACGCAGCTACTGATGCATCTACCGGGTTGTGTTATAGGTGGCTCAGCCATATCAGCGAGAAGGGGATGAGCTACTTGGTGAACAGGAAGGTGATTCCAGGACCGAAGTCTACAAAATTGGAGAGATGCACTCACTGTTTGGCGGAAAAGCAAAATAGGGTATCTTTCCAAAGTCACACAAGTTCAAGGAAGCCGGCGTTACTCGAGTTGATTCACTCGGATGTTTGCGATCCTATGAAGGTAAAATTCATTGGTGGTGCTTCTTATTTAGTAACATTTATTGATGGCTGTTCCAGGAAGGTTTGGGTCTATGGAGCTCTTAGCCGCCTGGCACTCTCAGCCGCATAGCTCGCCGACCATAAATACCAAAAATTAGGTGTTTCCTACTTTCAAAGAGTTTCATGCCTCTGTTGAAAGGGAGACGGACAAGAAGCTGCTATATGTTCGATCGGACAAAGGCGACGAGTATATCGATCCCTCTTATGCTTATTGCAGAGAGCAAGGGATACGACACTAGAAGACTCCACCAAAGATATCGCATCTCAAAGGTATTGCGGAGCGCATGAACATGACGCTGATGGAGAGGGTTTTGTGTTTGTTGTCAGAAGCAAACTTGTCAGACAGCTATTGGGGTGAGGCACTTTACACAGCTGCTTATGTTATTAATTTATCTCACAGTGCTCCTTTGCAGGGTAATGTGCCTGACAAAGTATGGTAAGTCAAAGAACCGTCATACAATCACCTGCGAGTGTTGGTTGCAAGGTCTTCGTACATGTACCGAAGGACGAGAGATCCAAACTTGAGCCAAAGACGAGGCAGTACGTCTTTGTCGGCTACGGCCGGGATGAGTTTGGCTATAGACTCTACGACCCAGTGGAAAAAATCTCTACAGAAGCAGGAACGTGGTATTCGTCGAGGATCAAACCATGACCAACACTCAAGATTCCGAGATGTCCTCTGAGGCTGAGGAATTGCTTGAGTTAGAGTCATTTTGCTTCGAGAAGTTTCTAGAGGACATCGTAGAGGATCCAGTTATAGGGGATCTAGTACATGGATTTGCTCCCAACCTTGATCATCAGCCTACTGATGGTGGTCAGGGTTACCCTCAGGAGGATGAACATGGCGATGAGGCAGTTCCTGAAGGTGAGGAGGCTGTTGATATACAGCCATCACTAGTGGCTCCGTTGAGGTGGATCGACAGAGAGCGCCAACCATCTACGAGATACTTACCGGGTGAGTATGTGCTACTAACTAACGGGGGAGAGCCCAAAATTTTTGCAGAGGCTATTGAAGACGAACATAGACAGGAGTAGATGAAGACTATGCAGGAGAAGATGAGTTCCTTACAGGCCAAATCTACTTATGATCTGGTGTCGTTGCCAAAGGGCAAGAAGGCTTTGAAAAATCAATGGGTATTCGGAGTGAAGCAGACAGATGATGCTACTCGGCGATGAGGCAGTTCCTGAAGGTGAGGAGGCTGTTGATATACAACCATCACTAGTGGCTCCGTTGAGGTAGATCGACAGAGAGCGCCAACCATCTACGAGATACTTACCGGGTGAGTATGTGCTACTAACTAACGGGGGAGAGCCCAAAATTTTTGCAGAGGCTATTGAAGACGAACATAGGCAGAAGTAGATAAAGACTATGCAGGAGAAGATGAGTTCCTTACAGGCCAAATCTACTTATGATCTGGTGTCGTTGCCAAAGGGCAAGAAGGCTTTAAAAAATCAATGGGTATTCGGAGTGAAGCAGACAGATGATGCTACTCGCCCTTGACACAAAGTGAGGTTGGAAGTTAAAGGCTACAGTCAACGAAAATGCGTAGATTATGATGAGATCTTTTAGCCAGTCGTCAAGTAGTCATCTATTCGGGTGGTGCTAGCATTGGCAACCAGTTTCGACTGAGAGTTAGAGCAGATGGACGTGAAGACGACATTCCTCAATGGTGATCTTGAGAAGGAGTTATACATGGAGAAGACGGATGGATTCTGTGAGAATGGCAAGTCGTACTTGGTATGTCGGTTGAGGAAGAGCTTGTATGGTCCGAAGCAGGCTCTGAGGCAATAATACAGGAATTTTGAGTCATTTATGGGGGAGCATGGTTATGCACGGACGATGTAGGACTACTGTGTATTTGTATGGTACTTTGTCGATGATGAATTCATTATTTTACTTCTTTATGTTGATGGTATTCTATTGGTGGGTCGGAATGCCACTAGGATAGCAGAGTTGAAGTGCCAATTGGGCGTGTCCTTCTCTATGAAGGATTTGGGCGCAGCGAAGACTATTATTGGGATGGAGATCAGGCGAGAGAGAGTCCAAGTTGTTACACTTATCCCAAAAGAAGTAAATTTGTCATGCCCAGCTCCTAGAATACTGGGTAAATACTAGGACTGACATGGCCAACCATACCTTAGAGAATACCGAAGTAAGCCATAATGTGCTAAGGTTGTCTAGAAGACAGATGGACGGACTCTACCATGCTATGACGTCATTCCTAAGGCAACAAATCCTAGTATCTCAATCCATCAACAACAATTACAAGAGTATATCATACATAAAAATAAAAAGGTATCCCAAATTGCATGTCACATATGATCATGAAGCTAGTGAATACAAATTGCTGCACTAGCAGAGTATAATAATACATGATCAAATATACCATCTATGGTCTAATATGTACATCATGTTGACCGAAGTCAAAGAAATGATCTCAAAATAAGGGGCTAACACTGCATCTTGCTAAAACACCACAAAAAGGAATAACACTACGAGGGGTGGAGCAAGGAAACCTACTCGCGAGCTTCGGCCGCAGTCCTACGAGTGCGAGCCATCTTGCTAGAAATGCGGTGGATCTTCGGGATAATCTGGCCACACAAAACTAGTGGGGTCAGGGCCCCATGCAACAAGTACCACAAATGAGTTCAAGGTGATAGACCAAACACATCACAACATACACCAGAAAAGAGACATAAAATAAATGCAGATCGAGACTTGTACGGTACCAATGTACTTGTCTCAAAATATAGCTGGAAGAAATGATAACAAAAATGCTTATAAAATAAAAGTAAGGCGACGAGCGACAAGAGGACATAGGAACTACTCTGGATCGGGACCACAACCCTTAAACCAAATAAGGGTCGGGGTTGTAGACCTTCACCCAAGCAAAACTTAGCACCCTAACCACGCGCCAAAGAAAATAAAAGTAGAAGAGCGAGCTATCAATGAAAGTAACAACATCCATTGCACGACCAAACAGTTCTACGACTTGCTATAATTAACTATCTAGGGTTGTCACAAGCCTTAATTACTAAATGCGTATTTTAAGAATATTGCTACCACCGACACTGTAGTTAACTCGGATGGCCAAGGGTACGTTTGTTGAGTAAACTTAAATGCACATTCAATATCACTACAATATAACTTGTTACTTTCTCATAAACATAAATTGAACTTGTAATCATAAACTTGCTTTATAAATATAAACTTGTATCGTAAGTGCCGCAGCACGCATAAACTTGGTCAATCATGGAGCCCTTGCCTAGCAGGGTTGGTCAATGCTGCATAGGGCCCTTAGAGATCGGGGTAGCCGGTAGCGTAATATTCTTCCCTCCCAACTACCTAGGGTTGTCACAGGCCTTAATTACTAAATGCATGTTTTAAGAATATTGCTACCACCGACACTGCAGTTAACCCGGATGGCCAAGGGTACGCTTGTCGAGTAAACTTAAATGCACATTCAACATCACTATAACATAACTTGTTACTTTCTCATAAACAGAAATTGAACTTGTAATCATAAACTTAAACTTGTGATCATAAACTTGCTTTATAAATATAAACTTGTATATAAACTTGTCTTGTAAGTGCCGCAGTACGCGTAAACTTGGTCAATCATGAAGCCCTTGCCTAGCAGGGTTGGTCAATGTTGCATAGGGCCCTTAGAGATCGGGGTAGCCGGTAGCACAATATTTTTTCCTCCCAATAATCTAGGTAATTATTATCTTGTTTAATCATTACTAAATTATTTTGAGCTCTCGAGTCGTGGACACTTGAGAACTCCCTAGAATGACGAGTCATGAGTATGAGCTTTTTACGAGTTATCGTATTCGTGACGCGCGATACATTGGGCAATACTCACACTCGATTTCCCGATGCCAAATGCAAAGGATTTCCATACACAGCCATTTTCACGATGTCGTGAGGATTGTAAACTCGTACATAAACTTGTCTCATGTACTGTACTACATGCTACACTTGTCTAGGAACATAAACTTGTATCATCGTAAGAAAACACACGACAATAATCACTAAAAGGATTTATTAAATGGACATAATTAAAAGGAACACAAAATGCACACAAGAATTCATGGCCGCATGTGCCCACTGGCCTCATGGACTCACTGGCCGCATCCACCCACTGGCCGTATGCACGCACTGGCCGCATGGACACAAGTGCTGATTGGCGAGTCATAAATAAAGTGTCAGTGAGAGAAATGACTAAAGATGATTGATGTGACATGTCATAAAGTGTGTCAGGAAAAAAAGACAAAACCAAAGATATGCCAAGGTTCAGAGTCATGCGTTCAAGGGAAGGTGGTCGCATACTCTGCTTGTCGCATAAGTCACTTGGTCGCATGTGCTCTTTGGACTTAGAGAATTTCTCATTCGTTCAATGAGTGAAAACATAAGGAGTTCAAAGACACTTGTGCAAATAAGCAGTCATGCTTCCAACAAGATGGACGCATGCTGTCAGTATGCGATAAAGAGTTCAGGCCGCATGACACTCTCAGTTGCATAGCTCGCTGGCCGCATGTGAACTTCGTCTTCTCCAACAGTTGGTTCGGCCAAGACGGAAACTCCAAAAATCAAAAATTATTTCTTTATATAAACATTATTTTAACTCCGAATCAAGTGAATCAAAAGCCAAAATACTCGAAATAAAGTGCTACATCCACCACAAAACTGTTTTTTTTCCTGAAATACTAAACTTTAGTAGATCAAAACCCACAAAAAATACATGAAACCCATGAAAACTCTAAACTTAAAACTCAGATCTACTAAAATCTAACCACCAAAACCAAAAACTCCAAGAACTAAAAATGATGAGGAACACAAGGGAAATATTTTCCATTAAACACATTTTAAAAACAATACATAAGTATAAAAATTCAAAAACCAAGGCTTCACCATTGAGCAAGATGTACTTGCCTTGGGTGGCTCCTAGTGTCTACCTTTCTCGGCCCAAGTCACAACAACTTCTCCCTAGGGCTAGGGTTTGTCTAGAGGGAGCTTGAATGAGAGGAGCAAGAAGGAAGCAAGAAGTGTGGAATGAAAAAATGAGTAAGAAGAGAGAAATAATCATATATATACTAAGAGGAGAGAAAAATAATTTAGTCATGGGTTCAACCAAATGAATCGAACCAAGTGTCCATTCTATATGCGGGTCCTAAACCGGGTCTATGGCAATGCCAATGGGTATTCTACTGGTCTCGGATAGTCTCTCTCAACAACAGAAAAAATAACAATAAATAAAATGACAGGAACCAACATGAGAAATACAGCAGGAATACATTATCAGAAAAGAATTAAACTCTAAAAATTCAAGAAATAACAAATCTGGAATCGGGTGTGACATCTCTACCCTCCTTAGAAAAATTTCGTCCTCGAATTTTTAGCAAGGCTAGTCGAGCTGGAACACACGAGAATGCTCAAAAAATTACATCATAAATCAAAGGATTATACTAAGCAAGTAACTGAAATAAAAGTTAACTGCAGAAATTAAATAATGAATAAATGCACAGAATAACACACCGAAAAAATGGAGGCATATGGATACATATACTCCTGAGTCAGTTAAATAGGAACTCGTCCTAGCTTGCCTATGCTGACTCACAAAATGACAAGAGACAAACTTTGAGGTAAGTCGGTACCAACTATCTTATCAAGGACATGACTTCGATCCAGGATATACCTTCGCAGTCGGATCGCATGATAGACACCACGTGCCACGAGATACAAGGGCGAAAGCGTAGAATGAAAACTCATCTCTGCTCAATGAAAGAATCGAAATGACTATCGTATTTTGAACGTGTCAAAACACGAGATCGTTCGACAAAAACCCAAGAATAAGACATGCTGAAGATAGCTCAGAAATATTACCCACAATTGTAGCACCTTCGTCTATCAACTGCTCTAGGTTGCCAAATACTTCGTCAGGCCAACGTCCAGGGGCTGTGGCTCTAACTTGCTGCTGGTTTTGCCTTGCTGGTTGGGCTTGCTGGACTTACGCAAACTGAGCCGGACGTTGCTGCTGGAACTGTTAAGTCTGCATCGGGAGAGGATGCTGGGCTAGTGGTCGAACTGTTAATATTGGTCCTCGTGGGCTTCAGTCGCTGCCCGAGTCGGAGCTGGTAACTATCGGACTAAAGAAGCTTCTGGTTACAAAAGCGGGCATGAACCAATCATTTAGTCAGATGCCCCACATCTAAAACACTGGACATTGGACCTCTTACACTGATCTCTATTGTTTCCTGACTTGCCGTAGTAGCTGCATCCTACTGATACAAACTGCCTGGAAGATTGCATTGAGGTTACTATGGAGGCTGGAGGTGCTGGAGGGCGAGGAGTTTTGACTGCTGATGCTGGAGGTGATGACTACATACTGATGCCTCTAATGGATGATTGTGACCTTTTCTGGCCTCCGGTCTTTGCTACTAATCGTTGGACGGCGAGTTCTTTAGACCTAGCTGCCCTAAGAACTGTACATAGGTGGTATAATTATGGCACATCGTAAATTGCTGAAGCTCAAGATGTAACCCTTGCTCAAATCTCTTGGCTTGGTCCTCTTCGGAAGCTAACATATGGGGAGAAAATCGGCCGAGTCGATAAAACTCAGCCGCATACTGCTTGACCGATCTTGTGTTCTGACGGAGGTTGATGAACTGCTGCTGGAGCTGAAACTTGGCGGTGTTGAAAATACTTTTCCTGAAAATGCTCCTTGAACGTCCTCCAGTGAATGGGCTTCAGAAGCGCCATTTCTTGTGCTGCCCACCAATCTCGGGCAAGATCTGACAGTTGTAGATTTACGAATGCTACCTTCTCATCCTCTGGGGTCTTAGTTGCATCCAGGATGTCCTCAAAGTCCTGGAGCCAAGAATCTGTTGAAACTGCATACTCCGTGCCGAGGAACTTGGTTGGGCGCATGCGAATAACATTGGTCACCGAGTTATGAGTATAACGCCCACTGTTCTCGAGTGCTACTCTAACTCCCTAGCAAAGAGTAATATTAGTCTTTTCTTGTCTTTGCTGAAACTGCTGGTAGAGTTGGACCACTTGTTGCTGAAGCTGGAGTTATTGTTAATGATCTTGTTGTATCATCATTATGGCTTAGATCATCTCTAACATGGCCGGCGAGCCTTCCTGCCCTGGTTGTACTGGAAGAACTGATGGTATTGTCTGGGTTGGTTGGGCTAGCATGAACGGCAGAGCAGGCTGAACTGGCCGTTCTGGCAAGACTGATGGAGCTGATTTTGCTGGTCGGACATACGTGACTTACGGAGCCGACTGATGAAGAGCCACTAACGCTTGCCCTTGGTTCAATATCGAAATTTGGCCTTGGCCTACTTCTGGATCTGCTGGAATTATCGGTGCAAGAAAACCCTCAGAAGGAGGAGCAGGTGGAGTATCCCGGAAGGATAAGGAAACAAGGATATCAACAAGGGACGAGAATGGAACAATCATGTCAAGCAAGCTTATAGTTCAAGGAGAGCGAGAAGTACATGTCACAAATGGAGTTCAATCAAAGTTAAATAGAGGATTGAGATTATAACAAGATGAGTCCTCCCACAAGTCTGAAAAATAGACCTGCATGGGCCACTAATAAAATCTTGTCACGCCCCGCTCCCAGAATATTGGGTAAATACGAGGTCTAACATGGCCAACTACACCTTGAAGAATACCGAAGTAAGTCACAATGTGTTAAGGTTGTCTAGAAGACAGATGGACGGACTCTAGTAAGCTATGACGTCAGTCCTAAGGCTGACAAATTCTAGTATCTCAATCCATCAACAACAATTACAAGAGTATATCATACATGAAAGTAAAAAGGTATCCCAAATTACATGTCACATATGATCATGAAGCTAGTGAATACAAAATGTTGCACTAGCAGAGTATAATAATACATGATCAAATATACCAGCCATGGTCTAATATGTACATCATGTTGACTGAAGTCAGAGAAGTGATCTCAAAATAAGGGGCTAACGCTGCCTCTTGTTAAAACACCACAAAAATGAATAACACTACGAGGGGTGGAGGAATGAAACTCACTCGCGAACTTCGGTCACAGTCCTACGAGTGCGAGCCATCTTGGTGAAAGTGCGGTGGATCCTGGTTCTCCTCAGGGTAATCTGGCCATACAAAACCAATGGGGTCAAGACCCCAAGCAACAAGTACCACAAAGTAGCTTAAGGTGATAGACCAAACACATCACAACATACACCAGAAAAGAGACATAAAGTAAATATAAATCAAGATTTTTACGGTACCAATGTACTTGTCTTAAAATATAGCTGGAAGAAATGATAACAAAAATGCTTATAAGAGGAAAGTAAGACGACGAGCGGCAAGAGGACATAGAAACTGCTTTGGATTGGGACCACAATCCTTAAATTAAACAAGGACCGGGTTGTAAACCTTCACCCGAGCAGAACTTAGCACCCTAACCACGCGCCGAGAGAAAATAAAACAAGAAGAGCGAGCTATAATGAAAGTAACATCATTCATAGTACGGACAAACAAGTTTATGGCTTGATATGATTAACTAGCTAGGGTTGTCACAAACATTAATTAATAAATACATATTTTAAGAATATTGCTACCACCGATAATGTAGTCAACCCGGATGGCCAAGGTTACGCTTGTCGAGTAAACTTAAATACACATTCAACATTACTACAACATAACTTGTTACTTTCTCATAAACAAAAATTGAACTTATATCATAAACTTAAACTTGTGATCATAAACTTGCTTTATAAACATAAACTTGTATATAAACTTGTCTAGTAAGTGACGTAGCACGCGTAAACTTGGTCAGTCATGGAGCCCTTGCCTAGCAAGGTTGGTCCATGTTGTATGGGGCCCTTAGAGATCGGGGTAGCCGGTAGCGCAATATTCTTCTCTTCCAATGATCTAGGTAATTCTTATCTTGTTTAATCATTACTAAATTATTTCGAGTTCTTGAGTCGTGGACACTTAAGAACTCCTTAGAATGACGAGTCACGAGAATGAGCTTTTCACGAGTTATCTTATTCGCGACGCACAATATATTGGGCAATACTCACACTCGATTTCTCGATGCCAAATGCAAATGATTTCCATACACAACTATTTCCACGGTGTTGTAAGAATTGTGAACTCGTACATAAACTTATCTCGTGTACTATATGCAAAACTTGTCTAGTAATATAAACTTGTATCATCATAAGAAAACACACAAGAATAATCACTAAAAGGAGTTATTAAATGGAAATAATTAAAAGGAACACAAAATGCACACAAGAATTCATGGCCGTATGCGCCCATTGGCCGCATGGACTCAGTGTTCGCATGCACCTAATGGCCGCACACACAAGCCGCATGGACTCAAGTGCTGAGTGACGGGTCATAAATGAAGTGTCAGAGAGAGAAATGACTAAAGATGATTGATGTGACATACCATAAAGTATGTCAGGAAGAAAAGACAAAACAAAAGATGTGCCAAGGTTCAGAGTCATGCATCCAAGGGGTGGTGGCCACACACTCTGCTTGTCGCATAAGTCACTTGGCCGCATGTGCTCTTTGGACTTAGCGAATTTCTCATTCGTTCAACGAGTAAAAACACAAGGAGTTCAAGGACACTTTTGTAAATAAACAGTCATGCTTCCAACAATATAGACGCATGCTATCAGTATGCGACAAAGAGTTCAGGACGCATAACCCTCTCAGGCCGCCTGACACTCTCAGCCGCATAGCTCACTAGCCGCACATGTTGTTGGATAAGACGAAGTACACATGCGGCCAGCGAGCTATGCGGCTGAGAGTGCCATGCGGCCTGAGTGGGTTATGCGGCCTGAACTCTTTGTCGCATACTGACAACATGCGTCCATCTTTTTGGAAGCATGACTGCTTATTTACACAAGTTTCCTTGAACTCCTTATATTTTTACTCGTTGAACGAATGAGAAATTCGTTAAGTCCAAAGAGCACATGCGGCCAAGTGACTTATACGACAAGCAGAGTATACGGCCACCTTCCCTTGGACGCATGACTCTGAACCTTGACACATCTCTAGTTTTGTCTTTTCTTTCTTGCATACTTTATGGCATGTCACATAAACCATCTTTAGTCATTTCTCTCTCTGATACTTCATTTATGACCCGTCACTCAGCACTTGAGTCCATGCGGCCAGTGGGCACATGCGGCCAGGAATTTTTGTGTGTATTTTGTGTTCCTTTTGATTATGTCCATTTAATAACTCATTTTAGTGATTATTATCGTGTGTTTTCTTATAACGATACAAGTTTATATTATTAGACAAGTTTTGCATGTAGTACACGAGACAAGTTTATGTACGAGTTCACAATTTTTACGACTTCGTGGAAATGGTTGTGTTTGGAAATTATTTGCATTTGGCATCGGACAATCGAGTGTGAGTATTGCCCAATATATCGTGCGTCGCGAATACGATAACTCATGAAAAGCTTGTACTCGTGACTCATCATTCTAGGGAGTTCTCAAGTGTCCACGACTCGAGAACTCAAAATAATTTAGTAATAATTAAACAAGATAAGAATTACCTAGATCATTGGGAGGGATGAATATTGCACTACCGGCTACCCTAATCTCTAAGGGCCCCATGATGAATGGACCAACTCTGCTAGGCAATGGCTCCATGACCGACCAAGTTTACGCATGCTGCGGCACATACGAGACAAGTTTATATACAAGTTTATGTTTATAAAATAAGTTTATGATCACAAGTTTAAGTTTATGATTACAAGTTCAATTTCTGTTGATGAGAAAGTAACAAGTTATGTTGTAGTGATGTTGAATGTGTATTTAAGTTTACTCGACAAACGTACCCTTGGCTATCCGGGTTAACTGCAATGCCGGTGGTAGCAATATTCTTAAAACATGCATTTAGTAATTAAGGCCTGTGACAATCCTAGCTAGTTAATTGTAGAAAGTCGTAGAACTATTTGGTCGTACAATAAATTTTGTTACTTTCATTGATAGCTCGCTCTTATAGTTTCATTTTCTTCTACATATCGTTAGGGTCCTAAGTTCTTCTCGGGTGAAGGTCTGCAACCCCGATCCTTGTTTGGTTTAAGGGTTGTGGTCCCGATCGAGAGTAGTTTCTATGTCCTCTTGTCGCTTGTCGTCGTACTTTCATTTTATAAGTATTTTTATTATCAGTTCTTCCATCTATATTTTGAGACAAGTACATTGGTACCGTACAAGTCTCGATCTATATTTATTTTATGTCTCTTTTCTGGTGTATGTTGTGATGTGTTTGGTCTATCACCTTGAGCTCCTTTGTGGTACTTGTTGCTTGGGGTCCTGACCCTACTAGTTTTGTATGGCCAGATTATCCCAAGAAGAACCAGGATCTACCGTACTTCCAGCAAGATAGCTCACACTCGTAGGAATGTGGCCGAAGCTAGCGAGTGGGTTTCCTTCCTCCACCCCTCGTAGTGTTATTTTATTTTGTAGTATTTTAGCAAGAGGCAATGTTAGCACCTTATTTTGAGATCACTTCTCTGACTTCGGTCAACATGATGTATATATTAGACTATGGCTGGTATATTTGATCATGTATTATTATACTCTGCTATCATCATTTTGTATTCAGTAGCTTCATGATCATATGTGACATATAATTTATGATGCCTCTTTACTTTCATGTATGATATACTTTTGTACTTGTGTTGATGGATTGATATACTAGGAATTTTCGACCTTAGAACTGACGTCATAGCATGCTAATGTTCGTCCATATCTCTTCTAGACAACCTTAGCACATTGTGGCTTACTTCAGAATTCTGCAAGGTGTGGTTGGCCATGTCAGTTCTCGTATATACCAAGTATTCAGTGAGCGGGGCGTGACAAGATTTTAGTGGTGGTCCATGCAGGTCTATTTTTCAGACTTGCAGGAGGACTCATCTTATTAGAATCTCAATCCTCTATTTAACTTTGATTGAACACCAATTATGAGATGTACTTCTCACTTTCATTGAACTACAAGCTTGCTTGACATGATTGTTCCATTCTCGTCCCTTGTTGATATCCTTGTGTCCTTATCCTTCATGGACAACCCACCTACTGCTCCTTCTGAGAGTTCTGTTGTACCGATAATTCCAACAGATCCAGAAGTAGGCTAAGACCAGATTTTGATATTGAATCAAGGGCAAGCGTCAGTGGCTCTTCATCAGTCGAATCCATAAGTCATGCATGTCCGACCAGCACAATCAACTCCATCAGTCTTACCGGAACGGCCAGTTCAGCCTGCTCCGTCGTTCATGCCAGCCCAGCCAACTCAGACAATACCACCAGTTCTTCCAATACAACCATGGTAGAAAGGCTCGTCGGCCATGTTAGAGATGATCCAAGCCATGATGATGATACATCAACAACAACAGCAATAACAACTCTGGCTTCAACAACAAGTGGTCCAACTCTGCCAACAGTTTCAGCAAGGATAAGAACAGACAAGGATAAGAACAGACCACCACTACTATTTGTCAGGGAGTTAGAGTAGTACTCGAGAACAGTGGGCGTTATACTCATAACTCGACGACCAATGTTAGTCGCATGCACCCAACCAAGTTCCTCGGTACGGAGGATGCAGTTTCCGCAGATTCTTGGCTCCAGAACTTTGAGGCCATCCTGAATGCAACTAAGATCCCAGAAGATGAAAAGGTAGCAGTCGTAAAGCTACAACTGTCAGATCTTTCCCAAGATTGGTGGGTCAGCACAAGAAATGGTGCTTTTGAAGCCCACTGACTGGAGGACGTTCAAGGAGCATTTTCAGAAAAAGTATTTACATACCACTGCCAAGTTCCAGCTCTAGAAGTTCATCAAACCTCCGTTAGAACACAAGATTGGTCAACCAGTATGCGACTGAGTTTTGTCGACTCAGCCGATTTTCTCCCCATATGGTAGCTTTTGAAGAGGACCGAGCCAAGAGATTTGAGCAAGGGTTACATCTTGAGCTTCAGTAGTTTATGGTGGGCCATAATTATACCACCTATGATATAGTTATCAGGGCAGCTAGGTCATAAGAACTTGCCGGCCTGAGATTAGTAGCAAGGACCAGAGACCAGAAGAGGTCACAATCATCCATGAGAGGCATCAGTATTCAGTCATCACCTCCAATACCAGTAGTCAAAACTTTTCGCCCGCCAGCACCTCCAGCCTCTATAGTAACCTCAGTACAATCTACCAGGCAGTCTGTATCAGCATGATGCAGCTACTGCGGAAAGTCAGGGCATACTAGAGATCAGTTTTGGAGGGCCAATGGCTAGTGTCTCAGATGTGGTGTCACGAACATCACCCGAAATGAGGGTAAGAGTACGTAAATAATGCCCAACCTACCTCATTATATCGACGGCAGAACATTGTTTGGGTCAACAATACTATTTAACATCTCATACAATATAAGTATGGTACCTGTCATGCCATCTCAACTCCAAATGGAGGAATAAGTATAATGACATGATAAAGATGTCAATACTCAATCACAATATCAACTAAGGAAGATAGAGCACGATATGGAATAGAAAGAGGAAATAAGAATCACAAAACATCCATAAGTCCACACTATGAGTCTAAGCACAAATAACTCCCAAAATAATAATATACAAGACATGAGTCTAAAAATAAGGCTAATACAATATCCAACATATAAGTCTAAGCTTCCTCGGTCACTAGCACTAGGTTCTCCTGCTCTAGGGGGTATCCTCTAATGGTTTGCCGTCCTGCGGTCCGTAGTAAGTGGGAAACTGCTCCTCAAGCCAATCCTCTGAAAAAATATCCAATCAGGATTGGAGCGAAGTATAAAACTTTGGAAGCAGTTCCAAATACATGGTAGAACATATATGACAAGTAATAGAAAAGAATACAAGATGGACTTGCAACAGGAAATAAAATAAACTGGAGTAAATAGATAATATACTAGAAAGGAAGAACATGCAATAAGAAATAACTGCAAGTAATGAAAATAAATAAAACTAGCTAATGTGCTTTAGAGTACAACTTTGTTATGTGATCGGGTTGGGTTGAACACGAATATAATATGGTAACTAGATTACACATGTGATATGTAATCGACATGTACATGAATACACTGGGCTTGATCACATAACCAACTCTACTCCCCCATCCCCAACAAATACTTATGGATCCAATCATGACACGTTACGAACATAAATATAAGCACACTGAACACTAGCAGTGTATGAACACGAAGTACATGATAAGCAAAACCCAATACACACGATAAAATACATGTGAAGGAGTACCCGCTGAACATGGTAGGGGATAACATTCCTTGACAGGATCCACTTAGTACCAGTCTGTGTAACCACTGTGTCGAAATCAAGTAAACAGTCCTAGAACATGTGATATATACACTATCATGACTAAAAATTAATAGAGAGATGTACTCGCCTCTGGTCCTGAGAAAATGTGTCTCTCGATGCCCAAGATGGTGTCACACAATCCTATTTAGGAAATATTATGTTAATTAGTGTAATAATAAGAATTTAGTTAAAGAATGTACTACTATACTTTCTAGGTCAATTTCTAAGTCATACTAACTAAACTAGGCTAAACTAGGTCATACACATGTTTCTAGGTCCACGCTAAGTTAATTAGACTCATATGGCTATTAACTAGCTATTACAAGTCAATACTAGCTATAATAGTTAATATCACTAATAACTATATAATAAGATACTCTAATTGATAACTGACATACCACTATACTAACTCAACACTAATGATAACTTAGTTATACTAAGTTAACTCATATATAGATATAATACTTAGCTTATAACTCTCACTAACTAACAGACATTAACATATACTAACCTACTAACAATTGATACCCTCAAGCTATACTAACTTAACTAACTATCTAATTCACTCAACTGATATCCCAATAGCAACAGCTATCTAACTAATATTGATACTCTATTACCTTGGTATCAGGCACTGTGATGTACTGATATATTTGTATTAGTACTACACATCAACCACCTGGTCACTAATACCCTTACTCTCCACGTCCAGGTACTCCATGATAGCTGAAATCCCTTACTTGTTGTCCTTAATCGTGTGCCAGTGCATAAATGAGCAACCAACATGGCACTTCACTGTTGGATGCAGATAAGCCCAGTAATAGCCAAGCTTCCACAACACTGAACCTCATGTGCATATCCAAATCAATGCACAGGGCATTGTCACCTTACCTACTGCCTGATAACTATCGTCATTGTCATACCCCAGTACCAAAATACGGAGACAGACATAGCAAGCTCTCCCATACAAGGTATAGAATACCGTACGACGGTCACAGCTGTAACTAGACAAGGGGTGTATACTACAAGCAAGTCACTTAGGGTCACACAACGCATCTATTGTCTCAATCAGTCAAGTCAGAAAACTAAACATAGAACATATATGATAAGGAAATAAGGCATCCCAAATGCCCTGCCACAATATTCTGGAAACTAGTTGTGCAAAAATAAGAAAGCTGACAGAATAGCAAAAGTACATGACCATGATCAGCTGCAGTCTGCTTAATTACAATCATATAAGAAAACTAAATATCCAGATTTACGGCTAACAAGTGCCGGTGGCTAAACGCCCAAAATGAGTAAAATGTGCAATAATGAGCAGGGAAGAAGAAACTCACTCGTTTCCCTCAGTGGCCATCTGTCTGGTGCGCGCCATGGTTGAGGGGAAAGTACGCTTGATCCTCGGGTACTGGCTCTAAACCTGGCCATGCAAAACCAGTGGGGTTAGACCCCAAATAGCAAGTCTGACAAAGGTAGCACGAATGAAGAAATAAAACTAAGTTATATATATATATATATATATATATCGTAGTTTTGGTTCATAGCCTATCGTGACATAATAGTCTAACCCTACAACCAAACAAGGACAAGGGTTAGACCATCGCACCATGATAGTCCATGTCCCTAGACTATTTGACAGCAGATACAATACACAAACAAGCTCAGTTACTTAATCGGCCAAACACTTGTACGACTTACTAGGTGGAGTCTGGGTTACCCCAGAGGTATTATGCATATAATAGGAATTCTCATATCGAACCATGTTCTAGCAGGGACTAGCCGAGCCATGAATCACCCTATAGCACATAGTAGTATGCACCGGTCCCTCGTAAGGCCACTGTGCTAAGATCGCATAGAACACATAGTATAATATAATAGTCGGATATTGCCATCCACTAATAAGAATTTAAACAATATCCATGGGGGGCAGCCTTCACTCCCTATATTAATATTGAGGGTGGCTAGTTAAGCACGACCTCGAGATTCTGTCCCTCCCAATGCTCTACATATTTTAGTTGCTTCGTTAACCTTACGGTTAGCTGGAATCACATGGCGTGGTCACGTGTTACTCCCCTTATATGTCGTACCGTAGTATGAGCACGCTAGATACGAATCCACTTTGTCACTTGGAAGTTCAATTCGGATTCACCCGAGCATGATGCAACAGTCAACAAATCCTAGCCACGCTTTGTTATTGATCAACTACTATGTCCATGCTGGAGAAATTTTATTACATCACATATTGCTTAACACGTAGGTACACCTCAGTGTGAAACATGTAACATAATCACGTAGAAACACTTAGCACGTAGGAACACAGAGCACGTAGTAAGTGTATCAGCACGAATATCAATTGTCGAGTCAAGTTACCAATCATTGGTAAACCATATGGGTTCTAGCACATAGTCAGGTCTAACATATGGTCACTTAGCTCACATACATTAGCAATCATTAAAATCACACATGGAATCACAAAAGTTCTATAAAGCATTAAAACCAAGAAAATTAATAAAACGTGCATATAGGCCGCATGAGGATCAGTGACGCATAGAGTCAGTGCCGCATAGGACAGGTGCCTCATAGGAAGTCGGTCGCATATGGGTCGGTGCCGCATGGGTAGTATCGACCGCATATGGGTCGATGCCGCATGGTCTCAGCGCCGCATGGGAAGTCTCGACCGCATATGGGTCAGTGTCGCATGGTCTCAGTGCCGCATGGAATGTCTCGGTCGCATATGGGTCGGTGCTGCATGGGAACAGTGCCGCATATGACAGGGCAAAGTCTACTACTTGGGACAAGTATTGACTGACATGCATTTAATATGTGTCAGAGAAGTGACTGAAGTGATGAATGTGATAAGCCATAAAGTGCTAGAGAGAAAAGACAAAAATTATAGAAATATGTACCTACAGTTCAAAGTCATGTGTCCAAGAAATGGTGACCACATACTCTCCAGGCCGCATAGGACACTCGGTTGCATATTGCTCTTTTGGACTTAGCGAATTTCTCATTCGTTCAGCGAGTGAAACACAAGGAGTTCACGGATTAGCTCCAGAATACTTGTATAATGGAAGTCATGCATCCAACAAGATGGACGTATGCTGGTCAGTATGTGGCAAAGAGCTCGGGCCGTATACCACTCAGGCCGTATAGCACTCTTTGTCGCATAATTCGTTAGCAGCATGAAGACTTCATCTTCTCCAAACAGCAGGTTCGGCCATGGCAAAATTCTAAAAATCCCAAAAATTATTTTTTTCATAAAAATCTCATTCTAACCCCGAATCAAGTGAACCAAAAGCCAAAATGTTCGGAATAATGTGCTACATCAACCCCAAAAATTTATTTTTCTAAAATACTATATTTTAATAGATCAAAACTACCAAAAACTCAAAAAACCCATAAAAATCCTAAACTTCGAAAATAGATCTACTCAAATCTACCCATTAAAATCGAAAACTCAAAGTACTAAAAGTGTTTAGAATCATAATGCATACATATTAGACTAATAAAATACAAAAAAAAGAGCAAGAATCAAAAATCAAGGGATTTTTCCATGTAGTGTAAGGTGTACTTGCCTAAATGAAGGAAGAGGAAAAAAATGAGAGAGTGAGGGAAGAGAGAGAAAGAAGTTAACTTATATATACTAGGGTTGAAGTTCAGACCATGGGTTCACTCATGACCAAACTAACCCAACAATTAAGCTATGAGTCTAATTGAACCAAAGAATAGGTCTAGTCTCCATGACATGCAACCTAATTACCATGCAAGCAACAATTAATATAAGCAGGAAAACTAATCTGTTCCAAATACGTATATTAGGAATGGGGAGTAACAATCACCAACTATAGTCTCAGTTGGAATGCACACAAACTTTCCCAAACCTGATACTCCATACTATCTCTTATATTATAACTGCACCTATCACGCTGCACTCATCTGAAACTAAAGCAACTAACATCCACACTCACTCCTCATGTATAACTCGAGCACAACTTCTAAACCACTGCACAGGTCCTTCTCTCAAAACCTGGATAGTCCAGAGCAGACTTACCTCTCATCCTAATTACTGTTGTAACCTATTCTTCACTGAACCATGATTTTTACACACAGAAACAGAACCAAGCAACTCCCTAGTTTCAAGATTTCTTGGCTCCACTGTACTGAGAACCTAAACACCTCAAATCACTCCTTGTTATTACAATAACAGAATTTCCTTACTCATTGATGCATGAACCCAAGCTCTCCACTCTCAACTGAACACTGAGAACCCGATCCCCTCACATACCCTTGTGTGTAAACAAATACCCTATACACACAATACATAGCACTTGCACACACTCACACATATAAACCATACTACAAAATACAACTATATATATATATATATATATATATATATATATATATATATATATATATATATATATATATATATATATATATATATATATATATATATATATATATATATATATACCACTATTAATCATGGGGAAGTAGACTCATGGACCATCATATAGTTAGGTCGCATGCTAGGATTCAGCCTTCTTACTTACCTAACTATTTGATGCAGAGACGGACATGAAAAGAGAACCTTATATATATATATATATATATATATATATATATATATATATATATATATATATATATATATATATATAACTTGTATGTCTGCTGCAGGGATAACCGTTCGGCGAAAGATTAAGAATCACTGAATAAGTGATATTCATGATATCAAACATGCTCTTCTGTATTGAATGCTTTCATAGAGAAGTCTTATTTTTCGTATATGCTTCTATCTCATTCACACGATAAGTTATTAATTATTAATAAGAGAAAAAGAGAGATGCTAAGAAGATAGTCTACTAAATGCTTGCTAGAATCTTTAAAGAAATATATATGACTCACGAGACACATTGCGCACCAGAGATAGTATATTGATCTTGCATATCGTGGATGAACTACTTATCTTGCCAGCTTGCTTGTATATCGAATATGAACTCTGATTTCAAAGATGTTTTCAAAAAGAAGTAATCTGACTCTGTTCTTGTACTGGATGAAACGAATCTAGGTAAAAATAGAAAGATCACTAGTAATATAATATTTTGCCACATGCTTACTTAGTGTTGGTTTCAGGGAGTGTTGCTTCTGTTCGTTAATTTTAGACTCACCAGTACTTTCTCCAAAGTGCTGACCCACCAACAGTTTGTTTGTTCGCAGGTGCTAGATCGTCCGAGGAATCAATAGTCGTACCTCATCCCCAGGACCTAGAAATCTAGAGTCGATGCCTTGAGCCGTATCGGGATTACTTTGAGCTGCTTTTGTATAGAGGGATATAATGTATGGAATGATGTCATTGTAATCGAGAGAAAGAGAGCTTGAGAGAATTATAATATCGGCCAAGCGCCGCTTGTAATACATCTTGATTATCAATAAAGAGCTTATTTTCTTATGTCATTGTGTTATTTACTTTTATGCAATATTGTGCCGCTGCTCCCATCTTGAATAGCTTACTTGTCCTTGTTCAAAACTTTGGCCTGTGCAAGCGTAGCTTAGGCTTGCACGATATTACGTCCCAGGCGAGGACGAATTGGTCCCGCAAGGACCCAAGCTAGGACGAACGGACCCCAGCGGGATCGGGGGTGTGATTCCGTACAACTATATATATATATATATATATATATATATATATATATATATATATATATATACACACACACAGACACACACACACTAACACACACACACACACAACTATATATATTTATACCAACACACTATATAAATTCCAATGAGCAATACAACAAGCACCTAGTGTGCATCGTAGTATCATACTAGGATAGTCTATGATACGCACCCAAACGAAGCATAAAAACCCCCAATTCTCCATACTAATCATCCTTATATATATTAATTACATATAATAATAACTAATACAACTTGTTACACTAGGAATTGAAGAGAAATAGTACAAATCACCCAAAATGAGCTCTGTATCACACGGTATCGCACTGTATCGTGATATGGCCTACTCGTATTCAATTGGGGACACATAGCTAGTTCCACAACCCTGATCTAAGTCTAATATGACTAAATTAGTGTCATGACATCCTATTAATGTGTCAATCTCGTAATTCTCCCAAAATAGACATAAATTATCATGTAGAAATTATAATACACATCCAAATAGCCTAAAACTTTTTCCTATAGGTAGTCCTATGCCATGAGAGGGTTCCTAATGGTCAAATATATGATTTAGAAGCTACAATGAAGGTGAATCCAGAATTGTACCTATTGGGAGATGGATTCTCATTGAATTATTCCCACAGACATAATCCGAACACAATCTCCTTGCCAAAGCTCCTTCTCATAGTGCTCCTTGCAACTCTAAGCTCCAATGCCCCTTGAGTGATGAGAATAATAGAGAACATGAATGAATTGAGAGGGATTGATGGAGGAATAAAGTGAATTGGGGATCTAGAAATGAGTGCAAATAAAGATGAGAGGGAGAGAGAGAGAGAGAGAGAGAGAGAGAGTGGCCGACCCCTTTCCCCTTTTCTAAGTCACCATCAAATTTCTATAATACACATACATGATAAATTATAAAGAATAATTAAGGATGGCTATTTTAGAAAATTTCTACACTAATGCAAATTAGTCTAATCCTCCTAATTAATTAGTGAAAATGGGTCTTATGGGCCTAATCTATGTTGGACTCAATAAATTGTCATGACAAGTCTAATTGGGTTTACTAGTGTCAAGTCTAATTAATATGCTAGCCCACTACTATAAATAAATAATACAAAGCACCAATAATTATATACATACTAAGTAATATTTATTTCCTAAAAATAAAATAAATATGCCAAATTACTAAGTTATCCCTATTTGAAAAAGTGAGGGTGACAATCCTACCTACCTTAGAAAATTTTTATCCTCAAAATTTAAGGAAGAAACTAACTACCCAAACAATCACAATAAGCAAGAAAGAATTATACCCCACGGCTCAAACAGATAAGGATATCGCTTGCGCATCTCGGCCTCTCGCTGCCGGGTAGACTCCTCTGGAGAGTGATGCCTCCACGCGACGCGTACTAGAGGAATCGTCTGGTTTTGTAGTACCTTCCTCTGCGATCCAGAATCTCCACAGGATACTCTGGATAACTGAGAGTCGGACCCACCTCGATCTCCGAGTGATACAATACATGGCTAGGATCTGCCACGTACCGTCTCAGCTGCGACAAGTGGAACACGTTGTGCACTCCCTCTAGTGCAGGCGGCAAGTCTAATCTATAGGGCACAACACCGACCCTCTCAAGAATATCGAAGGGTCCGATATACCGTGGACTAAGCTTTCTGCCTCCACCAAAGTGAATCGTGCCCCGTATCGGAGAAATCCTCAAGAACACCAGATCGCCCACCTAGTACAAAACATAGCCTTAGCACTCTATCTAAAATAAGCAATCACAAAAAATGCAAAAAAAACCTATACCTCAAATTCCAACGATCTCCGATGGCTATCGGCCCAATACCGTTGTCTGTCCTGCGCCGCTCGAAATCTATCTCTGATAAGCTTTACCTTCTCAGTTGTATTCCTAACTATCTCTGGTCCCAATAAGGCTCTCTCACCAATATTATTCTTTGATAACAGATTTTGACATCTCCGTTCATACAGTGCCTCAAATGGTGATATTTCGATATTGACTTGGTAGTTGTTGTTGTAAGCAAACTCTACCAAGTGAAGGTTATCCTCCCAAGAGCCTCTAAAATCCAAAATACAAGTGCGAAGCATATCCTCGAGAGTCTGAATAGCCCTCTTCAACTTTTCGTCTGTCTGAGGGTGATATGCGGTACTAAACTTGATCTGAGTGCCCAAGCTAGCCTACAAACTCCTCCAGAAGTAGAATATGAAGCGACTATCCTGATCCGAGACTATGCTCATAGGAACTCCATGCAATCTGACTATCTATCGCACATAGATCTTTGCAAGCTTCTCCGTAGACGTACCCACTTTAAATGGCAAGAAGTGGGCCGATTTGGTCAACCTGTTAACAATGACCTAAATCGCCTGGAGAACGCGGAAGCCCTGAAACAAAATCCATCGTCACATGCTCCCACTTCCACTCTGGAATAGGTAAAGGCTGAAGTAATCCACCTGGCCTCTGCCTCTCTGCCTTTACCTGCTGGCATACCAAGCATCTGGATACGAAACTTACTACCTACCGCTTTATACCATACCACCAAACATGTTCTCTTATGTCTCTATACATCTTGTTGGTACCTGGATGCATAAAGTACTAAGATCGATGTGCCTCCTGAAGAATCTTCTCGTACAATGCTTCACTCGACACACATAATCTGGTACTGTGCCGCAATAATCCATCCTCCGTAATACTGAAGTCCACTGCCAATCTCATCTGGGCCTGCGCTCTGATGCTCCTCAGAGATTCATCCTCTAATTGTGTGGCTCTGATCCGGTTCATCAACTCTGAATGCACCTGAAGTGCCCACATCTGTATCGTAACTCCAGGAACTAGTATCTCAATACCCAAGCTATCAAGATCGGCCAATAAATGTTTGTCCATCGTTAAGTACATAGCCACTATATACATGCTCAAGGCATCAGCGAGCACGTTGGCCTTCCCTGGATGGTTCTGCAAAGAGATGTCGAAGTCCTTCATTAACTCCAACCATCGTCGCTGCCTTATGTTGAGCTCTTTCTGTGTAAACATATACTTCCAGCTCTTTTGGTTTGTAAAGATCTCCATACACTCTCCGTACAAGTAGTATTTCTACAACTTTAGAGAAAAGATGACTACTGCCAACTCCAAGTCATGGGTAGGGTAATTCTTCTTATGTGGGCATAATTTTCTAGAAGCATAGGCAATCACCTTCCCGTTCTGTTGCAAAATATATCCCAAAACCATACCCGAAGCATCACTGTATATGAAAAATCCTTATGTCCCCGATGGCAATGTTAAAACTAGACCTGTAGTCAACCTCTTCTTCAGTTCTTCAAAGGCGGCCTGATACTCCTATGTCCAGGCGAACTCCATGTCCTTTCTGTCCAACCTAGTCATCGGCTCTGCAATCTTTGAGAAGTCCTGAACAAATCTCCGATAATAGCCTACTAATCCAAGAAAACTCCTGATCTCTGCCACTGAACTCGGGGTAGACCACGACTCAACTACTGAAATCTTCTTCGGGTCCACTGAGATCCATCTCCTGTAATCACATGCCCTAGAAATTCAACCTTATCAGGGAAAAACTCATACTTTGAAAGCTTTTCATACAACTTCTCCTTTCTGAGGGTCTCCAGAACTATCCTCAGGTATTTCTCATGCTCCTCTGGGGTCTTCAAATATACCAATTATTAATATATCATCAATGAATACCAAAACAAACTGATCCAGGTACTGATGAAATACCTTATTCATCAGGTTCATGAATACCGTCGGGGCATTGGTCACCCTAAACGGCATCACAAGAACTCAAACTTCCCATACCAAGCCCTAAAAGATATCTTTGGAATGTCTTCCTTCTTCACTTTCACCTGGTGGTATCCTGACCTCAAGTCTATCTTGGAGAATACCTTTGCTCCGCTCAACTGATCAAACAAATCGTCAATTCGCAGTAACAGATATTTTTTCTTGATAGTGAGGTTGTTAAGAGTCCTGTAGTTGATACACATGTGTACCGACCCATTTTTCTTTGGTACAAATAATACCGGAGCACCCCACGGTGATGAACTGGAGCGGATGAAGCCCTTGTCCTATAAATCATCCACCTGCTTCTTCAGTTCCGCTATTTCGCTGTTGTTTACCCTATAGACATAATGTGATATTGGCTCTGCACCTGGCACCTAGTCTATAAAGAACTCCACATATCTATCTGGTGGCAACCCCGTCAACTCCTCCGAAAAGACGTCCATAAACTCTGTAATCAACGGATGTGGCAGCTCCTGCTCTTCTACCATAGCTCCACATAAGTCTTCTTCACTCTGCTCCACTGACAAACTCAAACTCTGGCTCTCCTGGCATCTGAAATAAAACTCTGCCTCCACGATAATCGATACTAGCATGGTGCCTACTAAACTAATCCATCCCGAGTATTATGTCGTAGTTCGAAAGTGGCATTACGAGTAGACACGCGCTCAACTCTTGGCCTCCCAAAGAAACTCTCTGATCCTTGCAAACATCACTGACCAGGATAATGCCAACTCCGGTCATGATCTTGCAAGTCCTCACCAACGGTTCAGTCTCAAGATGATTATATAAAGCAAAATATAGAGATACAAAGCTATGTGAAGCACCATAATCAAATAAAGCACGAGCTGGAAAAGAATCAAGATAGACTGAACCTAAGATGATATCACCAAATGTCTCCTCCTCCTCGACGGTCAAGGCGAAAGCTCGCCCCTGCTACGCTCCTCTCTAATGCTGATGTTGATGCTGAAAGTGATGCCGCTTTGATGGGCCCGCACTACTGCTAGCTCCTAGGATCCCTCATCCTCTTGGAGTCAAGCTCCAAATGATCCTCTGCCTGCGGTGTCGGTGTCGTAATCTCCTCAAATCTAGTGGTATGATATCCTCTAGTATGGGACTTGATCTCCCTGTTCAGACCCTTTTTGAACTTTCGGGCCTTCCCCCGGGGATTCTGCCACTCTACAAAGTGACCCAATCTATAGTACTCTGTTGCGTACTCGTTCACTATCACGCTACCCTGAACGAGCTACTAGAACTAGCTCTCTAGAGAAGTCAGAGCCATGTTTGGAAAGAACTTCTCCTTGAAAAATTCCTTAAAAGCTTCCCAAGTAAGTCCAGTTGCTGAAATCCTCGGGTCTGTCCCGAACCATGTCAAAGTAGTATCATATATCATGCTCCATGCTGCCTCCACCTGCAAGCTCTCTGGAATCTGCGCCAGCCACAGGTTCCTTTCTATGTCTTCGATCCAGTCATCCGCATAAATAATCCCCTTAATGCCCTTAAAGTCCCTGTGCCTCATCCTCTTGAAGTCAATGATAGTCCCCGGCCTCGGCTGCTGCGGGGCGGGCTAAGGTGGTGGCACCTGTGGCTGGACCGAGGCAACCCTCTCTACTGTGACGAGTGCAAGCTGGTGGGCATTCTCAATGCCCTTTCTTATGATCTCAGATCGGCGCTGTTGGGCCTCCGCCTGGGCCCTCTGTGCCTCCATAATCTGTTAAAAGAGTGCAAACACCTGTGCCGGATTAATTGCTGGTGGTGGTGGTGGTAGCTCCTCTGAAGCTGTAGGCACCGCCCTCTATGAAGCTGTAGTCACTATCCTCTGGACTGGAGGTGGAGTAACCCCAAAAGCTGCTGCAGTAACGTCCACCTGGACCGGTAAAACAGCCCTCTGAGATGGAGCTGATGGAGTAGTGTTTGCTGGTGCTCTCCTTTGAGGCAACGAAGTGACCGACCTCGCTGACACTGTGCCTGAGCGCTGGGATTGCGTCTTCGGTGGCGTCCTGAAGATAGATTAAAACAAAGGAATCAATATTTGAGTACGATACGATATCATCAAAGAATGACATAATTATTCAAAGTACCAGCATTCAGATTGATAAGGATAGTAAAAGCAATAAGTTGAAAGTGTTCCTAGCTGTGATGGAGTATACTCTTAGCCTACTTCCTATATCCTAAAGCAGGCTCATAGCAGTACTCTAATTCTGAGCACCACTATAATATCGCACTACTTGCGATCTCTTGACCTGCATGGGCCACCACTAAAAAATGTATCACGACCTGCACCCGGAATGAGTGTACGAGTACGTGAATAACGTCCAGCCTACGTCGCAACATCGGTGGTAGAACGTTGTTTAGGTCAACAATACTATATAATATTTCATACAATATAAATATGGTACTTGTCATGCCATCTCAACTCCAAATAGAAGAACAAGTATAATGACATGATAAAGATGTCAATACTCAATCACAATATCAACTAAGGAAGATAGAGCACGATATAGAATAAAAAGAGGAAATAAGAATCATAAAACATCCATATGTCCACACTATGAGTCTAAAGCACAAACAACTCCCAAAATAATAATATACAAGCCATGTGTCTAAAAATAAAGTTTTTATAATTTTTTTTTTATTTTTGGAGCTTTCGGCCATGGCTGAACCTGTTGTTGGAGAAGACGAAGTCTTCATGCGGCCAGTGACCTATGCGGCAGAGAGTGCTATGCGTCCCGAGAGGGTTATGCGGCCTAAACTTCTTGCCGCATACTGACATCATGCGTCCATCTTGTTGGATGCATGACTGTACATTACACAAAGTGTTCCGGAGCTATCCTTGAACGGCTTATGTTTATACTCGCTGAATGAATAAAAAATTTGCTAAGTCCAAGAGGCGCGTTTATACGGGAATCAGTTTATGCGGCAGGCAATTCATGCGGCCACGAGCTATTTTCCTTGAACACATGACTCTCAACTGTTTGGCACATATTTTTATGATTCTTGTCTTTTCTCCCTGACACACTTTTCGGTCTGTCACATCAATCACTTTATGTCACTTCACTGATACTTCATTTATTGACCCATCACTCAGCACTTGCCCCAAGGAGTATACTTTAACCCTGAGCATGCGGCCAGTGAGTCCATGCGGTAAGTGAGTGCATGAGGCCAGTAGGTACATGTGGCAAGTGAGTCCATACGGCCAGTGGACGCATGCGGCTAGGAATTCTGGTATGAATTTTATGTTCCCTTTAATTATGTTCATTTAAAAATTTCTTTTAGTGATTATTGTTGTGTGCTTCCTTATGTTAATACAAGTTTATGTTACCAGACAAGTTTTACATGTAAGTTCATGAGACAGGTTTATGTAAAAGTTCACAATCCTCACGACATCGTAAAAATGTTTGTGTATAAAAATCTATTGTATTTGGCATCGGACAATCGAGTGTGAGTATTGTACAATGTATCGTGTGTCACAAATACGAAAACTCGTGAAAAGCTCGTACTTATGACTCATCATTCTAGGGAGTTCTCAAGTGTCCACGACTCGAGCACTTGAAATAATTTAGTAATAATTAAACAAGATAAGATTTACCTAGATCATTGGGAGGGAAGAATATTGCGCTACTGGCTACCCCGATCTCTTAGGGCCCCATGCAGCATGGAACAACGCTGCTAGACAAGGGCTCCATGATTGACCAAGTTTACGCGTGCAGCGGCACTTACAAGACAAGTTTATATACAAGTTTATGTTACAAGACAAGTTTATAAAGCAAGTTTATGATCACAAGTTTAAGTTTATACTTATAAGTTCAATTTCTGTTTATGACAACTAGCAAGTTATGTTATTGTATGGTTGAATGTGCACTTAAATGTACTTGACAAGCATACCCTTGGCCATCCAGGTTGACTGCAGTATCAGTGGTAGCAATATTCTTAAAACATGTATTTAGTAATTAATGTCTGTGACAACCCTATCTAGTTAATCGTAGCAAGCCGTAAAGTTGTTTGGTCGTACGATAAATGATGTTACTTTCATTATAGCTCGCTCTTCTAGTTTTATTTTCTTTCGGTGCATGGTTAGGGTGCTAAGTTCTGCTCGGACGAAGGTTTGCAACCCCGGTCCTTGTTTGGTTTAAGGGTTGTGGTCCCGACCTAGAGTAGTTTTTATGCTCTATTTCCGCTTGTCGTCTTACTTTCATTTTTTGCACTTGTTATCAGTTCTTCCAGTATTATTCTTAAGACAAGTATATTGGTACCGTACAAGTCTCGATCAGTACTTATTTTTCTTTCTATTTATGTTGTGATATATTTGGTCTATCACCTTGAGCTCCTTTGTGGTACTTGTTGCTTGGGGTTCTGACCCCACTGGCTTTGCATGGCCAGGTTACCCCTAAGAGAACCATGATCTACCGTATTTCCAGCAAGATGGGTCGCACTCGTAGGACTGCAGTCGAAGCTCGCGAGTGGGTTTCCTTCTTCCACCGCTCGTCTTGATTACTTTATTTTGTGGTGTTTAGTAAGGGGTAGAGTTAGCTCCTTATATTTTTGAGACAACGGTCAACATGATGTATATATTAGACCATGGCTTGTATATTTGATCATGTATAATTATACTCTACTAGTGCAGCATTTTGTATTCACTAGCTTCATGATCATATGTGATATGTAATTTGGGACGCCTTTTTACTTTCATATATGATATACTCTTGTACTTGTGCTACTGGATTGAGATACTAGAATTTGTCGGTCTTAGGACTGGCGTCATAGCATGCTAGAGTCCACACATCTGTCTTCTACAAAACCTTAACACATTGCGGCGTACTTCAGTATTCTGAAAGGTGCGGTTGGCTATGCCAGTCTCCGTATTTACCCATTATTCTGGGAGCGGGGCATGACAGATACTCTATTACCTTGGTATCAGGTATTGTGATGTACTGATACATTTGTATTAGTATTACTAAACTGGCACTAATACCCTTACTCTCCATGTCAAGGTACTCCAGGATATCTGAACTCCCTAACTTGTTGGCCTTAATCGTGTGCCAGTGCATAAATGAGCAACCAAACTGGCACTTCACTATTGTATGCAGATAAGCCCAGTAACCACCAAGCTTCCACAGTACTGAACCTCATATGGAGATCCAAATCAATGCACAGGGCATTGTCACCTTACCTACTGCCTGATAACTGTCATCACCAACTGCAGTCTCAGTTGGACTGTACTCCAACCTTCCCAAACCTGATACTCCACACTATCTCTCAACTACTAACTGCACCTATCATACTGCACTCATCTGAAATTAAAGCAACAAACACAAACACTCACTCCTCATGTATAACTCGAGCACAACTTCTAAACTACTGCACTGGTCCTTCTCTCAAAACCTGGATAGTCCAGAGCAGACTTACCTCTCATCCTAATTACTGTTGTAACATATTCTCCACTGAACCACGATTTTTGCACACATAAACAGACCCAAGAAACTCTTCACATTCAAGCTTTCTTGGCCCTACTCCACTGAGAACCTAAATACCTCTAAACACTCCTTGTTATTACAACAACAATATTGCCTCACTCATTGATGCATGAACCCAAGCTCTCCACTCTCAACTGAATACTGAGAACCCGATCCCCTCACACACCCTTGTGTGTAAAGAAATACCTCATATACACAATACATATCACTTGTACACACTCACACATATAAACCATAATATAAAATACAACTATATATATATATATATATATATATATATATATATATATAGAGAGAGAGAGAGAGAGAGAGAGAGAGAGAATAAGGGAGGTGAGATGGCACCTCACTCTAAAAATAAGGGTGGCGGTGACGTGGCACAATCTCAACCACACAAACGAGGGGAGAGGGTTAAGTGCAAATTGCCAATTATGAAATGTGTGGTTGGAATTGTGCCACATCACTGCCACCCTTGTTTTTAGAGTGAGGTGCCATCTCACCTCCCTTATTCTCTCTCTCTCTCTCTCTCTCTCTCTCTCTCTCTCTCTCTCTATATATATATATATATATATATATATATATATATATATATATATACACTAACACACACACACGTACATAACTATAAATATTTATACCAACACACTATATAAATTCTAATGAACAATACAACAAGCACCTAGAGTGTGCATTATAGTATCATACTAGGATACTCTACGATACGCACCCAAACGAAGCATCAAAACCCCCAATTCTCTATACTAATCATCCTTATATATAAATTACATATAATAATAACTAATACAACTTGTTACACTAGAAATTGAAGTCAAATAGTACAAATAACCCAAAATGAACTCCGTATCACACGATATCACACGGTATTATGATACGACATACTCGTATCCAATTATGGACACGTAGCTAGTCCCAGAATCCTGATCTAAATCTTATATGACTAAATTAGCGTCATGACACCCACTTGATGTGTCAATCTCACAATTCTCTCAAAATAGACACAAATTACCATATAGAAATCATAATACACATCCAAATAGCCTAGAACTTCTTTATATAGGTAACCATATACCATATGAGGGTTTATAATGGTCAAATGCATGATTTGGAACCTATAATGAAGGTGAATTCAGAATTGTACGTATTGGAAGATGGATTCCCAATGAATTATTTCTACGGATACAATCCTGACACAATCTCCTTGCCAAAGCTCCTTCTCCTAGTGCTCCTTGCAACTCCAAGCTCCAATGCTCCTTGTGTGATGAGAATGAGAGGGACCGTAAATGAATTAAAAGGGATTGATTGATGGATAAAATGAATAGGAAATCTAGGAATTTTGGGATCTAGAAATGAGTGCAAATGAAGAGGAGAGAGAGAGAGAGAGAGAGAGAGAGAGAGAGAGTGAGTAGCCCCTCTATAGTGGCCGACCCTTTACCCCTTTCCAAGTCACCATCAAATGTCTACAATGTGTCTACATGATAAATTTTAAAGAATAATTAAGGATAGCTATTTTTGGAAGTTTCTACACTAATACAAATTAGTCTAACCATCCTAATTAATTAGTGGAAATGGGTCTAATGGGCCTAGTCCATGTTGGGCTCAATAAGTTAGCATGACAAGTTTAATTGGGTTCACTAGTGTCAAGTCTAACTAATAGGCTAGCCCACTATTATATAAAAATAATACAAAGCACCAATAATTATATAGCATACTAAGTAATATTTAATTTCTAAAAATAAAATAACTATGCCAAATTACTAAGTTACCCCTATTTGAAAAAGTGAGGGTGACATGTGGGGTATCTAACCACATAATTGGTTCATACCCGCTTCTATACCCAGAAGCTTCTATAGTCCGATAGTTACCAGCTCCGCCTCGAGCAGCGACTGAAGGCCGGCAAGTACCAGCATTAGAAGTTCGACCACTAGCCCAGCGTCCTCTCCCGATGTAGACTCAGCTGTTCCAGCAGCAACGTCCGACTTAGTTTGCGCAAGCCCAACCAGCAAGGCAGAACCAGCAGCAAGTTAGAGCCACAGCCCTTGGACGTTGGCCTGACGAAGTATTTGGTAACCTAGAGCAGATGATAGCCGAAGGCGCAACAATTGTGGGTAAGATTTTCGATCTCTCTTCAGCTTGTCTAATTCTTGGTTCTTGTCAAACGACCTCGTGTTCTGACACGTTTAAAATACGATAATCGTTTCGATTATTTCGTTGAGCAGAGATGAGTTTTCATCCTACTCTTCCGCCCTCGTATCTCGTGGCACGTAATATTTATTTTGCGACCCGACTGCAAAGGTACATCCTGGATCGGAGTAATGTCCTTGATAAGATCGTTGGTACCGACTTACCTCAAGACTTGGTCTTGTCCATTTTGTGGGTCAGCATAGGCAAGTGAAGACGAGTTCTTATTTAACTGACTCAGGGGTATATGCATCCATATGCCTCTCTTTTTTTGGTGTATTATTCTGTGCATTTATTCATTAGTTACTTTCTACTGTTTTCTTTTATTTCAATTTCTTGCTTAGTATAATCCTTTGATTTATGATGTGATTTCTTGAGACTTCTTGTATGTTCCAGCTCGACTTGCCTTGGTAAAATTCTGACAGAATTTTTCTAAGGAGGGTAGAGATGTCACACCCGATTTCAGATTTGGTATTTTTTGAATTGTTAGAGTTTAATTATTTTCTGATAATATATTCCTGTTATATTTCTCATGATTGGTTCCTGTCATTTTATTTATTATTATTTTTTCTGTTATTGAGAGAGACTATCCGAGACAAATAGAATACCCATTGGCATTGCTATAGACCCGGTTTAGGACTAGCATATAGAATGGATACTTGGTTCGGTTCAATGGGTTGAACCCATGACTAAACCATCTTTCTCTCATCTTAGTATATATATGAGTATTTCTCTTTCCTCGCTCATTTTATTATTCCACTCTTCTTGCTTCCTTTTTCCTCCTCTCCCTCAAGATCTTTCTAGCCAAACCCTACCCCTAGGGAGAAGTTGATTTGACTTGGGCCGAGAGAGGTAGAGACTAGGAGCCACCCAAGGCAAATACATCTTGCTCAATGGCGAAGTCTTGATTTTTGAATTTTTATACATATGTGTTGTTTTAAAAAATGTGTTTGATGGAAAATATTTCCCTTGTGTTCCTCATTATTTTTAGTTCTTGGAGTTTTTGATTTTGGTGGTTATATTTTAGTAGATCTGAGTTTTAAGTTTAGGGTTTTCATGGGTTCCATGTATTTTTTATGGTTTTGAACTAACAAAAATTTGTATTTCAGAAAAATAGTTTTACGGTGGATGTAGCATTTTATTTCAAGCATTTTGGCTTTTAATTCACTCGATTCAGAGTTAAAATAAAGTTTTTATTAAGAAATAATTTTTTGTTTTTGGAGTTTTCGCCTTGGTCGAACTTGCTGTTGGAGAAGACGAAGTTCACATGCGCCCAGCGAACTATGCAGTTGAGAGTGTCATGCGGCCTGAGAGGCTTATGCGGCCTGAACTCTTTGTCGTATACTGACAGAATGCGTCCATCTTGTTGGAAGCATGACTGCTTATTTACACAAGTATCCTTGAACTCCTTGTGTTTTCACTCATTGACGAATGATAAATTCGCTAAGTCCAAAGAGCACATGCGACCAAGTGAATTATGCGGCAAGTAGAGTATGCGACCACCTTCCCTTGGACCCATGACTTTGAACTTTGGCACATCTTTGGTTTTGTCTTTTCTTCCTGACACACTTTATGGAATGTCACATCAATCATATTTAGTCATTTCTTTCTTTGACACTTCATTTATGATCCGTCACTCAACACTTGAGTCCATGCGGCCAGTGCGTGCATGCAGCCAGTGAGTCTATGCGGCCAGTGAGTTCATACGGCCAGTGGGCGCATGCGGCCATAAATTCTTGTGTAAAATTCTTGTGTTTCTTTTAATTATGTCCATTTAATAAATTATTTTAGTGATTATTGCCGTGTGTTTTCTTACGACGATACAAGTTTATATTACTAGAAAAGTTTTGCATGTAGTACACGAGATGAGTTTATGTACGAGTTCATAATCCTCACGACACCGTAGAAATGGTTGTATATGGAAATCCTTTGCATTTGGCATCGGGCAATCGAGTGTGAGTATTGTCCAATATATCGCGCGTCACGAATACGATAACTCATGAAAAGCTCATACTCGTATTGAGATACTAGGATTTGTCGGCCTTAGGACTGACGTCATAACATGCTAGTGTCCGCCCATATGTCTTCTAGACAACCTTAGCATATTGCGGCTTACTTCGATATTCTGCAAGGTATGGTTGGCCATGTCAGTCCTCGTATTTATCTAGTATTCTGGGAGCGGTGCGTGACAATATTCATCGGGTACTTCAGAATTTCGGGATGGACGGGTCAAAGAAAGTGAGTAACCTCCTTGTAGCTCACTTTAAGTTCACTGAGGAGCAGTGTCCATCTACCGAGGAAGAGAAGAAAGATATGGAGCGGGTTCCATATGCCTCAGCTATGGGAAGTCTTATGTATGCTATAGTGTGTACGAGGCTAGACATCGCTCACGCAGTTGGCACAGTTAGCAGGTATCATTCAAATCCTGGAATGATACATTAGAGTGTGGTCAAGTGGATCCTACGATACCTTCAGGACACTGTCGATTAGAGACTTCCTTTTGGTGGTGACGAACTGAAGCTAGTTGGGTATACCGACGCTGATATGGCTGGAGATGTAGACACAAGACGATCGACTTTGGGCTATGTGATGATGTTTGCTGGTGGAGCGGTACCATGGCAGTCGTGATTGCAGAAGTGTGTTACTTTGTCGACGACTAAGGTAGAGTACATTACGGTAACGGAAGCTTGCAAGGAGTTATTGTAGATGAAGAAGTTGTTGCAAGAAATAAGACTAAATCAAGAGCAGTATCCTTTGCTTTATGATAGCCATAGTGCAATTCACCTTGTGTAGAACTAGACATTTCATAGCTGGTTCGAGCACATTGATACTCGGTATTATTAAATACAAAATATGGTTGATAAGAAGAAAGTGACGCTTGAGAAGGTTCATACAGATGACAACGGAGCAAACATGTCCACAAAGATTCTTCCAAGGGAAAAGTTTGAGTACTGTAGGCGGATCGTCGGGATGATAACCCCCTCTATATAGTTGGAAAGGGAAAGATTTTTTGGAGTGGGTGGAGTTTCCAACCTATGTGGAGAACACCCCGGAGTGCGACGAGCGTCGTTTGTGTGTCAGAGAAGCTCGGGGAGGCAACGGGGGCCATTCCAGAAGTCGGAGAAGCTCGGGAGCAGCAAACAGGAGAAATAGGAGGCTGCTAGAAACATGCCTACCGAGTTCAGATCGAACTTGGTTTCCCAGGCCGAGTTTGGGCCAAACTCGGTCTAGGTGCTACAGAAGCTCCAGAGAGTTGTTGTTTCGTTTACTCACAAATCACTGACTCGGGCCTAATTCAGTTCGAGTTTGGTCAGCGGGCTGAACAAATTTTGAGGTATTTTATATACCGTTGGATCGTATCCTACGGTTCTAGTTGGTTGCGGGATTCCAGAGTATAATTTTGATTTTTCTAACCCTAAAATATGCAACAAGGAGAGAAAAATGAGGCAAGAGTGTTATTGCAACTTTAGAAAGGAGAAAGAAGGATTGGAGGTTGTCTCGGAGGAGGTGATAAATTTTGGATAATTTTTCATTGTCTTCTATCTTCATGGTGTAATCTATTTTCTATTCCTAAGTGTTATGGAGATCCGTGTTGTGGAGATCGGGAGTAGCTTGTAGAGGGTGTATTCCCTTTATTCTATTAGTGGAGGTTTTTAGGGTTGGACTCCGATTGTCCCATAGTTTTTTTTTATTTGAATTTTTTACGTAAAAAATTCTATGTCTACGATTTTTATTTGATAATTTTTGGTTTGTATGTTTTGCTCGGTTCTCTCATGGATACTTTCTGGTTTGGAGAATAATTTTCGCGTTTAGTTTCCGACAGTCCAAACTTTATAACTAAATATGTCATGACTTAAACTAAAAGCTAATATAAAATCCAGGATCTAAACAATAATCAGCTCATAATTCTTTGCCATTGTGTTTTCCCCTCTTCTTTGTAATTAAGCTAACACATTTCGGTGTCTTGAGCCAGGGCATAATTAAGCTAATACATTTGGGTGACTTGAACTAGGGACATGTCAACCTTGTCCTCCTTTCTTATCAATTTCATGGTTACTATGACAATGTCATCAAAATCTATGGGTCTAGTCATCATGTACTTCTCTTTTGGTAGAGGAGTAGAGAACACCAAAAGCAAAAGCAACACCAAACCAAGTGAGGCAAATTTAAAAAATGGACCATATACATAATATAAAAATAAAGCAACTAAAATATATTTAAAAAGACTAAATTATAATTTGATACCCTTAATTATTCAAGTTTTTTAACTTGATACCCTCAACTTGTATAGGTATCAACTTCATACCCTAAATCCTCTCCCCCGCCAGTTGGCATCAGCACGCAGCCCGTCCCGTCTCCCGCAGCCCCCCCCCCAGATGCACCCTCCTCTCTCTCCGCCCGCGGTGGCGACAACAGTAGCCCGCGTAATAGAGGAGGGGGGGCAGAGCGGAGGGGGTGAGTAGGGGCGGACTACGGGGGCGAAGATGGTGCAGCCGGTATGGAGAGAGGGGAGAGTAGTTTTGGTGTTTTTTTTTAATATTAGGTATCAAGTTGATAGCTATAAAAGTTGAAGGTATCAAGTTCAAAAACTTGAATAGTTGAGGGTATAAAGTTGTAATTTAGCCATTTAAAAAGTAATGATGTCATCAAAAAAATGAACTCATGACCCATTGTATGCAAGTATAAAATGATAATCATTATACTATATTTGTTTTTGTTTTGTTTTTGTTAAAGGTGACACATGGTATATAATAGTTCTATTTTAGATATAATCATATTGATACCCCTTTAATCTTTGGGCCCTACACCGTCATCCAGCCTAGCCTGGGCCAGTGCTGCCCTGCTTTCTTGTTACTGAAAATGTAACCGTTATATACTAAATCTTTAATTAATGTAATTAAATAAACTATATATATATATATATATATATATATATATATATATATATATAATAATAATAATAATAATAATAATAATAATAATAATAAGTCAGTGGGTATCTATACTTATATTGTGATGGCTACTATCGGTTCGACGAAGTACGACAAAATTGAAAATCCAAAAATCGATATTTTGCGTTCGTATTGCGATAAAATGGAGCAAGGTGGATAATCCTTCATTTGGTGCTTTGAAAAAGTGGAAGTTAGAAATAAAAAAATTCTAAAGTTTGGTATTTTAATGGTTGTTGAAGTAAGTTTAAAAGTGTAACTTTTTGTTGAAGTCAAGGCCAGCCCTGGCCCAGAGTAGCCAGGACGACCGTCCAGGACCCACGGATCACGAGGCCCCAAAAAATTAACATATATATAGAGAGAGAATAAGGGAGGTGAGGTGGCACCTCACTCTCAAAACAAGGGTGGCGGTGACGTGGCACAATCACAACCACACAAACGAGGGGATGGGGTTAAGTGCAATTTGCCAATTATGAAATGTGTGGTTGGAATTGTGCCACGTCACCGCCACCCTTGTTTTGGGAGTGAGGTGCCATCTCACCTCCCTTATTCTCTCTCTCTCTCTCTCTCTCTCTCTCTCTCTATATATATATATATATATATATATATATATATATATATAATCTTGTATCGAAAATAGGACTAGTATATACAATGGGCCTCTCTTAAAGCAAAATAATTGTAGTGTAGTGATTATTATGTTATACTAGCATACTAAAGTTTCTAGGTTCAATCCTTGGTGGCAACATTTTTTTATTTACTTTTGTGTTAGTATTTTAATTTTTTTTACATTATATACGGGGGGTCCATTTTGAAAGTTCACCTAGGACCCCCATGAACTCAGGGTCGATCCTGGTTGAAGTGACATGAATAATAAATCTTCTTTTGTTTAAAGTTCGCCTAAGACCCCCAATTTTTATGATGTAGGATAAAAATAAATTTTGACTTTGCCTCCACTTTATTTTTCATACTTAAGGATGCACTTCATAGTTTTACAATAATGTATGAAATCCTCCACAATTGACAAAAATCGTCTAAAATTAACGGTAAATTTCTTTGACCCAAATTTTTTGATCAAAATATCTCCATTGTCTTCTTTTTCTTCCCTCTCACCCCCTCATTTCGTCCTCCCCACTACGGGCCAGCACCGCTGCCCCTCTCTCCCCACCACTGCCCCCCTCTCCTGCTCCCCGCCACTGCTCCCCTTCACCTGCCCCCACTCCCTCCCCCCTCCCTGTGCCACAGCAGCAATAACAGTAGCAGCAGCAGCAGCGGCGAGCTTCGGTGGCGCGCGAGAGGCGGCGTCGAGCTGCAGTGGCGTACGAGCGGCTACTACTGCAGCTGACGCTATTACTACTATTGTTGTTGTAGTACAGGGAGGGGAGGGGGAGAGGCAGGGGGCGGCGGCGGTGGCCCGCGGTAGGGAGGGGGGATGCGGTGACGTCTCGCGGTGAGGAGGGGGGTACGAGAGGGAAGAGGAAGAAGACAATGGAAGTATTTTGGTCAAATTTTTGGATCAAAGCAGTTGACCGTTTATTATTGTAACACCCCAGTCCCAAAATACGTAGGACTAGGAATACGTAATATCCCAGCTACGCATTCGACCAGACTCTGGTCTGACTCGAATACGTATAAGCTGTATAATAAGAGTAATTATCTAAGAATACTGAAAATATCTATGTCTCAATCCACATAAAGAATAAAATATCAAGAATGAACTACATGTGCTAAAGTCGGCCTCAGCCGCCAGTAACACATAAGCTCGAATAGACTCAAGAAAGAAATATGAGTCTATAAAACTAGGCTACATCAGCAGATGAATAAACAATATAAATAATAACCATAACTCTGAAAGAACTGATATAAGTACCTGGCACCAATGCCTGCAAGACAAAGCAACACACATTAGCAACTCCAAGCAAGCTTCACAACGGTCTATGCTGCAAAACTGGCAAGGGACCAGGTCCTCAAAGGGACGTAACAAGGTACAAGAAACAGCATGCCAAAGTAAAATAGTATAATGCCACATATTCAATGGTAAACTACTGTAACCATCTAAGTGATATGCACGTGAGGACATCACTCATACTCTGGCTGAAACTACTACAGGCTCTGTGTCGGGGAGCCCATAGCAGCAAGTAATATCTCGAAGGGCCAGTAAATGTGCCAAAGATCTGAGACAGAGTCTAAGGCACCTCCAGTAATATAGTATATATATATATATATATAAACATAATCAGTCTATAGTATGGTGTGTCTCTCCCTACCCAATGTAACCTCACGTCTCATATCCACGATATCTCATGTCCATAACACGCAAGATCATGATCTCTAGCTAGTACAACGAGTCATAATGATATCTATGTATATGCAAGTCTCATATCTCGAATCCTGTAAGCCTATACAGAATCACCATGAATTATTCAAGAAATATTCTATCACATGAAATAGTGTCAAGTGTCATATGGAATGACGTACTTGGTAAAACAAGCACATAAAAATAGGATCGTGGTATCAACTCTCTAAATAACATTATACGACTCCGCATACGATGTCGACACCCGAATCTTGTTCGGACGCTAAGAAATGTCTCACGGTTCTAGGTTGAATATGTACATCACAAGAGTATATATATATAAAGAACATCAGCACATAATATCACAGGATCTACTGCAAGTTGGCAAGGTACACTTGTCTGGGTTTTGAACTCCGTCAACTGCTCCTGTAAAAGTGGAATCTCCAAGTTCGCCTTAGGATGCTATAAAAACATCCCCATAGCTCTCAAAATACTTAAAATAGCTAGGATTGACTACCCATAAGTCCAATTTGGACACAGGAGCAGAATTGACAGTTTCTGGTCAAAGCGGGATCCACATGTGGCCTACTTCGTACCAAAAAATATGTCAGATATAAAGTTCTCCAAATTCATCAAACATAGTGTCTACGAGTCCAGAACGATAATACGAACCCAATGGAACTTCCAAAACTGGATTCCGATAAGCCGGTCATGAAATCGCTCGTCAAGTGGAACCGTGGGCCCCACAAAATGGTGTTTCGTCAACGTTCTCAGAATCGAACCAAACTTGGGTCACAGGACCATCGTAACGCTGCAAATATGATGGCATAAGTTTTTTTGTAAAACGACAAGCACACACAAAATTATGACTAGTGTCAGAACAGGCCAATACGGTATTTTTTGACGGATATGCGTTGATTCCGGTGTGCACGTACATCCAAATCAACTTCCACGAAATCTCACACGTCCGCTTTGATGATACATTCCTTTCGGTATAATTCATATATAACGAAGTTGCCTCGTTTAGTGGGATGTACCCCGTATCGAGAAAATTTGGGTTTAAGAAACCAAGTTTTTGACGAATTTCAACAGCAAATAAATTACAGCATACATCTAATTAAAATAAAGTGTTTAAAGGGATTAAAACTAGGTTATGTTGTCTAAATTACTGTTCAAGCAGAATTTTAGTATCACTTGCCGTTATAGAGATAACAAAACTCAAACACGCGTACTTGGAACAGTTTCTGTTCTCACAACTTGGTCATTTTTCCTGTTTTAAGTCGCGATTTACGATCGACATAGGACACGATAAGCTAAACTATTTACACAAGGTTCAAGGGGGTCATGTGGTCTTCACATAGGATTTGATGGGTCATTGTTTGGATTACTGTTCAGGGAGATACAGGGGCGAGAAGAAGAGTACCTCGTATCGCTATGTTGTTCGGGATTCTGGTGGATTATCTTCGCGGCGGCCGTCGGCGGCGTGCTTCGGAGGTAGGGGAGATGATGGTGGTCTGGTCTCTGCTATTGGTGAGGTTATATAAAGTGAAGGAGAGAGAGAGAGAGTTACAAAGAGATGAAGGGAGCAGTCATCGTCGGTTTTGTGGAGAGGAACTGAGGGGGTTATGGGGTTACTGTAGCAGTAGGTTGGTGGGTTACGGGTGTGAGTTTTTGGTTTCGGGTTTAGGGTTCAGGGTATGGGTTGGTTGCGGGTTTCGGGTCCGATTACTGTAGCAGGGGTGTGTGTGTTGGTTCAGTTTTTCATTTGGGTTGGTTTGGTTTGGGTTTAATAATTAATATAATTAACCAAATATATATATATAGAGAGAGAATAAGGAAGGTGAGATGGCATCTCACTCTAAAAACAAAGGTGGCGGTGACGTGGCACAATCTCAACCATACAAACGAGGGGAGGGGTTAAGTGCAAATTGTCAATTATGAAATGTGTGATTGAGATTGTGCCACGTCACCGCCACCCTTGTTTTTAGAGTGAGGTGCCATCTCACCTCCCTTATTCTCTCTCTCTCTCTCTCTCTCTCTCTCTCTCTCTATATATATATATATATATATATATATATATATATATATATATATATATATATATATATATATTGCCATTAAAAATAGGTTGGAACCCCAAATAAATCCTAGAATTTTTTTACAATATTCTGATATTAGTCGTACACCCAAAAATATATTTTTGTACTATATTTATAATTAATTAATTAATTATACAAAATTATCTATCATTGAATTTATATTATTCTAATTAACTAAAATTACTGAAAATTCTCCCTTAAATCTCAATAATTATATAATACCAATATTAATAAAAAATTAAAATTAAAATCTAAAAATCAGGGGGTTTACAATCTACCCAACTTATAAAAATTTTGTTCTTGAAATTAAAAATAAACATAGTAGAAAAGATTTTAGTTAAGCAATGTTACACTTGTTTATCAAAATATGGGCCGCAGTTACCAAATGGAGTCCTAGTTTAACGTCGCATTCTAAGAATAAGGGTACGCTTAATCAAGGCTCTACCCAACTTATAAGAATGAAGTTGGTCGCAGGAACTATAGTCATGATCATATTTCTAAGGGTTTTTAGAAAGTCTAACTTCAAGGAGGGATACGAGATGGTGATGATTTTGTGACTGTTGTCACAGGCATTCAATGGAAATCTAGGTACTACTATGGCGTTAATGAGTCAATAACTCTATAAAGAAAGTTTTACCAGTTCTTCTTGCTTCTAATTAGGTCATGAGTCTACAAGACAATAGAAAATATCATATCCAAATTCAACTAGGGTGAAATAGTATCGAGGAATACTTTATCATAAATCTTGTCAAGGTGATTAACATTGTGTAGAGAGTTCAAGGGCTCAACTTAATGCAACACCAGTGTCATGGACTTTGTTTGGCTTAAGTGGGCTACGAGTATATCGGTAGTTAGGATAATTGGGTTGCCGATGTACAATTTAATTTAATTGCAATGGAATTGAATATTTAAGTATAGGGTTTTCTAGAAGGAGGTATGCCACGAATGTTGTGGGGTTTATATGGAGCATGGGAATGTATATTTGGGCGTAACAGCTGGGTCATGAGTGAAGTAGGTCCAGTTAGGCTCATACCCTATTGGTCAAAAATCTAAATTCCTGGCCCTAATCAGTTTATGTATAACCTACAATATTCAACTATCATTCCTATAAGACTTCCATCTTCCTACCAAGTGTAAATCTATACTATAAGGGTCTTGTGATAATCCTCTACAGAATAACCATCAAGTCAGTATGTGATTCTGAACCTGTGTTTAATTTCATGAAGTTCGTATCACTTCGAGACTGATCAATAATTTTTACTCGCACTAAATTCTCAAAATTCCAAAAGTATTACAATTCATAAAAATTATTATTCTCAAGTCCATATCACAATCCCTTCTCCTTGTTTATTCCATATATACCCTTCATGCAAACTATATGGTTACCATCTTGTTATAGTTTGTTATCTATTATAGGCAATTCACTATCTAACTTAAGACTATAACATCTATTAAAACTCTCATCCTTCAACCTATTTGCTCTATCACAGATACTAGCTTATCTACCCAAGTAATCAAGGATGGAACTTCACTTGTTCAATTAACACTGTCAACCCAATTAATCAAGTACATCTAGTTTGATTTCGAAAGCTATACTTTAGTACTTGAGTTATCTAATTACTCAAACATTTGGTCTATCAATCTACCTATAGTCATCAATAATTTAAGAGGGTCATAAGATCTAATTTTGATACTAAAAGTCACAAGACAACTAGAGATTTAACCACTATGGCTTGCTACGTAAGGTTCCAATTTCTTAAGGTCATAATACAATTCCTTGTATCACCATCATGAGCCACATCTAATCCCTAGCATCTAGATATGTATTCCATAAAGTATTCAAGTGTATTTGAATCAAACCATCTTTCTAACTTTCAATACTTCCAAATTACTTGCTACCTTAAGCAAGGGTAAGGTTTTATTAGTTCTAGGCCTCTGATACTATATTCAATTCTCATGCTAACAATCTACACTAGCTCTAGCATATAGGAATAACCTATCTACCTATCCTACTAAGGGTAACCGTCTTCAAAAATTTATATCCAGTATATCTTCTTCTGCCTTGACAAGGATCTGCTTCTGGAGGAAACACCACGCATGAACGTCCACCTCTCTGAAATATGGAGAGATAATAAATAATAATAAATATGTCGAAGGGATTAAACGAGTACAATTATGAAGTCCAAGGGCGATAATCAAATGCTAAGAAATTTTCAAATCAGTTGTGGATTGAGATACCAATACTGCTAATCCTGATTACTGGCTCGCTCGGTACTGAAAAGTAACCGAAACGATTTAATCAGACCTGCATGGGCCACCACAAAAATATGTAATGCTCCAGTCCTAAAATACGTAGGACTAGAAATACATAACATGCCAGCTGCGCATTCGACCAGACTCTGGTCTGACTCGAATACGTATAAGCTGTATAATAATGATAATTATCTAAGAATACTGAAAATATCTATGTCTCAATCCACATAAAGAACAAAATATCAAAAATGAACTAAATGTGTTAAAGTCGGCCGCCAGTAACACATAAGCTCGAATAGACTCGAGAAATGAATATGAGTCTATAAAACTAGGCTACATCCGCAGATGAATAAATAATATGAATAATAACCATAACTCCGGAAGAACTGATATAAGTACCTGGAACCAATGCCTGCAAGACAAAGAAACACACATCAGCAACTCCGGGCAGACTTCACAACGGTCTATGCTGCAAAACTGACAAGGGACCAGGTCCTCAGAGGGACGTAACAAGTTACAAGAAACAACATGCCAAAGTAAAATAGTATAATACCACATACTCAAGGGTAAACTACTGTAACCATCTAAGTGATATGCATGTGAGGACATCACTCGTACTCAGGATAAAACTACTACAGGCTCTGTGTCGGGGAGCCCATAGCAACAAGTAATATCTCGAAGGGCCAGTAAATGTGCCAAAGATCTGAGACAGAGTCTAAGGCACCTCCAGTAATGTAGTATATATATATATATATATATATATATATATATATATATATATATATATATATATATATATATATATATATAATCAGCCTGTAGTATGGTATGTCTCTCCTCACCCAATGTAACCTCACATCTCATGTCCACGACGTCTCATGTCCATAACACGCAAGATCATGACCTCTAACTAGTACAACGAGTCATAATGATATCTATGTATATGCAAGTCTCATATCACGAATTATGTAAGCCTATACAGAATCACCATGAATTATTCAAAAAATATTCGGTCACATAAAATAGTGTTAAGTGTCCTATGGTATGACGTACTTGGTAAAGCAAGCACGTAAAAATATGATTGTGGTATCAACTCTCTAAATGACGTTACACGACTCCGCGTACGGCGTCGACACCCGAATCTTGTTCGGACGCTAAGCAAGGTCTCATGGTCCTAGGTGAATAGGTACATCATAAGAGTATATATATATATATATATATATATATATATATATATATATATATATATATATATATAAAGAACACCAGCACATAATATCACATAATCTACTGCAAGTTGGCAATGTACACTTGCCTGGGTTCTGAACTCCGTCAACTACTCCTGTAGAAGTGGAATCTCCAAGTTCGCCTCTGGATGCTCTAACAAACATCACCATAGCTCTCAGAATACTTGAAATAGGTAGGATTGACTATCCATAAGTCCAATTTGGACACAGGGGCAGAATTGACAGTTTTTAGTCAAAGTGGGGTCCACAACTGACCCACTTCGCACCAAAAAATATGTTAGATATAAAGTTCTCCAAATTTGTCAAATTTACTGTCTACTAGTCGAGAACGATAAGACAAACCAAACAGAACTTTCAGAACTGAATTCCGATGAGCCGGTCACGAAATTGCTCGTCAAGTGGAACCATAGGACCCGCAAAATGGTGTTTCGTCAACGTTTTCAGAATCGAACCAAACATGGGTCACAGGAACAGCGTAATGCTGCAAATCCGATGGCGCAAGTTTCGTTGCGAAATGACAAACACACAAAATTATGATGAGTGTCAGAACATGCCGATACGGTATTTTTTTATGGATACACGTTGATTACGGTGTGCACGCACATCCAAATCAGCTTTCGCGAAATCCCACATATCTGTGTTGACGATACGCGCCTTTCGGTACAATTTGCACACGATAAAGTCTTCTCGTTTAGCGAGACGCACCCCGTATCGAGAAAATTCAGATTTAATAAACCAAGTTTTTGACGAATTTTAACAACAAATAAATCACAACATACATCTAATTAAAAGAAAGTGTTTAAAGGGATTAAAATTAGGTTATGTTGTCTAAATTATTGTTCAAGCAGAATTTTATTATCGCATGCCGTTATGGAGATAACGGAACTCAAACATGCGTACTTGGAACAGTTTCTGTTCTCACAACTAGGTCATTTTTTTCCTGTTTTGAGTCACGATTTGCGATCGACACAGGACACGATAAGCTAAACTATTTATACAGGGTTCAAGGGGGTTAAGTGTTCTTCACATAGGATTCAACGGGTCACTGTTTGGACTACTGTGCAGGGAGATACAGGGGCGAGAAGAAGAGTACCTCGTATCGCTATGCTGCTCGGGATTCTGGCGGGCTGTCTTCGCGGCGGCGATCAGCGGCGGTCGGTGGCGTGCTTCGGAGGTAGGGGAGTTGATGGTGGTCTATTCTCTGCTATTGGCGAGGTTATATAGGGTGAAGGGGAGGGAGTTACAAGGAGATGAAGGGAGCGATCATCGTCGGTTTTGGGGAGGGGAACTGAGGGGGTTAGGGGGTTACTGTAGCAGTAGGTTGGGGGGTTACGGGTGTGAGTTTTTGGGTTCGGGTTTAGGGTTCAGGGTATGGGTTGGTTGCAGGTTTCGGGTCCGGGTACTGTATCGGGGGTGTGTGGGTTGGTTCGGTTTTAGGTTTGGGTTGGGTTGGTTTGGGTTTAATAATTAATATAATTAACCAAATATATATATATATATGGCCATTAAAAATTGGTTGGAACCCCAAATAAATTCTAGAAAAACTACAATATTCTAATATTAGTCGTACACCCAAAAATATATTTTTTGTACTATATTTGTAATTAATTAATTATAAAAAATTATCTATCCTTGAATTTACATTATTCTAGTTAACTAAAATTACTGAAAATTACTCCTTAAATCTCAATAATTACATAATACCAATATTAATAAAAATTTAAAATTTAAATCTAAAAATCAGGGGTTTACAGTTCTAGACGATTTTTGTCAAAAATGGGAGGTCCTTACATTATCGTAAAGCAGTGGAGTGCACTCTTAAATATGACAAATAAAGTGGGGGCACAGTCAAAATTTTTCTAAAAAATTTATAAGATTTTTTTAAGTAGAAACGTTTCTTAAATTTTTTTTCTCTCATATTAATTAATTTTGGGTCTTATTTTCAAAGTAAATTATTAAATTGACCATTTTTATTTCTGTCGCATCGGATAGAAATTGAGAACTATTTGAGAACTTTTTTTGGATGTAATTTCTATATAGAAATTAGGGGCATTTTTTTTAAACCCCAGAATTAATTCTAAAATTATGCCAATTAGAATAAAAAATTCTTTCAGGTATAAACTCAATTTTAGAAATTCCCATGAGATAGCCTAACATTTCCAAGTAATGCAATGCTTTTGTAATTGAAGAGTGTGAGGCTATTTGGAATATAGAAGCTCATTTTCTACACTAGTAAGGTTCAATTGGAGATCCATGATAGTCCTAATCTATTTTAGTCTTTAAAAATAATAAAAATTGAGGTCTTGTTTGGTTTGCGAAAAGTAAAGAAAAAAATAATAATTCTTTACTCTTTTCTTTCATTTGAGAAATTGTAATTTTTACCAAATTTTTTTTCTGTTTTTGAAAAAGCTAAAAAAAATGAAGAAAAACTGAATTCTTAAAGATGGAAAAGTAAATACTTTGGTGGATTGGGGGAACCATTTTCTCCTTTATTTTTTTATTTGGGAATCATTTTCCTTTCAGGAATGACTTTAATTTTCTAAAACTATGATTTTGCGAACCAAATGTGACCTCAAAGAGAAATAGTAAAAATGTACTCCCAACCCATTTTCTATTATTTTTACATGATCCCAACACATTCCAGATTAAATTTTGTTATAAATTTATGTCCTAAGTTGTAATTTTTCAGTTCCCATCGATTGGAGATGCTAGCTAAGTACTTACTAACACAGAATTTAATGTTTAATTCTAGATTTAAGCTAATTTTTGGATCCATTAAAATAAAAGAGTTCATTTGGAAAATCCAGTCAACAAATCTCATTTTTAATATATTCCTTGGGTATATTAAAAAAATAATATATATATATATATATATATATATATATATATATATATATATATATATATATATATATATATATATGAGGAGGGATCCGCATCTCCGATTTTTTGCATCCCCAAACATCTTCATATTATCAACCTTTGGATGCTTGTTAAAGTCATCTAATCTTAACCATTTGTTTCAATGGTTTAAACCAACGGTTAAGATTAGATGACTTAAACACGATCTAACGGTTATAAACATGGAAATGTTTGCTCCCTCTCTCTCTCTCTCTCTCTCTCTCTCTCTCTCTCTCTCTCTATATATATATATATATATATATATAATTTTTTTTTTTTGAAAAAAAAATATATTTGTCATATCTTTGAAGGAAATTGACTAATACATTTGACTATATCTTTGAAGAAGATTGGCTTTGACCATATCTTTAAAGAAAATTGACTTTGACCTTTGACCATATCTTTAAAAAATAAGATTGAATTGTTATTCCTACGTAATGTTGGATTTGACTATATCTTTAAAGAATAAGATTGTATTTCTATTGCTACATTATGTTGGATTTTCATGTATAGACATATGGTATGCTATATAAAAGGGCCAAATGATTCTCTTTGAGACATCTCAAATTGTGCTCAATGATTGTTTAATAAGTTCGACATAAGAGAGCAAAAAGTAGTTGAATAAGTTAAACACAAAAGTTTTGAGAGAGTTTTTTTTTTTCATATACAACTCCGGTTCAAGTCACACTACGTTTCCCAACAAGTGGTATCAGAGTCCAATGTTACAGGGTTGTTTTGGACGACTCGAATTTGTTCGAGATAGATAGTGCTGAATATTCATGCGTATAATCGGATTATACGGGCTCTTCTCAAGGTGGAGTAGGAGCATCCTCTATAAGGTGGTTTGAAGGCGGATCAAACCTAAGGTCAGAGGCAACTACATGAATTGGCTTCCAAGGTGGAGCAGGACGTTGTGGTTGGCACACAATGATAGTGTGGATGAACATGTTGGCTTGGTTCTGTGGTCGAACGGATTGAGATAACAATATGTTGGATCTTCTAGGTGCTCGACTGGCGGGGCCGCGGGAACGAGCAAAAAGTAGTCATGGATGTGCTAAGGTTGTTCGGCTAACGAAAACGAATTAAGGGAGAGATTGTTGGATTATCTCGTTTTCGGTTGAGCGCTCAAAGGGGATGATAATGGAGTTGATAATTTAGTTCCACATCGGATAAGAAGTTGGATGATGAGATGTAGATAATTGAAATTGATTCAGGTTTTACATGTGAATTCTCTTTTAAGATATATGGAGTCAATCTAATATCATACCTCATGGATCAACTCCAATTTAGATCACATCGCGTATCCAACAATATCCTTAGGGTTAAGTGATTTTGGATAAAAGGAAAAAAAAAGAAAAAAAAAAAAAAGACAAGGATAGATTTGAGACACGATCCATGAAATGATATTGTGGAAAAAGAAAAAGAAAAGGAAAAGCATGCGCCACATGTCCGGTTTGCTTTCAGAAAGAAGGTCCTCGGTTCTATTCAGTGCTTGCTTTAATAAAAAGATTAAATTGGTTTTAAGCAATAAAGTAGCCTTTTTGACCAATTTGTTGTCTTATGTCACACTTTACTTTTCAATTACCTCATATAAATATCTTTAGTTGGGACTAAAATTTATTTTAATTTAGTAAATTATTCGGTGGAGTCCAAATTTTTTTTTTAAATTTCAATTGCAGATAATTGTCATAGTATCTAACTAGGGGTGAGCAATTCTCGGTTTTTTACCGAAAATCGAACCGGACCGGACCGAAATTGAAATTCGGTTCGATTTTTAATCAACCGGTTCGGATTTCGATTTTATCCTTTGATTAATTTCGGTTTTCGGATCGGTTTTCGGTTTTGGATTCCGAAATCCGAACCGAACCGAAAACCGAATCACTACATTATAAAAGAAAAAAAATTGGTTTTTATGAATTTGGTATACACTCACCACTTGGTATAAAATTAGTTTATTGTTATTTTTGGTACACAATTTTGGTTTTTCTCAGTTAGGTTTGATTTTTTTTTGGTTTTTATGAATTTGGTATACACTCACCACTTGGACCTAAAAAATCGAACCGACCGAGAACCGAACCGATTTAATTCGGTTCGGATTTTTTCGGTCTTTACAAATTCGATTCGATTTACGGTTTTGCAAAAAGCAATTTTCGATTCAGTCGGTTTTTAGATATTCGGTTCAGTTTGAACCGAATCGAACCGTTGCTCACCCCTATATCTAACAACTTTAAAAACTGTCTTTTTCGAATCATGGGTTGAAGAACCCAAGAGTTTGAACTTTTGGTAGGAGAAGACTACAGTTTTGTTTTTGTGGAATAGCATACATTGGACAATAAAATGATTCTTACATTTAAAATAAATAAATAATTAGTTGAGTTTTTTTTTTTTTTTGAAAACAAACTATATTCATAATCAGAAGACAGTAATATCAGAAACTCTATTACAAGTAGATGCATCAGTCGCAAGCAGTTGTCTGCCACTGCATACCCACAACGTGGAGTGAAGGAGAATGAGCATTTTTTTTTCTTAGTAAAATATTAATTTCAATGTTCAATCAATCACTCATCTCCTAATTTCTTTGCCAATTCCTCGATTATTATCAAAAAAAATTAATTAAGAATCTGATCACCATTTGTAAACCAAGACTGTGTATAGCTTTATATTTTTTTTTCTACTTTTTTTCCTACTTTTTTGTTCATAAAAAATAGAATGTATAATATTGTTCTTTCATTGGCTTGTTGGGCCTAATAGTTATTTTAATATAAATCTTTGGAAAAAATAGAGATACTTGACAATTAGTTTCCTCTAAAATAATTGTCTTTCTTCTTAAACTAATAATGCTTGGATCCCGTGTCACTCTTCGTTCTCGATATACTAATTTGTACGTGTATTTATTTATGTATAATGTATTTCGTATTTTCTGTATTCCGTATCAATAGGGTATCCTGCACGTGGTACAAGTATACATATCCACCAGTGAGCTCATATATCTTGTTATTGGATTTTCTCGATAGTTTCGAGAGCCGTGCGGACAGACCGTTCGTAGAGTGATCGATAGAAATAAATTGATTAACTGACTTATGCAACTATATTAGGATTTCTGGTTTTATACAAGATGATTATGCAGGAGACTACCCTGGACTCATATGATATCCATTGGTATTGTTATAGACCTGTACTAGGTCACGTGCGTAGAATGGAGAACCATTAAAATACCTAAAATAGAAAAATATCCATCAAACCGGCATACCGTTGATATACGCGGCATACCGTCGGGCTACTAGTCGCCAAGTCAGCGGAGGTGACTTGGTCCTCCTATTTATCCATTGTCTATTATGCTTGTTTGGAGGGCTATGATTGGCCTTTGGGGGCACGGATTGGTGAGGTGTCGCCATCCCATTGGCTCTCCTCTTCCCCCCTCTCTATATTAACCCCACCCCTCTCTCTCTCTCTCTCTCTTCATTTTCTTATCTCCTTCTTGCTTTGGGCTGAACCTAGGGGCTTAGATCTCGAGATCTAAGTGTACGATTTTTTAATCCCCCTTTGTGGTGGAGTAGAATCTAACCTAGGCATGTATATCTTGCTAGAGTAATCGAAACCATATTTTTATTGTATTTTTATCTCATATATATTATGTTACTTAGTTTTATCCAAAACATATTTATTTAGATTTTTTTTTCATGATTTGGTTTAACCTAGATCTTGACTTCTATGTCGTATCGTGTGATACCATGGTGAAAACTAGGTATCAATGGCGATACCCAGATTTTTATCATCAAAACTAGTCATGAATATTGTAGGAGACCCATCCTAGCATTGGAACTTGCTAGAATTGAAATAGGTGAAATTGAGACTTAATTTTTGTCCCAAAAAACTCATTTTCGTTCTATTTCTAAGCACAAATTGTGCATGTGACATACCGTCGGTATAACGATGCCGATATACCAGCCATATCGATTTGTGTGTGATTTTATGTTATTATTAGTTCTACGACTGGGTAGTACTTTTCTAGCATACCGTCGGTATAACGCTACTGGTATACTGACAGTATACCACCACGTGGAGTGGTTTTCCAATTCTGACTTGATTTTAAGATTCTTCGGTATACCGTTGGTACATCCCCACTAGTGTACCACCGGTATAGAGGTTTGATGCTATGTTCCATTTTTTTTAGATTTCGTGTACCAAATTATGGTACGAGTGTCTAGTTCTTCCCATATACCGCCTTAGTGATTTTCTACTGTATTTTAGTTTTAGTACATGTTGAGTGCGAGCCTTGTATAGGAGATACCTATTGTTATATCCCGAGAGTTAAAAATTTAATGATTAATAGTTTGTGATCATTGTTCGATGGATTCTCGTGAGTCATAGGGCCTAGTATTGTTCGTTCATGTTGACTATCATAGTGTCTAATGATAGTTTTCATGGCCTGATATATATGATACATCATGGATCGATGAACTGTTGATAGATATATTTGATTGATTGACTGCCTGATTGTCCCTTTTTCTTACAAGACTACTTATATTCGTGCTATAATTATTACCTTATCCTTTGTGGTACTGGCCCTATTATCGCATTGAGGTTCTCATGTTCACTGGTGCACTGAGGTGCGACTCATGTTATTCATGTGCACCGAGGTGCTATATCCTGTACCAATTATATTATAGTATATCTTGTTATTTACTGCACGGGTACTCTCGTAGTTGGTCAGTGATCGTAGCGTTGCTAGTATATGATCTATGCATTGAATGTTGAAGTATACGCTCAGGATGAATCTAGATTTGAACCTTCAAGAATTATACGGATCCACACCCAATGTACCCATACTATGGTGCGATATTTAGGAAGGATGATCGTGTGTCCATGGTACAGGATCCTACATAAACTTATGGCTAATTAGGTAACTTAAAAGTTGTATATTCATTGGGAGGAAAAAGGATCCCGAAACCGTGTATTGCTGGCCATCCATCGGATATTATGGCATTATACATTTTAGTGGAGTGTAGTATCCGACTTTATATTACTGTTACCGACCTAATGTCTACCCTATAGGAGTACTGGAATTCTTACTAGTTTACTGTTACCGACCCTATTACCGATCTGGTGACTACCCAAGGGGTAGCACCATGGATTGTTACTGCTTATTCATAGTTATGTGGTTGGCCAGTCCTATTTAAACATTATACGATTTGAGGATCACAATATTGCATTTTCGTGGTGACACATATTTTCATCTAGCAAGTCGTATGAATTGATTGACCGCTTTATCTTGCTCATTTGTGTTGATATTATATTACCTGCCAATAGCCTAAGGATGTAGCCAGTCTTGGTGTAATGGTTCAACCCTTGTGCTTATTTGGTGTAGGGTTGGGCTATTGCTCGACGATAGGCTATAGACCTCAACTACGACACATGTTCCTATTTACTGCTATTGTTTAGGTTTTATTTCGTTCGCTCGTATTTTTTGTGGTGCTTTCGATTAGGGACCTGACCCCTCTGGTTTTGTTTGGCCAGATCTGGTACCGGAGCTCGATGATCTAGCATATTTTATCCTAGATGACACATAACCGGTAACCCATGCCAACGTTGATCTGTTTATATAACCACCTAGAATTGAGAGAAATATTTTTGTCATTTCATTATTATGTAATATTTATATAGTCATAATTATATTAGTATTAGTTAGTATGCTAGCTAACTAGAATTTTTTAAGTGTTAGTTAGAGTTAGTGTAAATTGATGTTAGCTAATGACTTAGTTATTTAGAACTAATTAAGTTAGAGCATGGATAGAATATTCCTCCTATTTATTAATTAGGTTCCTCCCTCAACAAAAGATCATATTCATGACAACTTCTAGAACCAATTAGAAAATGGAGAGGGGCTTTCAAGATATTTCATTTTAACCTAATGACCTAATAGGGGACGACCCTAAATAAGAGATTAATCCCTCATTAGTTCATCACTCATTAGCCTCCTTCTTCCCAAAGTGACTTTATCCCCAAATTCATCAAACCCCTACCCATTTCCCTAATCAAATCCACTCATTCTTATCCATTCCAATTCCCACGGAGGTCTAAAGGCATTGGAGTGTGAGGACATTGGAGAGGAGCTTAGCTAGGAGAGAATGTGTCAACAACCTTTCATTGTGTCCATTGGAGGAGTTTTATTGGGATCGAACTTCCAATAGATAATTTTTCTATCATCACACCAATTTCTATGTTAGATTATCATTTTGAGCCTCTAAGAACCCACATATGGCTAGGTATAACCCAATATGTGATGGATTAGATTGATTTGGTATTTTTTTTGTATTAGTGTCCCATTGTGTCATTTCCCTTTTATTTGTATTAGAATATCTATTTCTAACTATATTCATGATATATTTTATCTATAATTTGTGTTCTATATGATTTTGGTGGTGTATCGTGGTGGTTGAGAGAGTATCACATGGGTATCATGAGTATCTTGTGTGTATCATAGTAGTGCATACCAAGTGTTTGATATTTGGATAGTGTGTGTGTGTGTGTGTATACACGTGTGTGTGCACTTAGTGTGTGGGGACTTGTGAGACTCGTCTCACTATTTTTCGTATTTGTATCTGGTATACGTATATTATTGCCGTATATTGCTTCATGTGTATTTTTAGATTTTGCATGATGAGTCACCCTTCCCTTGCCATATATAAACCCATTCTTTCTCTCATACTCATTCATTTGCTTTCTTTCTCTTTTTCTTCTTCCCTCTCCTCTTCCTTGGCCGAACCAGAGCCCCCCCCCCAGTCGTGAGCTTTCATCCTTGGGTAGTAGTGGTAGTAGTGGGTTTAGGCAAGTACATCTTGCCAAAGAGGAAGAACTTGCACTATTGCACTTAATTAGTTTTTTGCATTTTATTAGTCTATAATATGTTATATGAACTTCTCTATATGTTTAGTTCTTGGTATTTTTGGTTTTGAAGTCTTGGTTGGAGTAGATCTAAGTTTTTAGTTTGGAGCTTCCATGAGTTTTACTTGGTTTTTGATCTCTTAAAACTTAATGTCTTTCAAAACTAGTTGTTCTATGTTGAAGAGCATTCAATTTCAAGTAATTTAGAACTTTACTTCAATGAATTTGGACTTAAAATGAGAATGTTATGGAGAAAACAAGTTTTCATGAAAACTTAAAATTTTTATGGCTGAACTTGCTATTTGGGATGATGAAGATTCCATGTGGCACGAACTCTTGCCGCATATACTTGCAACATGCACCCATCTTGTTGGGCGCCTGACTGATTTACACTTGAGTGTTCTGGAACTAAGTACTTGAAAGAGTCAAGTGGCAGAACTCCTTATGTCCAAACTCATTTGGGGGAATGAAACATCTATGCGGCCAAACATCTATGCAGCAATGTGTGTATGCGGCTCGGATGCATGCGCCCCTTTCTTGTACACGCATATCCCTGCACCGCTTAGGCACGCATTTTTATGACTTTGTCTTTTCTTTTGACACACATTTATTGGCCAGTCGCGTCGGTCACTTCCCTGACACGACCAGTCACATCGGTCATTTCTCTGACGTAAATTTATGAACCGTTTACTCAAACACTTTAACCGATGAGTGGACTTTGTGCATAGCATGCAGCCAACTTCTTGCATGCGGCCAGCCCCTTGCATGCGGCCAGCTCCTTGTCTGCGCCTGATTATTCCATGCGCCTATAGCACTTGTAGTAGCATAACTTCTTCTGATATATTGTGTGTGTTTTAATTGCTTCCCTTGTGTGGCCTATGTTGTTAATTTCTGCCAATGCTAGTTTTCTCAAAAAAAAAAAATTACAACCCGATTGTGATAACTTACCTTAACATAGAATTTCCCTGAACATAGATTGTAGATATGTTGTTAATCATGAACTCCTGGTACCAGACTTGTACGGATATTCCTGATAAGTGACTCGACGAAGCGCACTCCTGACATGCTAGAATTTCCTGAACTGCATTCTTTGAAACGATAAGATGACTTCTCATGGTTGATTGCTTGTCCATGTCCTGAATGTACTCGTCAAGCTACTGTCCTATCTTGCATCATATTTAAGGCAAATTCCTGAACACCACGGTCAGGAATCATTGATAACTTGTCTAAGTTAATGACTAGAATAATAATCTACAAAGCATCTAGAGATATTTTTTTGGCGACATATAATCCCGGTATCCCAGCGACACCTGATGGATTTGGAGCTCTCCATCGTGAGGGGCACACTTCCAGCACACCATCGAGTATTGCATTACCTGTAAAATATTATACCTGATTTAATCTATGTTATGTATCCTTATGCCTGGATAACCTAGATAGTCTACATGGCATGTGGCTGTATGAAATCTCAATATACATATGTTAGTAATTAGGGCTGTGATAACCTTAGTTAGCTAATGGAAGTAAGCTGTAGGACATGATTGTCCGTGATTGCTTGATTTCTAGTCTAGTCCTGTCATGATTTATCTAGCAACTGATCCGGAAACCGAGCTTGAGTACTGATTCCAGGTATTCTTGATTTTACTCCAGAACTGTTTAACTAAGAATTTTAAAAACCGGACCGGATCGGCCGGTTCAACCGGTTGACCTGTGAACCGGTCACTTTTCCGGTCTGGTTCAATATTGACCTACTAGTTTTTTAAAATTCTACTATAAATGATTTTTTAAAAATCAGTGTTTATAAGGAATTAAACTTGGGCCACTTAGATTAACCCAGTAGTTGAACCGGTTTGACCCGACCCAGTGCCTTGGTCGCGTCGATCTTCGGTCCAGTTTTTAAAATACTGGTTTAATTGTTAGATTAACCTATTGCATCTATTTACTGATTTCTTATGCTATTTCTTAACTGATTTTTTTGCATGCTGGTTTTAGTTCCTAAGTTGGCTTCCTTGTGGTACTTTGCTGTTTTGGGGTCTGTCTCCGCTCTCCAGTATTCTGGTTCTCGGGTATGACATGACCTGTTGTTAGAGCCTTGAGTAATGGGTTAGTTGGTTGTGAGTATCATATTGAATATGAGCTTAGTCTGTGCACAGTGTGCAGTAACTAGTGTGTGTGTGTGTGTGCAGTCAGTGCACAATGAGGAGTGTATACTAAGTAGGGTTGGTATCAATAGGATGTTAGCAGCTAGGTAAGGTGTAAGGTGACTGATACATAATTGTATCAGTGAGTGTGTTATATGTGTGGGGATGGGATTAGCAATAGGAAGTGTCCTAGTATCATGTGATGTTAAGCTAGTATGTGGTACCTATTGTAACTTGGTAATCAGATCCTAGTATCAAGGGGATACTAGTGTATGAGTATTAAGATACCTAGACTTGGGTGTGTTGATATTCAAGTATCAGTGTATAGTTTAGTGAGTGTGATGTGAGGGGGGTAGTGTAGGTGTGATACCTTGAGGGTATATGCAAGTATCAAGGTATTAGATACTAGGTGATATACTAAGATACTATAGGATACTAGTGTTTTGAATATATATATATACATATATATATGGCATCCCCATGTTATGAACCGTTGGATCTTGTTTAAGTCATCTAATCTTATCAATGGTTCAAAGCAACGTTAATATTAGATAACTTAAACAAGATCCAACGGTTGTAAACATGGGGATACTTATATATATATATATATATATATATATATATATATATATATATATATATATATATATATATATATATATATATATATATATATATATATGTCTAAACTAACTAGTATGACCTAGAAACCTAGAATTATCAAGGTATTAGCTAGTATAGCTATATAGATCAACTAGATAGGTAAATTGAAACCCAAAATTAGGAATATACATAGTTTAACCCCAACGATATAGTTTTGGCCTAAAATCCTAGAATGAGACTAGTTAAGCATGTTTATGATCCCAAATCACCTATTTGACATGAAAATTCATATATAGGTCTTCGAGGCTCCGATATAGACATTGTTTGATATTTTCAGCACATGACCACAGGCGAGTACATTCTCTGATAGTTTTACTTACTTGATGATTACTATGATACATATTTTAGTAGTATTATACTTGATTCCTGGCACAATGGTGCACGGATTGATATATCATGGATCTTCGTCATGAGATGTTGCTTTCATATTATTTCTGTGCATGTTATCCCTATTAATGTTATCCCTGTGCTGGTATTTAGACTTGCCTTATAATTCCTGTGTTGTGACGTGTCATGGTTTGGATCCATTATACTAGTCGAGGGTGGGGAAGTGCTAGTTAGATATGTGATCATACTCTTCCCGTGTATGCGTAGACCCTGTGAGTGTTAATCATACACCTCACGTATGATTAGTCAGGCCAGTAGACCCTGTGCAAGTTTCCAAGCCGATCACATATCGAAGATAGTATTTTAAAACACTATTTAGTTACAGTTCTTTCCTATTTCTTTGCTTATATATGCTGATGATACCATGTAGCTCTTATCTACATGTTCTTCTTACTTGCCATGCCATACTCTCAGTTTACTTTTTTTATCATGTATTATATTTATTCTTACTATTTTATAGTCTTTATCATTTAAATGGAACTGCTGTTAGAGTTGTACTCGATCCATCATGACTGGATATATTTTTAAAGGACTGCCTTGAGGACTGATATCCTACTTACTATGGACCTCAGGATGTTGTGGGTACAGAGTTAGACCCTGTGGCTCAGGAGGAGTAGGTGTCAGCTGAGGGAGACGACCATGTAGTGACTATTTAGTTAGCTAGCTAGACTTTATATTTGGTACTGGATTTGTCTCTAGAGACTAGTTTATATCATTTGGATGTTATATTTGAGATTTAGACTTGTTAGTGAATGTCATTATTGATTTAGACTTGTGACTTGGATATTCCTATATCTTTATATCATTATAGTGCTTTATCTTCCTTATAGATCTTGTGATTGGATATTGCCATTATTATATCATTGTCCTCCTTATGGAGTTGAGATATTATTGCATGTATTATGATTTAGATATTGTTGATCTAGACAACGTTATACCACCGATGCTGCAGCATAGGCTGGACGTATCCACGTACTCTTGCCCGATCATCCGGGTGCGGATAATGACAGTTTAATAGATATTTTGGTTTTATATACAGATATGTTTCTATAACTTAGTTTTATATAAGTATTTAAGTTTTATCTTAAACAAATGAATAAACTAATAGGTAAAAAGTAATTAATATGTTTAAGAATTATAATGGGTGTATAACTTAAAATATTGGTAGAAATTTATATAAATTAATAATCACTTTGGGATTGTCTAGGCTTGACCAGAACATGGTATAGTTTAGCTTCAGTGCAACATTAGACCTCAAGTAAGTATATATTGCCTAATTGATTACAATATTTGCATGCTTGTCTATTTCTTCGGTCATTCTATTGTCATATGGTTACTCATATCTCCTACTTCTTTTCTTTTAGTCTTGTTACACTTATTACCAGTTGACACACACTAGGTTAAGAAACAGATTCTTATTGCATGCATCTTGCTTGTTTTATTGAGTTGCTTGTATAGTTGTTTTCGATTGTCATGATAGACTTGACATATTTAGTTTATTGGGTGGGGATGACAGTCATTGGGTGCTTGGGTTATGTTTGAACGTGTTTGTATTTGCTAGTGCCTCGTGCCGAGCATTACACGATGAGTTTTTGCTAGTGCCTCGAGACGAGCACTACCCGATAATTTGTTTTTTGCTAGCGACTCGCTTGAGCGCTACCCATGTACTCGAGTCGGTCAGCCCTGTAAGCCCCTAATTTTTCAAAAAATATTAAAATTAATTTTTTTGCAATTTTCTGGGAATTTTTTGAAATTAAAATCAGGGTTTTGAATTATTACATGATTTTTAATTGATATTAAACAACATTAAAATATTGTGAAAATAATATTTTTGGGTGTAAAATGGAAAACTGGACTTAGGACAATTTTTCTGGAATTTATTGGACCCCGGACCTATTTTTAATTACCTAAAAACTATTTAACTATTTATTATTATTATTATTACTATTTATTATTATTATTATTATTATTATTATTATTATTATTATTATTATTATTATTATTGGGCCGGGCCGGCCCAGTGGGCCGAGCCCAGCATCCAGCCCGCCAATTTTCGGCCCAGCCTTTCCCTTACCGGGTCGGGTCGGGTCTGCCCAGACCCGACCCGCCGCCCACTGACCCGCTCTCCAGCCCTCTCTCCGCCTGAACCGCTCCCCTCCGCATCTGACGCCGCCGCCGCGCCACGCAGCCACCGCCTCCGCGCTGCCCGCGGCCACGCGCCCTCGCCTCCGCACTGGGCGCCGCCTCCCTCGGCCCGTACCACCACCTCCTCTCCCTTTAAATACCACGCCGGCCGACCCCTCCCCCTCGACTCACCGCCCCAGCCCCTCCCCGTCGACGCCACCGCCGCGCCGCCGCCTGAGCCCCCAGCTCCGCCCTGCCCAGCCTCCTCCTCCTCCATCCTCTCCGTCCTCCGCCCTCCCCGACGACTCCGGCACCCCTCAGCAGCTACAGCAGCCGTCCCCGCCAGCCACGGCGCCGCCCGACCGCCGCGCCTCCGCCCCGCTCTCCGGCGAGCCACCCTCGGCCTCCCAGCACGTCGCCGGCCAACGCTCCGCCGTCTACGGCCGATTTCCCCTAAACCCTAACCCTAATTCCTTCCCTGTGTCCGACACGAGTCGGACACGTGTCGGACACATTTCGACCCCGGTTTTCGGGTCCCCTTCAGGTGCGTATAACTTTTTGTTCGTAGCTCCGTTTTCAATTCCGCAAATTGCTTTGTGAAGCCTGTATGACCCTCTCGGTGCCCGGACAAACCGCTCGGGGCATCGCGTCCTGTGGTGATCGCACACCGCGATCCAAAAACAGGAAAAACCAGACCCTGTCTCACCCCGGAACTGAGTACGTCCCGCCAAACGGGACGACTTGGTCACGTGCGGTCTTCACAGATACGTGCGCGTCGTCGATACGGACGTGTGAGATTTCGCGAAAGTTGATTCGGGTGTGCGTGCACACCGGAATCAACGCGTATCCGCGGACATCGCCCCGTATTCGACTTTTCTGTAATTCGCCCTAACTTCGTGTACACCCGTCGGATCGAGACGAAACTTATGCCATTAGACTCGTAGCAATACGCTGGTCCTGTGTGTCAAGTTTGGTTCGATTCTGAGAACGTTGACGAAATCGCGTGTCGTGGGCCCCACAGGTCCCGCTCGACGGGCGATTTTGTGTTCGGCTTATCGGAATCCAAATCTGCAAGTTCCGTTGGGTTCGTATCAGCATTCCTGACCTGTTGACACTAAGTTTGGTGAATTTGGAGACCATTGACCCGGACACGTTTTTCGGTGCTTAGCGGGCCCACCGGCGGATCCCGTTTTGACCCGAAACTGCCGTTTTTGCCCTTGTCTCCAAATTGGACCCAAGGACAGGCGTTTCTAGCTATTTGACATCTTCTGAGCATGATGGTAATGTCTATTTCAGCTTTTGGGCTTATCTCTGGAATTTTTCCCCAAGAACCAAATTAATCAGATCCAAACAACAGGCAAGTACCTGCACTTCAAGTTAAATCTTTATATTGTGATAATTAATTCCCTGCTTTACTAGTACCCTTGATGATTACACCTAGTGTTAGAAATGCTGGATTTTCATGTCTTGAATATTGAAGTTCTTGTCTTATTTTTCATGTCGGGTGGGAGAATACTAGAAGGCATGTAGTTTACCCTTCCCCTTGTCATGTTTAATAGCTGTTGGTACGCGACTGTACCCCAGCCGGATCTCGATTTCTCCTGTTTAATAGCCGTTCATGACGGCCGGATTAGCCTTATAAACCCCTACATGCCAACTATGTATTCTAAAAACAAACACAAGTTCACACAGATAGTTTCTGGTCATGTTATATATCTTGCTGACTGTTGTAATTTCATTTCCTGTTTCATTTATTTCTGCTTTCTCATATTCCTGCTTACAGTTTTAACTCTGAGATAATGATGTTCTGTTATGCAGTTTCTTAACTTGATATTCAATATTTAATTGTCGTAAATATTTAGTTTAACCTTGTTGTGCACTGTGTACTTTGCTCCTTTCCTGACTGGATCTGTTGATTTAGGCGATGATGAGGCTCTTGCCCCTACTTATTATGGTCCCTATGAGGGGACTGATGATACCTATGAGGAGCCAGAACCCACCCAGGAGACCCCTGCTGCAGAGTAGCTAGTAGTAGCTATCTTTTATTTCTGTTTCTTATCTTATTAATCGGGTTTGTCCCCGATTTCATTTCGATTTCCTGTACTAAAATATTTGAATCTGTTGTCGTATTTATTTCAGTTGCAATCTTAAGTTTCTGTTCTCATTATTATCTTGCCTATGTTAATTGTGAATGAGCTAGTTAGTAAATATGAATTTGACCTAGACAGCATACTACCGCCGACTCTGCGGCGTAGGCTGGACGTACCCACGCACTCGTGCCCGAATTTCCGGGTGCGGGTCGTGACACGTTTTTATGGTGGCCCATACAGGTCCTATCCTTAAATAGGGTAATACCCTAGGACAGGGTATGGAATAAGATTGAGGATTCTAGGAAAAGCTCATTCACAGTATAGGGTCCTTATTTCAAATCTTGATATCATTTCTGCTCAATTTTTTCCTATCGCCTTTGATTTCCAAGTATTCTATTCTGATCTTCCTATCCCTTAATCTTTCAGAATGGTCCGACAAGGAACAAAGTAGGAGGCACATCAGAACCAACTGAGCAGAATGTGCCCGAGACTCTTGCACTCCCGCCGCCTCCATCTGTTCCGGCAGTTACTCTAGATGGGGCACAACTACTTGGAGTATTCCAGGGATTGGTGGAATCCCAGAAAGAACAAACTGCACTTCTGCGGACCAGCCTCTCAGAAGCTCTTAAGTCCCAGGAGTCGTCACTCAAGAGGCCAGGGAGTGCTAAAGACTTCAAGAATCTTAGACCCCTGGAATTCTACGGAACTGAGGGCATTCTCTATGCCGATGAGTGGATAGAGAATGTCGAGTGACTCCTGAAGACTGCTCGGGTCCCTGATGACCTCAAAGTGGAGTCCGCAAGCCTGCAACTGTTCGACATTGCTCGAACCTGGTTCAGAGATGAACCCCAACTATCTGCTCCTGACATCACCTGTGAGGACTTCAAGAGACTATTCAAGGAGAAATTCTACCCCGAAGTGGCTCGGGGAGCTCTCGAAAGCCAATTCGAGAGACTAGAACAAGGTAACCTGTCTGTTGATGAATATACTGCTGAATTTAGCAGGTTAAGCCATTTTGCGGAGTACATGGTTCGTACCCCGGAGGACAGAGCCCGTAGATTCAAGAAGGGGCTGTCTCCGGATATTCGCCTTGCTGTCACCACCAGCCGAGCTCGTATCTATGAAGAAATCCTGAGCGTGGCACAAGGCGTTGAGAGAGATATGGGACATAAACTGAAACGGGAGAGAGATACCGGAAATACGGGATCCAACAAACGCCCATTTCAACAACAACAACAGCAGAGGGCCCCGCAGCAAACTCAGCGTCCTTTCCCTCGAGCTCCAGCACCCCAACACCAGGCTCAAGGACAGAACCAACAAGCGGCTGCTTGTAACTTTTGCCAAAAACAAGGTCACACCTAGCAAGTTTATAGGAAGAGACTGGGTGCCTGTCTATATTGTGGATCAACAGAACATCAAGTGAGGGACTGCCCCACTGCTCCAGGACGCGGACAAGCTTACGTGATGACCATGGAGAACGCGCAAACTCTGGAAGCAGCCAATGCGCGTAAGTGATTCGTAGATACCTTTTCTAGTACTGTTTTCGTGCCTATTGGTTCGTGACCTCAGCCCCAACTTAGTAATTTTGAACTTGCTAAATAACCTAGTATGCTTTTAAATTTGATAACTGTAGAGATTTTTAGAGGCTTTTTGCTATTGTGCTTATTTTGTGTTATTCTGTGAACTTCAAATAAATTTGTACCTCTTTTCATCATCATCTAGCACACTTAATTTTGCTGAACTTGACTAATGCTGCTGTTTTATAGCCTAGTTTTGCAAGCTTACTCTTTATCGGGCTTGTTCATGACACATGTATTATTGAGGCCTGATCAACCCCACTAATACAAGTGTCTACTCAGAATCAGTGTACTACGGTCTGATCAACCTTAGTGCATTTTGATTCGCACTTCGCACGACTACTTTACGTGGATTGAGATATATAGTTGACTAGTATACTTGCCCCTAAATACGTCCGAGCATATCGTATCAGTTACATAACTGTACTAATACGAGCATGCGAATAAAATGATTACCAGAATAAAATCTCAATCCATAACCGCCTGACAATTCCCATTAGAATTTCTTAAACGCCTTGATCCCTATACCTCTGTTCTACCACCTCGCCCTTAAACTCTTTATTATTAATCCTCGTCTTCCCTTATTTCGGAAAGACAAAATCCTGTGTGGTATAAGTTGATTTGTATTACTAGACATATCCCTCAGACCGGACGAATTGATGATAACCTCTATGACTAAGGGAATACCATAGGTGATGTATTTTGTATTGCAGACTTAAAGATTCAATACCATGATTTATTAAGTTGAGACCTAGCCTCACTAGTTGTACAGCCTTAGCGGATATATGGGTAAAATTCTAAGTTGGGTAGCGACCGCAATGTCCACCTGAGAGAAACCCGTTAGACTAATCAAGTGAGTTTGGACAGAGAGAACCCTGCCATAATTTAAATTTCGAGGACGAAATTTTATAAGTTGGGTAGATTGTAAGTCCCTGATTTTTCAAAAAATATTAAAATTAGATTTTTCGCAATTTTCTGGAATTTTCTGAAATTAAAATCAGGATTTTGAATTATTACATAATTTTTAATTGATATTAAACAACATTAAAATATTATAAAAATAATATTTTTGGGTGTAAAATGGAAAACTGGACTTAGGACAATTTTTCTAGAATTTATTGGACCCCGGACCTATTTTTAATTACCTAAAAACTATTTAACTATTTATTATTATTATTATTACTATTTATTATTATTATTATTATTATTATTATTATTATTATTATTATTATTATTATTATTATTATTATTGGGCCGGCCCGGCCCAGTGGGCCGAGCCCAGCATCCAGCCCGCCAATTTTCGGCCCAGCCTTTCCCTTACCGGGTCGGGTCGGGTCTGCCCAGACCCGACCCGCCGCTCCCCGACCCGCTCCCCAGCCCTCTCTCCGCCTGAACCGCTCCCCTCCGCATCCGGCGCCGCCGCCGCGCCACGCAGCCATCGCCTCCGCGCTGCCCGCGGCCACGCGCCCTCGCCTCCGCGCTGGGCGCCGCCTCCCTCGGCCCGTACCACCACCTCCTCTCCCTTTAAATACCACGCCGGCCGACCCCCCCTCGACTCACCGCCCTAGCCCCTCCCCGTCGACGCCACCGCCGCGCCGCCGCCTGAGCCCCCAGCTCCGCCCTGCCCAGCCTCCTCCTCCTCCTTCCTCTCCGTCCTCCGCCCTCCCCGACGACTCCGGCTCCCCTCAGCAGCTACAGCAGCCGTCCCCGCCAGCCACGGCGCCGTCCGACCGCCGCGCCTCCGCCCCGCTCTCCGGCGAGCCGCCCTCGGCCTCCCAGCACGCCGACGGCCAACGCTCCGCCGTCTACGGCCGGTTTCCCCTAAACCCTAACCCTAATTCCTTCCCTGTGTCCGACACGAGTCGGACGCGTGTCGGACATATTTCGACCCCGGTTTTTGGGTCCCCTTCAGGTGCGTGTAGTTTTTTGTTCGTAGCTCCGTTTTCAATTCCGCAAATTGCGTTGTAAAGCCTGTATGACCCTCTCGGTGTCCGGACAAACCGCTCGGGGCATCGCGTCCTGTGGTGATCGCACACCGCGATCCAAAAACAGGAAAAACCAGACCCTGTCTCACCCCGGAACTGAGTACGCTCCGCCAAACGGGATGACTTGGTCACGTGCGGTCTTCACAGATACGTGCGCGTCGTCGATACGGACGTGTGAGATTTCGCGAAAGCTGATTCGGGTGTGCGTGCACACCGGAATCAACGCGTATCCGCGGACATCGCCCCGTATCCGACTTTTCTGTAATTCGCCCTAACTTCGTGTACACCCGTCGGATCAAGACGAAACTTGCGCCATTGGACTCGTAGCGATACGCTGGTCCTGTGTGTCAAGTTTGGTTCGATTCTGAGAACGTTGACGAAATCGCATGTCGTGGGCCCCACAGGCCCCGCTCGACGGGCGATTTTGTGTTCGGCTTATCGGAATCCAAATCTGCAAGTTCCGTTGGGTTCGTATCAGCGTTCCTGACCTGTTGACACTAAGTTTGGTGAATTTAGAGACCATTGACCCGGACACATTTTTCGGTGCAAAGCGGGCCCACCGGCGGACCCCGTTTTGACCCGAAACTGCCGTTTTTGCCCTTGTCTTCAAATTGGACCCAAGGACAGGCGTTTCTAGCTATTTGACATCTTCTGAGCATGATGGTAATGTCTATTTCAGCTTTTGGGCTTATCTCTGGAATTTTTCCCTAAGAACCAAATTAATCAGATCCAAACAACAGGCAAGTACCTGCACTTCAAGTTAAATCTTTATATTGTGATAATTAATTCCCTGCTTTACTAGTACCCTTGATGATTACACCTAGTGTTAGAAATGCTGGATTTTCATGTCTTGAATATTGAAGTTCTTGTCTTATTTTTCATGTCGGGTGGGAGAATACTAGAAGGCATGTAGTTTACCCTTCCCCTTGTCATGTTTAATAGCTGTTGGTACGCGACTGTACCCCAGCCGGATCTCGATTTCCCCTGTTTAATAGCCGTTCATGACGGCCGGATTAGCCTTATAAACCCCTACATGCCAACTATGTATTCTAAAAACAAACACAAGTTCACATAGATAGTTTCTGGTCATGTTATATATCTTGCTGACTGTTGTAATTTCATTTCCTGTTTCATTTATTTCTGCTTTCTCATATTCCTGCTTACAGTTTTAACTCTGAGATAATGATGTTCTGTTATGCAGTTTCTTAACTTGATATTCAATATTTAATTGTCGTAAATATTTAGTTTAACCTTGTTGTGCACTGTGTACTTTGCTTCTTTCCTGACTGGATCTGTTGATTTAGGCGATGATGAGGCTCTTGCCCCTACTTATTATGGTCCCTATGAGGGGACTGATGATACCTATGAGGAGCCAGAACCCACCCAGGAGACCCCTGCTGCAGAGTAGCTAGTAGTAGCTATCTTTTATTTCTGTTTCTTATCTTATTAATCGGGTTTGTCCCCGATTTCATTTCGATTTTCTGTACTAAAACATTTGAATCTGTTGTCGTATTTATTTCAGTTGCAATCTTAAGTTTCTGTTCTCATTATTATCTTGCCTATGTTAATTGTGAATGAGCTAGTTAGTAAATATGGATTTGACCTAGACAGCGTACTACCGCCGACTCTGCGGCGTAGGCTGGACGTACCCACGCACTCGTGCCCGAATTTCCGGGTGCGGGTCGTGACAAGCCCACACGTGCGAACATTGTCCTCATTTGCATTTCACAAAGACTAGTTATTAGTAGTTGCACACGTCTTATCAATTGTTCCTTTGCATGTTATTTACTGTACTTCATTTACGACATATATATATATATATATATATATATATATATATATATATATATATATATATATATATATAATGTATCTTGTCACGTCTCTTTGATGATTTGGTTTTCTTTCAGTATCGCTAAGCTCCATATGTAGAATAATTTATGTTTTTCTTCTTCAAGATTCATGTATTATTAGCCGATACCTCCATCATATTCTTCCGTACTTATTTTCGTTCCATTTTGTTTCATGCTGCTATTATAACTTAGTATTTGCAAGCTCTGTATTCTTTCTAAGCTTGTTCGAATTGATATATTAGAGTCTGATCAACATTTACTTGGTTCATTCTTGATACTTGTGATTATATGGATTGAGATATAGATTGTCTGACTAGTTATAGATAGTTGACCCGTTCCTAGACAACGTATATGCATTCGTGTTGGGCTGTAGTCTACTTGAATATGTAGCTGACTAATGTCACGTGGCTTGGTCTTGCATATTTTGGAATTGGGACGTGACAAATCCATTTTTGTCCACTCAACAAAACTTGGATGATGTTCACCATTCCATTTATGGGTTGTCATGTGTCAAACTAAAACCACTTTTTGGATTATTATGAGAGAAGACAAACTAAATTAAAAATATAAGTGGTTTTAGGTTGACAACACTTGAGCGGAATAGTGAACATTATCCAAGTTGTGGTGGGTGAACAAAAATGGACTCATATATAATAATATGATAATATTAGTATAATAATAAATTTAGAATATTTAAAAAGCCATCTTTTAGTCTTTTCAAGTAATCTTAATAGATATTAAAATAATTACATAAACTATTTTTTGGTATTCCTAGTAATAATATACAAAATACGAACAATGCACGTACATATATATACTAATTTTAGTTAATAAGAATAAGTAATATTACTAAGTTAATTGATAACTAAGATTTTAGGCCATTAGTGAGATTGAGGAATTAATATTAACAACTTAATAATTGATAATTTCAGAAATTTGGGAAAAAATTTCGAGGGAGATGGTTTACAAATCAAAGAATTGAATTTTTTTTTTTTAACGCCACGAAAAAAAGACTTTAGTCACATTTTTCTTAAGTATCGAGGAAACTCTAAGCAAATAACAAGATTCCGAAAATGCATACGAAATGATTTTTAAAAGACTAGAATTGTCAAGGGACTTATATGAGAAAAAGAAGCCTTCACCGAAGAAGAAAAATGAAAAGAAACAGAGCCACAGAGAAAGAAAAGAAAGAAAACCAACAGTCCGCACTCTGCTCGCGCGCATTCTTCGAATTTTTCCGTTGGTTTAACTCGCAACAACCAAACGAATCAAGAAGAGAAAGATCTTCAACTCCTCTCTCTCTTCTTGATTTCTACAGAAGCTTTCCATTTCTAGTAAGAAGAAGAAGAAGGAAGAAGAAGAAAAGCTCCATTTTTTCCCATTTATAGCACTCTTCTTCTCGTGCTCCACCACAGATCCCAGCCTTTCAAATTAGGGTCGAGGTACGCGTCAGACTCTTCTTCTCCATCATCTAAACAGCAGCTCCGGGTCTGGATTATTTTTTCAATTTTTTTGGATTTAATCTCGTTTTAATTGCTTAGATTGATTTCAAGTAACGTAACAATAGATGCAGGTTACGAATCTTTAATTTTTTCGGTTACTTATTCATTCTCTTGACTCTTCTTCTTCAATTGCAGTTGATCTATTGAAAAAAGGAGCAATTTTTCTTTGCGGAGAACAAAATAAAATGTCAGGTATGGATTATTTACCTAGAAAAATCAAGAAAAAGTGTTCTTTTTGTTTGTTTTGATAAAAAGCTGTGGACTTTGGGTGGGTGCACTCCGGCACGTCGAGAATACAGAGATAGAGGAGAGGAAGGAGAGGAAGTCGGACTTGGAGAACTCCGAGGACGAGCGGAGGAGGACGAAGATGGGGTCGCTGAAGAAGAAGGCGCTGAGCGCGTCGAACAAGCTGACACATTCGTTAAAGAAGAGGGGGAAGAGGAAGGTCGACTTCCGGGCGGCCGCAGTGTCGATCCAAGACGTCAGGGACGCTGACGAGGAGAGGAAGGTCTGCGCTTTCCGGCAGAAGCTCCTAAAGAGGGACTTGCTGCCGAGAAAGCTCGACGATTACCACATGCTGCTGAGGTCGGTTGGTTTGTCTGTAGACTACGTTGCATGGACATGAACACTTAAGATATGGACACTGTGAAACGGACATTTGGCGTGTGCTAGCCTATTTTGGAGTGTCTGGATGTGTTGGCACCTATTTTTGGAGAAATTATTAGGTGTGTCAGGTACAGTGCATCCTTTCTATGCCAATCGTTAGATTACTACGGGGATGTATGCAATACACACATCCCTATACAATCCAACGGTTGGAAAGATGAAGGTCCGGACATACAATAATTTCTCCTATTTTTGAAGTTAGTGTGCTCCCTAGGGGTAATGTCTTTTTTAAGTACAATGATTAGTTACTGCAGTATTTTTCTAATGCAGATTTTTGAGAGCTAGGCAATTTGATTCCGAGAAGGCGAGTCAGATGTGGGAGGAAATGCTTCGTTGGAGGAGAGAGTTCGGGACAGATACTATTCTGGAGGTGAGGTCGTTTTAACATTCACATAGAATTGGCATTTGAAATGTCATGCAATAGATTTTTTCTTTTTCTTTTTCTTTTTCAATCCAATGATATTTTGGTAGAATGATCCGCTTTTTCTCTTGTTTTGTACAAAAAAAACTTTAGCTGATTAACTTATTCTTGTGAAGATATACCTCCGAGAGGGTGGTCCAGCGATAGCATTGGTAAGGGAGGGGTGGAGTGGGTGCGAATCGTAGTCTGGACAAAAATTTAATTAAATGGGAAAGAGGTCATTAACCTCGTCTAATCTCAGCCTTGGTGCTACAGGAGGTTTGGAGTGATAGCACTGACAAGGGAGGGGTGGAGTGGGTGCAAATCCCAACCTTGGCACTAGTAGCCCTAGATAGGGACAGTCATTAATCTCGTCTAATCTCTTTTGTTTGTATCTGTCACGTCTTAATCCAGAATACTGGAGAGCACGAAAATGACTCAACCAACCGCACCTTACGGAATACCGAAATAATCCGCAATGTGTTAAGGTTGTTTAGAAACAAGGGGGTGCATACTACAATTAAGTCTCGTAGGATCAAGAACTTATATATCTCAATCATTCAATCAAGTAGCAATAACATAGAACATTTCAGAATAAGCTGTAAGGCGTCCCAAACGTTGTTGCATCCGAATGGTCTAGAGATCTAGCAATACAAGTTAATATGTCAGATACACAATCAAAGGTATACATGACAGTGAGTCAGCTGCAGTCTGAGTATAAATACAGTCATGTAGGAAACTAGTGTCCAGATTCGCCGGCTAACATGTGTCGGTTGGCTAAACGCCCAAAAGAATATAGTTTATAAAAGACGAGCAGTGAAACAAGAAACCCACTCGTGACTCTCAAAAGCCATCCTTCTAGTGCATGCCATCAGTGAGGGAGAAGTAAGCTTGATCCTCCGGTGCTGGCTCTAAACCTGGCCATGCAAAACCAGTAGGGTCAGACCCCAAATAGCAATTACCACAAAGGAAGCACGAAATGAAAAAAACAAAACCAGATCTATAGCATGAGATGCATGAGCCAACAATCAATGGCATATATTCCATCCATGACATGATACGACATCCCTTCACCAAATAATGATATGAAGTGCCCTATCATATTAAGATAGAATACATCCCTTGATTATGGTCAAGCTAAAATATTCTGCGTCGAAGTTTCAGTTCATAGCCTATCGTAACACAACAACACAACCCAACAACCAAACAAGGACATGAGTTAAATCATCATGCTACAACAGTCTATGTCCCTAATTTCACTCAACAGAAGGCACAATACACAAGCAAAGATACAATAAGGAGAAATATTATAGCTTCAGTCCATGGAGTATCGTAACACAATGACGCAACCCAACAACCAAACAAGGACATTGGTTGAATCTTCATGCTACGATAGCCCACTTTCCTGGCTAGGCACCTATACAAGCAAATTAGACGGCCAATCATGTATTACGAATTGATATATGATCTCTGAGTTTTTCCAGTAATGCAATATATGAGTATCCCCAGATCATGCCATAATCGAGCATGGCTGTCTGAACCAATGATATACAAACAAGAATATATATAAAGATGCACCATTCTCTCGCAAGGGCCATAAGCTAATTAATAATCAGTAACAGTTCCAAGCTTTCTATAGGAAAGATACTAGCCCGGTCTTATAATTAAATCAGATACTGCACTCCACTAGTGCGGATGATATACAGTATCCGTGGTGGCCAGCCTTTACTCCCAGCTAATTTAGGATAGTTCGATATGCACGATCTCGAGATATCATTCCCTCCCAATGCTCTACAATTAAGTTGCCTAGTTAACCCTAGGTTAATTAGAATCTCATGCCCTGGTTACATGAATATTCCTTCTTAGATGTCGTACCTTAAGTACGGGCACCCTTGATACGCATCCATATTGTCACTTGAAAGTTAAATATGGATTCACCCAAGTGCGATGCAACAATCAATACTATCTAGCCACGACTAAAGTTACTGTCCAACTGCCAGATCCGTGCATGAAAATAATAACATATATCACGTAGCAGGAGTATGTGGCACGACGACTCACTATATATATATATATATATATATATATATCAAGTAGCACTCTCGGTGCGATCACTAGTGTATCAGCACGGATACAATAGTCAGGGCAGGAACAAGTTCTAGTATCTAGATCGCGGACAAGTTATCAGGTATCAAGTTATTCAGGACATGATAGTTTAATACTGGTCACATAATTTGTCACTTTATTATATCGATGAATGAGAATAAGAGTAGTACGAGGACCCCTCGAGATCAGATCCACAACCCTTAAACCATACAAGGATCGGGGTTGCAGAACGTTACCCGGGTTGAACTACGTCTCTTATTCTATCCAACGTATAATAAGGTGATCAAGAAAAAGTAATCTAATTAACAAGTAAAATAATAAGTGCATACATGGCTACATCTACAGGGTTCAACGTACGCAGGAAACAGTAGGCGCACAAAGCAAGTTGGGGCACAAAACTCACGGAAGTAAGGTTGGCGCACAAAGCAAGTTGACGCATAAACGACTAAAACTGGGCAGTGGTCCACAAAGCAAGTTGGCACACAAACGACTAAAACTGGGCAGTGACGCACAAAGCAATTTGGGGCACAAACGACACTTGACAAAAGTGCACGGACAAGAATAAAGCGTGCTTTCATGGAAAGTACGCGAGCAAACTAGCTACAAGACAAAACACACAATTCGAGGTCAAAGCTCGACAGTCGAGAAATTCGTCAGTCGAGGAGCACACAAATCAATAACACAGAAATCGAGGAACTCAAGCTTCGTCCCTAAAAAACGAAAAAGAAAAAAATGCGCGAGCTACCAAACATAAGCAAAGTGCGCCGGTTGACGAAATAGAGGAAAAGTGCGCCGGATTTGCAACACGAAGAAAGTGCGCGGACTGACTGTGGCGCACTTTTTCTTGGTTTTCCAGGAAGAACTTTGATTTAATATGCACCAAAGTGCGCAAACTGGGTTTCCTCTCAAAAGTGCGTCACTGACTCAATGAGTGGGACTGACGCACTTTTGCTAGGAGACTAAGTGCAATATGACTAGTACGTAGGAAGAGTTGGGACAACACGCCAATGCGTCCAAAGTAGAACATACGTATTTCTACGCCAAAGGAATTATCTTGCATAATTTTTACAGAACACTGTTCTTTTTCTCCAGTAAGCCATTTGGTATACATATTGTATCAAGTTTCAGCATTGAACTTAGTTAGACTCGAAAACAAGTACGACTAAAAGCAAAGTTACATAAAATATGGTGCTCTACTCTATGAGCTAATTAGTTTTGTAAAACACAGTTTTGGGAGATCAATCCCCAAGAAAATAAAAGTGAACTTATAGACCCAAACTCTGGTCCATGCAATTCCAACCAAGAAAATCAAGAACGACAAGTATTAAAGATGAAGGGGTGCTCGGTCAATATGAGCTAGAAATAAATAGGCATTATTAAGAATTAAAAGCATGTATAAATCCATCGTTCTTCTCTTGTGCAAGATATACTAGTCTACGGAGGAAGAGAAAACCTAAGAGAGAAATGAAAAGAAAATTATGAGCAGAGAGAGAGAGAAATGGGAATATATATAGGTTTAGGTTTGAGATATGGACCGTTGGATTACTCAAACCCATCCAAGCCACACATGCCACTAACCCAACCAAACCCACTCTTCTCCACAACTCACGGGTCTGGTCTAAACAAATGCCGGACAAGCAACCAACATGCGCCAAAGACAACATGCGCCAAAGTGCGCTGGGAAGGGGGTTGACATCTCTATCCACATAAAAAAAAATTCTGTACTCGGAATTCAAACTCAAGACTAGCTAGAGATATCAAGACAAGCTACAAACTAACTACAAACAATCTACACATATAAATAAGCAAGTATAACAACACATAATGAAACGAAGCAGCATCATTTCACATGAGCGCTTGTCGATCACGAAATGAAAGATGCAAGGCATACTAAGAGAATATATCTTATGAGTCGAATATGTGCGGGTACCAAGATCGAATATTGTCCTCGCACTCCCACGTCGTCTCTCCCAAGGTGTGGTGGCCCCAAGCAAAACGAACAAGACGAATAGTCCGGTTCTTGAGTACCTTCTCTCTCTGATCCAAAATGGACACGGACTGTTCCTCGTAAGTTAAGTCGGTACCAACGACTAACTCAGAGTGATCGAGGACATGACTCGCGTCCGAGACATACCTACACAACTGAGACACATGAAGTACATCATGCACTTCACGAAGCGAAGGCGGAAGGGCAAGACGATAAGCAACATCCCCTACCCTCTCGAAAATATCGAACGGTCGTACGTATCCCGGACTAAGATTCCCGTGAACTCCGAATCTAATGACTCCACGGGTAGGCAAAATCCGCAAAAATACATGATCGCCGACAGGAAACTCTAACGACCTACGATGCTGATCTGCCCAATGACGATGGCGATTTTGTGCAACCCGAAGCCGCTCCCTGCTATGCTTAATTACTCCAATCATTTGAGTGATCATTTTAGGCCCCAACATCTTCCGTTCACCAATGTCATCCCATGCCAAGGGTGATATGTACTTCCTTTCGTACAATGCCTCGAAATGAGTTATCTGTATGCTGGCCTGATAACTGTTGTTGTAAGAGAATTCTACTAAGTGGAGACGATCTTTCCAAGACCCACCAAAGTCTAAGGCACAAGACCGCAGCATATCTTCCAAAGTCTAGATCGTCCTCTCTGATTGCCCATCTGTCTGGGGATGATACACGGTACTGAATCTCAACTTGGTACCTAAACGCTCGTGCAAGATTTTCCAGAAATGAGATGTAAAGCAAGTATCACGATATGACACTATACTCGCTGGGACTCCGTGCTGCCTTACTATCTTTCGTATATACTCTGCTAACTCCTCTGTAGACCGTCCTACTCGGAAGGAAAGAAAATGTGCCACTTTCGTGAGTCGATCTACTACTACCCAAACTGCATCACGTCCAGTAGGGAATCTAGGTAAACCGGTCACAAAATTCATCGTAATGTGTTTCCACTTCCACTCTGGAATAGGTAGGGGTTGTAACAATTATGTTGGTCTCTGTTGTTTTGCCTTCACTTGCTGACATACGAGACATCGTGAAATGAACCGAGCTATTTCTATTTTTATTCCGTTCCACCAGAAATATTGTTTGACATCATGGTACATTTTCATGCCTCCGTGATGAATAGAATACTAGGAACTATGTGCCTCGGTCATCACTTCTTGTCGGATATCTCCACTTGGCACACAAAGACGGTTTTCAAATATGAGTGTTTCGTCTTCGTGAATTCTTAATTCTTTCCTAAGACCTGACTCACATTCTGCCCTAAGCTTCTGAATCTGAGAATCTTCTGCTTGAGCTGTTTTGATCCTCTCCAGCAAAATTGACTTATCTGAAGACTGACTAACGCTCCCGTCTCTTGAGGTAACACTACCTCGATGCCCATCTCTTGAAGATCTTTTAGAATGCGTTTCTGAGTTGTCAAGATGAATGTGCTGCCTCTCATACTTACCGCCACCACATTTGTCTTGCCTGGATTGTATTGAAGTGCCACATCATAATCACCTAATAACTCTAGCCACCTCCTCTCTCATGTTTTAGTCCCTTTGAGTGAATATATATTTCAAACTTTTGTGATATTTAAATATCTCTACCCGATCACCGTATATGATTAAATGTCTCCACAACTTGAGAGCAAACACTACTACTGCTAATTCCAAATCATGGATTGGATAATTCTTCTCATGATCTCGAAGCCGCCGAGACGCATAAGCTATTACTTTCCCATGTTGCATCAATACACATCCAAGTCCTCTCCCAGATGCGTCACAGTAAACCGTGAATCCTCCTGATCCTACTGGAAGTGTAAGGATCGATGTTGATATCAGTCTCTTTCAACTTCTCAAATGCTGCTTGGCATTCTACCGACCAAACAAACTTTACCTCCTTGCGGATTAGACGAGTCATTGGTGCTGAAATTCGTGCAAAGTTTGCGATGAACCTCCGGTAATATCCCGCTAATCCCAAGAAGCTTCGCATATCTACTACTGTCTTCGGGACTGACCAATTCTCTACTGCTTTAACCTTCTTGGAGTCCATTGATACTCCTTCTCCTGAGATGATGTTCCCCAAGAATGACACATGATCTAACCATAACTCATACTTACTGAGTTTAGTATATAACTGATGCTTCCTCAGAACTTGCAACACTTTTCGAAAATGTTTTTCATACTCTTCTTCACTGTTGGAGTAGACAAGAATGTCGTCTATGAATACCACTACAAATTGATCTAGGTATGGCATGAAGATACGATTCATCAAATCCATGAATATTGTTGGTGCATTAATGGCATAACTAAGAATTCGTAATGCCCATATTGAGATCGAAATGCTGACTTCGGTATATCTTGTTCCCGGACTCTCACTTGATAATATCCTGATCGAAGGTCTTATCTTGGAAAATACTTTTGCTTCACTCAATTGGTCAAACAAATCATCAATCCTAGGCAATTGATACATGTTCTTCACTGTTAAGGCATTCAACTGCCTATAGTCGATACACAACCGTGTCGACCCATCCTTCTTCTTTACTAGAAGCGTTGATGCTCCCCATGGTGATCCGCTAGCCCGAATAAACTTCTTCGCCTTCAATTCTTCCACGTGATGATACAACTGGTTAAGTTCCATCGGTGACATCTGATAGACCTTGTTGGAAACTGGCTCTGCTCCTGGTTTCAACTCTATGCATAACTCCACTTCTCTTTTTGGGGGTAATCGGGAAAGCTATTCCGGAAATACATCAAGAAAAATTCCAATTATTCTGGGAAACTGACCTTCAACTCTTGTTACTGCTGCAATGCTACCTTCATGCAGATCCTTTATCGTTCTGTTAAAGATAAATTCTTCCTTGTCCGGGATGTTAAACAAAACTCTACCCCTACGACAATCTATCGTCGCATGACTGTCTCTCAACCACTCCATGCCTAAAATAACGTCAAAGTTACCCATAGGAAACTCGATCAACTTCGCAGGTAATGAATGCCCGCACACTACTATTGGACACGCTACACATACTTTACTGACTCCTACGAGTCCATTACCAGTGAGTATATTCAGCCTCTCTTGCAATGCCTCGAACTCCAATCCAATATGTTTCGCAAATCGTCCACATACAAATGAATGGGACGCTCCCGAATCAAATAATGCTATGGCAGGAAAATATGTAACAAGAATGTTACCTGCCACCACGTCACCTGATGCTAAGGCCTCCTCCAGAAATAGGGTAAAAGCTTGCCCTTGGCCCTTTGGTGCTCCTTGAATATGCAATTGTGGCATCTGCTGTCCATACTGCTGATTCCTCTGCTGGTTGTACATCTAAGTTTGCGTCGACGATGGGCGCTGAGCCAATGGCCTGATCGCCAGTGCTGGTCCCCTATACTGAGCTGCCCCTGGTGCTGGTAGTACTAATCGCTGCGTCAGTCCTTCAATCCTCTGTATCATAGGACAATTGGCAATCCGATGATCTGGACTACCACATCGCAGGCATAATCCTTGTGCTACCCTACACATATCTTTCGTATGGCCTCCCTTGCCACAATACGTACATCCGACTGGGTTCCCAATCGTTGTTGCTGTTGCTGCCTCGGCTGTTGGTGTTGTTGTTGCCGATGCTACTGGCCTCCTCGGCGCTGTGTCATGAATGCGAACGTCAGGAGATGGTGCTGACGTTCGTTGTGCTTGTCCTCCTCCGCTTTGTGCATTAGAATTCTTCTGGCCTCCCCGTTCTTGAAGCTAACCTCTGTATTGTCAGCTCATGTCGCCTAGATGCGATCAATACTTCGTCGAAAGTCCGGTAGTTATGGCCCTCTACCAGTTGCTGAATCTCCAGATGAAGTCCATACTAGAACCTCATCGTCCTCTCTGGTTCTGTTACTACAATCGTCGGAGCAAATCTGTTAAGCATGCAGAACTCCGCCGCGTAGCCATCCACTGTTCTTTCAGACTGTTTGAGGTTGATAAACCTCTGTTGTAGCTCATATTGTGCTATCACTCCGAAATACTTAATCCTGAAACGGGCCCTGAAGTTGTTCCATGAAATAGGTTGTCTTAATCCAACTTCTGCTGCCCACCAATCTCTAACAAGGTCCTGGAGTTGCAATCGGACCTGATCAACTTGTTCCTCAGCTGGAACATTTTTCGCTGTCAGTATTGTTTCGATGTTCGGCAGCCAAGCATCTGCGGTAATGGCGTCCTCCGTGCCATCAAAGTACTTATGGTTGAGTCGGCAGAATCTCACCGATGCCCCTGAATCTGTTCAAATATTTTTTTCCAAGGCTATCTGTAATCCTTGATTCAACAAGACATTCTGCTCTCGCTACTGAAGCTGTTGATGTTGTTGCGTCTCCATCATTCCTCGTATAATTTACAGCAATGCCGGTGTATCAAGTGCTACTGGTGTAATGTCCCGATCCGCGAAAAGGCATTACGTTGGAATTATAGATGGATCAGATCGATGGAATACAAGTGGTACGGAAAATCGAGATGCTTGGTGTGATGATGCGGTATTGCTTAACTTGGTCGGATAGGATATCTTATGCGACGTGGTATGCCAAGTAAGAAGACTGTGCATCGTGTCGGATCATTCTTGAGGGATCGTAGGCGAATGTGGGATCGTGGCATGGAAACAATATTTATATATATAAGTGAGTGGATCTGTTCCTTCTCCTCTACTCCTTTATGCCATAATAAAATGAATATTAGTGTTGCTTTGCTGTATGTCATAACTATATGCTGCTCTAGTCCACACAATGATAATGATGCTTTATGTTCAAAGCTGCTGAAAGTAATGAAACACATGAATAATGAACTGCTAGTACTATTGATATAAGTATGCTATAAAGTAAGTCTGCCATGAGAAAGAAGTAATATTATGCAATTTACTTCATATGCTGGTAACACTGAAATAGAACATTGAACATCGATACAGGTATAAGTGCATCAGTGCTCAGTAACTATGAAGGAAACACTTCATATGCGAGTATAATTGTGGTTTGGTACCACCGGGCTACAAGAAGGTCTGTAAGTTGGGACCTACGGGTATAAACGAGACATTCATTGGGGATCGCAACCTCATGAATGACGTTTCGTACTCACTTCGAAGTCCTATATGACATGTCCCTCGTGGTGCGAAAGCATATCACCAATGACCCTCATGTAGTTAGGCTGCATACTAACGAGAATATTTATGCAGGCTTAACGTTATCTCGGTTAAGAATGATTCATATTAATATGCTGTGGCTAATCCTTGTTTTGCAGGGATATGACGAGTGGGCTGTTGGTAAGAATCGTCGTTAGGCGATATGTACATATTTCACATATATTCAATCTATCATACTGTTTCCAAAGTATGTTTAATTATGCTGCTGAATACTCTGATTATTGAAATGAACCTAGTTCTTAATAGAAAGATCACTAAGTTAATATGTATGCTCTTCACATGAATACTTAGTGTCGGTTTAGACGAGTGGGCTAGTTTCTGCTCACCGGTACGCGATATGTACTGACCCACCTTTGTGGACATCCCTAGGTACTCAGCATTGGGGAAGTGGCTGGAACGGTTCCGAGACATCGAAGCATTGTTGGGGCGTGCAGAAGCTCTAATTCCATTAGAGGCATCTTCTGTTATAAAGGGCATAATGTATAGAACAGTGTAATTTAGTTGTATCAGTGAGAGTGTAAACCCAGACGACAAATATCAATGTAAGCTAAATTGACCAAGTATCAGTTGTATTTGAGAGCTTTATAAATCTTTTGTAAGCCATGTACTCAATTATTATATTCAATAAAGAGAAGCTTTTTATTATATTCATTGTGATTTTAATGTGTCTGGTTAATTTCGCTGCGATGTCGTTGTTTCTGAGATACACCATACCTTGTCTATCTTCTTGCCTTGTACAAGTGCACTCTAGGCTTGTACGGCATCACGTCCGTGGCTACTTTCGGTTTTTCGGAACCGGGACGTGACAAATTGGTATCAGAGTCAGGTTTATACGTCCTTGGACTCGGCAAGTTCTAAATCAAAGTTGCTTCCACGATTATTCAATGATGCCTCTGCGGATACTCAAAGTTGCGCTAGTGACTATTCAAAGTCTCTTCCGCGATTAGTCACAGTCGCCTCAGTGCGTATTCAAAGTTGCCTTCTGCGAGTATTCAAAGTCGCTTCTGCGATTATCAAATTTGCATTTGTGATCGTTCTGTGTTGCTTCTGTTATTGTTCGAAATTGTTTTCCGCAATCAGGAATATTTGACCGCTTTGTTACACTCACTGAATGTTCCATACAATGAGCCTAAATATTATGATGCCCTAGTTGTTGTGATTCTTGAATTGTAAATGATACCAAGAACCCAACAATAGTTCGATGTCATAGATAACTTGTGATTAATACTTTGTATTTGGAAATGAAAGAAATTAATATGTATGCTATAATTGAGGAGAATTGTGCATGAGAAATTTCAATAGAGGAAATCAACAGTAAAATTGAGTTGATTCATGTGCGATGGCGGGATGGTGTTTTATATCTGAGTATGAGAATCATTTTATAGCATGCAATGCTACCATGTGAAGGTGGTGCGGGGTGGATGTTGGATCAGTGTAAGAACGGTGTGATAGTCAGAAAATGGTTTTGTTTTTAGTGGTATATGCCTCTACCCTCTTAGTGATGCATGTGCAGTGACCCTTTCATAAGTGATAGTATTGAGCCTACTAGTAAGAATGGGGTAGTGCCGAGACTTAGTCGGGAATGATGACTTATTGTATGCAGTGCGATTGTCCCTTGGGTATTTCAGATTGGGTATCAACATCGGACCCTTGATAGTTGGATTTGAGTTGTCAACATTAGACCCTCGATAGCTTAATGTTACATGGGGTAGCAAAGAAGTGAGAAGGTATGTGATGGATGCCTTAGCTGGGAACAACGAGTTGATTATATGGTTATATGGTGGCTTAAATAGGTTGGGTGAAAGTTTCAAATTTTAGCATCGACGATCGAATGTTACTATCGATAAACAAGTTGGATCGTATATCCGGTAAGATTGGTTGGAACTGATTGGGAATCACAAGCGGGATATTATGTTGGTTACCTGAGTTTGGAAGTTCTTGGAAATCAATTAAAGATGGACCGAGTATGTGGAAAACTATTTTCTTTGACCTTAGGTGTGTAGCATTTACACATGCCTAACTTAAAAAGGGTAGCAGCCGTGAAGTGAGAATACTTGAACCTAACGATTGGCAAATAATATTTAATCAGCATTTGAACTTGTGGGATTGCAAGTAACTAATCGATGACCATTATTATCTAGCAATATATGGAAGTTCGTCCAGAGGCTTCGATGGATGGAATACTAATCAAGATTGAGGTCTAGCACTTTGGGATAAATACTATCGACGAGAAATTTTGTCGCATCAGTAATAATTGGTTGGCAGAAACCTTAGTTGCTTGGGTAACAGTTGATTGGCGGATATACTTGATCAAATTATTAATATGGGGTGATCCCTAGCTAGGTTGGTTGACCAATATACCGAGTACGTGAATAATTATCGAAGGTAGTTAAGCGAGATAAAATTCTGTGAGACATTGATGAGGTGATACAATTAAGTTGATGGTTAATGCGAATGAAACTTGAACCTATCAAAATAAAGTTGGCAAAAGTATGTTCAACGGAAGGAATCGAAAGAAAGATATTTTCAATATATTGGTTTGGTGATATTATCGGTTATAAATTAATTGGGTGATACTGTACACACGAATACGTAATATGAATGGAGAGGAAGTAAGAGCAAGGATCATGAACAATATACTAGTAAAGGTGATCGATCGGAATTTGCGTTTGGGTTAGTTTCCTCGTCCCATAGATAAATCAATCGCACGAAAATTCAAGAATGATATGTTGGTACAATTAGAGGATGACTAGGAAATCAGAAACGAAACAATATGAGAGATCAATTTGGATTTTGAATGTTGGCGATTTACTTGATGGATATGGGATGCGAGCGTGTAGTTCTAGATTGACCTTGTAGGTTGGGGTAAGTCTAGAATGAACATTTAATTGAGGTAGACCCTTAAGAGATTGACCGTGGGTAGATCGATCAGATCCAGAATGTTGGATGTCCAATATTTGTGGGTAGGTCAATGGTAGTGCAATTGTGGTTCGAGTTGGTAATAAGATTGGGTAGAAGTCCCTTAGACTTGTCAGACTTCAGTTGGCCCTAAGAGTAGAGATGAGTTTGGTCACTATTAGCTGACTAGCATGAGATGAGTTGCCTACGAACACTAGGTTTAGCTGTCGTTATAACTAGCCTTAGAGACTTGATCGAAGAGTTATATTGGCTATCGGAGACCCATAGGATGACCCTATTAATGTTGCATGGGTAAGGTAACGTCGTGTGAGACTCGAATAGTGTATATTATGAGTCGGCCTATGTTCAGTCAGTGTTTGGATAGTTTGTTGCGAGATTTGGGTATGAGTATTTCAGGATAACAGGTCGTGTCGGAATGGTTAAACTCTTGGATAGATAAGTTGGGAATTGACGGTTGCTAGAGTTGAATTTGATTGCTTCGACTGGAGTGAAAATCAAATAGTGGGTTCGGTTGGATGGATTATCTTGGAATGGTTTCTCTTGAAATCAAGTTGGAATGAGAAATAAATTATAATAAAAAGATAAAAATGTCGTTTGAGAATTTTGGTGGAAATTTTATACGTTGGGAAGAGAAACTTGCTATGGGATGTAGCTAATGCGACTATCGTATGGGACGGATTATGATCATTAGACTATAATAAAATTTTGTGGCTTGGATAGCGACATGACCAAAGGGAACTCTGGATTCATGAGAATTTTGATGCTACTAATGTTGGAAAAAAGATTTACTAAAAATTTGAATGAAAGAAATTGCTATATTGAGGAAATAGTCAGAATGATTATAAATACACTGGAGTCATAATAAAGAGATGATGAGTGATATTCTTAATGTAATCATTCAAAGTAGGATCAAAACAATGTGAAGACGGGTAAAATTATTCATAAGAGATGGGAATGACGAAATTGACATTGAAAGAAGGAATATTACAATTCAGAATTATTGAAAATTTGGTTATGGTCGGTTTGTTCGAAATGATTAAAGTATCTTGCTTGGGTTAATGGCCTAACTTGGGCAGTCCCTAAATATTTTTATATTGACAGAATTGGAAGATAACGATTGTGACAAATGGTTATATGAAGGAACACTATGATCGAGATAAAAGAATTGTGCATATGATGGACCGAGAAGACGTTGGCAAATATTGAGAAGTACTTATACCGAAATTTGATTGCAACGTGTTGGAAAGATATTGACAAGATTGACCGAATAAGTATCGTAAGAAATTAGAGTTATGGGAAATCGATGTTAAAGAACATTTTGGCTGAAAGTATTAAATGATCAGTAATAAGGAATGGAATTACCTCTGTAGCCATTTGTTTTCTCTAACCATTAGCATTGGTTGAGTGCATTATATTTCGGGGACGTCTGAAATGTATGTACGATCCAGGTGAAGTGGTAAACGGAATTCAAATGGTGCTGCATGAGAGTATTGATGAATGGAAGAACATGGACAAATCATTTGGGAGGAAAAGAGATAGTTGGAATGCATAAGTATATGAGATCCATGAATGAGCAATATTGACAAGAGATGAAAACGGGGTATTGAGCTATAGCTGGCATATAACATTTTCGTGGGATGACTTAAAGTGATATAGTGAATTGAGTTATTTCTTTAAGTTTCGAGGATGAAACTTTTTCTGAGTGGTATATTATGTAATGTCCCGATCCGCGGAAAGGTATTACGCTGGAATTATAGATGGTCAGACCGATGGAATACAAGTGGTACGGGAAATCGAGAAGCTTGGTGTAATGATGCGGTATTGGTTAACTTGGCCAGATGAGATATCTTATGCGACGTGGTTCGAATGTATGATTATGCCAAGTAAGAAGACTGTGCATCGCGTCGGATCATTCTTGAGGGATCGTAGGAGAATGTGGGATCGTGGCATGGAAACAATATTTATATAAGTGAGTGGATCTGTCCCTTCTCCTCTACTCCTTCATGCTCTAATAAAATGAATGTTAGTGTTGCTTTGTTGTATGTCATAACTATATGCTGCTCTAGTCCACACAATGATAATGATGCTTTATGTTCAATGCTGCTGAAAGTAATGAAACACATGAATAATGAACTGCTAGTACTATTGATATAAGTATGCTATAAAGTAAGTCTGCCATGAGAAAGAAGTAACATTATGCAATTTACTTCACATGCTGGTAACACTGAGAATAGAACATTGAACATCGATACAGGTATAAGTGCATCAGTGCACAGTAACTATGAAGGAAACACTTCATATGCGAGTATAATTGTGGTTTCGTACCACCGGGCCACGAGAAGGTCTGTAAGTTGGGATCTACGGGTCACCAACCGTTATGAGAATGAGCAAAACGAGAAGGATCAATAATGCGAGACTTTACTTATATTTCTTTACCATGCAATTTATGCGTAGGTTTCCTTTGCATAGTCGTTGCATGGTCAGGGACAACTTGTGCACAAGTTTTGGTAAGTTTCCTCGAACGAGATGCACCACGGCACCGGGATCGTTCGGCCTAGGAGAAAACATAGTGCTTTGGTAGCACTGGATATAAACGAGACATTCATTGGGGATCACAACCTCATGAATGGCGCTTCGTACTCCCTTCGAAGTCCTATATGGCATGTCCCTCGTGGTGCGAAAGCATATCACCAATGACCCTTATGTAGTTAGGCTACATACTAACGAGAATATTTATGCAAGCTTAACATTATCTCGGTTAAGAATGATTCATATTAATTATGCTGTGGCTAATCCTTGTTTTGCAGGGATACGATGAGTGGGCTGTTGGTAAGAATCGTCATTAGGCGATATGTACATATTTCACATATATTCAATCTATCCTACTGTTTCCAAAGTATGTTTCATTATGCTGCTGAATACTCTGATCATTGAAATGAACCTAGTTCTTAATAGAAAGATCACTAAGTTAATATGCATTCTCTTCACATGAATACATAGTGTTGGTTTAGACGAGTGGGCTAGTTTCTGCTCACCAGTACGCGATATGTACTGACCAACGTTTGTGGGCATCCCCAGGTACTCAGCATTGGAGAAGTGGCTGGAACGGTTCCGAGGCATCGAAGCATTGTTGGGGCGCACTGAAGCTCTAATTCCATTAGAGACGTCTTTTGTTATAAAGGACATAATGTATGGAACAGTGTAATTCAGTTGTATCAGTGAGAGTGTAAACCCAGACGACAAATGTCAATGTAAGCCAAATTGGCCAAGTATCAGTTGTGTTTGAGAGTTTTGTAAATCTTTTGTAAGTCATGTACTCAATTATCATATTCATTAAAGAGAAGCTTTCATTATATTCATTGTGACTTCAATTTGTCTGCTTAATTTTGCTACGACGTCGTTGTTTCTGAGATATACCATGTCTTGTCTATCTTCTTGCCTTGTACAAGTGCACTCTAGGCTTGTACGACATCACGTCCGTGGCTACTTTCGGTTCTTCGGAACCGGGGCGTGACAACTGGCACTTCTGGTACGACCGGGGTACTGAAACTTCTGGTACATATTGCTCCTCGTGCTCCTCTGCTGGTTTTATCCTGATCCCTCTAGGTACAGGTGTTGCCTCTCGATGGGGACCAACAGATCCTTGTCCTGCCGAAACTGCTGGTGCTCCACCCACCGATGCTGGAGAAGTCCTAAAGAAAAGGACATAAGATAAATCAAGAACTGGACGAGAAATGATCGAGGAACCAATGGTACATAAATCAAGCTGAGTTTCGAGGAGACGAATTCAGGATTTAAAGAAGAAACATGTTTGATTGAGACATCCTATGATCAAGCCACCCCACAAGTTTGAAAAGAAAGACAGACCTGCATGGGCCACCACTAAAATCTTGTCACTCCCAGATTCAGAATACTGGAGAGCGGGGAATGACTCAGCCAACCGCACCTTACGGAATACCGAAGTAACCCGCAATATGTTAAGGTTGTCTAGAGACAAGGGGGTGCATACTACAATCAAGTCTCCTAGGGTCAAGAATTTCTATATCTCAATCATTCAATCAAGTAGTAATAACATAGAATATTTCAGAATAAACTGTAAGGCGTCCCAAACGCTGTTGCATCAGAATGTTCTAGAGATCTAGCAATACAAGTTGATATGCCAGATACACAATCAAAAGTATACATAACAGTTAGTCAGCTGCAGTTTGAGTATAAACACAGTCATGTAGGGAACTAGTGTGCATATTCGCTGGCTAACAGTTGCCGGTTGGCTAAATGTCCAAAAGAATATAGTTTACAAAAGACGAGCAGTAAAACAGGAAACTCACTCGTGACCCTTAACAACCATCCTTCTGGTGCGTGTCATCAGTGAGGGAGAAGTAAGCTTGATCCTCCGGTGCTGGCTCTAAACTTGGCCATACAAAACCAGTAGGGTCAGACCCCAAATAACAAGTACCATAAAGGAAGCACGAAATGAAGAAACAAAACCAGATCTATAGCATGAGATGCATGAGCCAACAATCAATGGCATATATCCCATCCATGACATGATACGACACCTCTTTACCAAACAAGGACATGAAGTGCCCTATCATATCAAGATAGAATACATCATTTGATTATGGTCAAGCTAAAATATTATGCGTCGTAGTTTCAGTTCATAGTCTATCGTAACACAACAACGCAACCCAACAACAAACAAGGACATGGGTTGAATCATCATACTACAACAGTCTGTCCCTAATTCCACTCAACAAAAGGCACAATACACAAGCAAAGATACAATAAAGAGAAATATTATAGCTTCAGTCAATGGAGTATCGTAACACAATGACGCAACCCAACAACCAAACAAGGACATATGTTGAATCTTCATGCTACGATAGCCCACTTTTCTGGCTAGCCACCAATACAAGCAAATTAGACGACCAATCATTTATTACGGCTTGATATATGATCTCTGAGTTTTTCCAGTAATACAATATATGAGTATCCTCAGATCGTGCCATAATCGAGCAGGGCTGGCTGAACCAATGATATACAAACAAGAATATATGTAAAGATGCACCAGTCCCTCGCAAGGGCCCTGAGCTAATTAATAATCAATAACAGTTGCAGGCTTTCTATAGCAAAGATAATGGCTCGGTCTTATAATTAAATCAGATATTGCACTATACTAGTGCGGATAATATACAGTATTCGTGGTGGCCAGCCTTTACTCCCAGCTAATTTAGGGTGGTTCAACATACATGATCTTCAGATACCGTTCCCTCCCAATGCTCTACAATTTAGTTGCCTAGTTAACCCTAGGTTAATTAGAATCTCATGTCGTGGTCACATGAATATTCCTTCTTAGATGTTGTACCTTAAGTACGGGCACCCTTGATACGAATCCATATTGTCACTTGAAAGTTAAATCTGGATTCATCCAAGTGTGATGCAACAATAAATACTATCTAGCCACGGCTAAAGTCACTGTCCAACTACCAGATCCGTGCATGAAAATAATAACATATATCACGTAGCAGGAGTATGTGGCACGACGGCTTACTATATATATATATATATCAAGTAGTACTCTCGGTGCGATCAAGTGTATCAGCACGAATACAATAGTCAGGGCAGGAACAAGTTCTAGTATCTAGATCATGGACAAGTTATCAGGTAGCAAGTTATTCAGGACATAATAGTTTAATACTGGTCACATATAATTTGTCGCTTTATTATATCGATAAATGAGAATAAGAGTAGTGCGAGAACCCCTCGAGATCAGATCCACAACCCTTAAACCAAACAAGAACCGAAGTTTCAGAACGTCATCCAAGTTGAACTATGTCTCTTATTCTATCCAACGTATAATAAGGTAATCAAGGAAAAGTAATCTAATTAACAAGTAAAATAACAAGTGCATACATGACTACATCTACATGGCTCAACGTGCGCAAAAAATAGTAGGCGCACAAAGCAAGTTAGCGCACAAAACTCACAGAAGTAAGGTTGGCGCACAAACGACTAAAACTGGGCAGTAGCGCACAAAGCAAGTTGGCATACAAACGACTAAAACTGGGCAGTGGCGCATAATGCAAGTTGGCACACAAACGACGCACTTGACAAAAGTGCGCGGGCAAGAATAAAGCGCGCATTCAGGGAAAGTGCGAGAGCAATCTAGCTACAAGATAAAACACACAATCTTAGGTCAAAGCTCGACAGTCGAAAAACTCGTCAGTCGAGGATCACACAAATCAATAACACAGAAATCGAGAAACCCAAGCTTTGTCCCTAAGGAAACGAAGAGGAAAAAAGTGCGTGAGCTACCAAACATAAGCAAAGTACGCCGGTTGATGAAACAGAGGAAAAGTGCGCCATATTGCCAACATGAAGAAAGTGCGCGGACTGACTGTGGCGCACTTTTCCCTGGTTTTCCAGGAACTTTGATTTAATATGCACCAAAGTGCCCCAACTGAGTTTTCTCTCAAAAGTGCGCCATTGACTCAAGGAGTGGGACTGACGCACTTTTGCTAGGAGACTAAGTGCAGTTTCCCAAAGTGGAACATACGCATTTTTACGTCAAAGGGGTTCTCTTGTATATTCTTTACAGAGCACTGTTCTTCTTCTCCAGTAAGTCATTTGGTATACATATTGTATCAAGTTTCAACATTGAACTTAGTTGGACTCGAAAACAAGCACGACCAAAAGCAAAGTTACATAAAATATGGTGCTATACTCTATGAACTAATTAGTTTTGTAAAACACAGTTTTGGGAGATCAATTCCCAAGAAAACAAAAGTGAACCCGTAGATCCAAACTCTGGTCCATGCAATTTCAACCAAGAAAATCAAGAACGACAAGTATTAAAGATGAAGGGATACTCGGTCCCAACAACATGAGCTAAAAATAAATAGACATTATTAAGAATTAAAAGCATGCATAAATTCATGATTCTTCTCTTGTGCAAGATGTACTTGCCTACGGAGGGAGAGAAAACCTAAGAGAGAGAAATGAAAAAAAAATTATGAGCAGAGAGAGAGAAATTGAAATATATATAGGTTTATGTTTGAGATGTGGACCGTTGGATTACTCAAACCCATCCACGCCACACATGCCACCAACCCAACCAAACCCACTCTTCTCCACAACTCACGGGTCCGGTCTAAACAAAGGCCGGACAAGCAACCAACATGCGCCAAAGACAACATGCACCAAAGTGCGCCGGGAAGGGGGCTGACAGTATCATTAAGTAGATTTGAAAGGGAAACATTTTAATAAGAAATTGTCAAATGACATTTGAAGCAAGTAATTGACTTGTGTTAGCCATTATTAGTCAATTAAAATGCAGTACAACAAACTTATCAGTTCAAAAATATGTTATAATGTTCTTTCACTAGAATTATAGACTTATAGTAGGGTGTCAAATGACATTTGAAGCAACTAATTGACTTGTGTTAGCCATTATAGTCAAATTAAAATGCAGTACAAAAAAATTACCAGTTCAAAAATATGTTATAATATTCTTTCACTAGAATTATAGACTTATAGTAGGGTGATGGGCAAATTTCCCTTTAGTTAAACTTGAATCTTCTCCTAACAATTATTGTCTGGCGTATTAAAGAAATATCAACTTGCTTATCTATAATACAATGTCACCGAGAACATGGTCCTTAACTGAGCTGAATGGAAGAATATGATTCGATAGCTGACCCAAAATTTGGGATGAAGGCTTTGTTGCTGTTGTGGCTGTTGTGGCTGTTGTAAATTCATAATACAATCGCTTCTAGTGTGTTGCTTGAGACCTATGATATCTGAACATTTAATATTATTTGATGCAAGGATTTTGAGTTTGAAGAGCTAGAGGAAGTTCTGCACTTTTATCCACATGGGTACCATGGAGTGGACAAGGAGGGAAGGCCGGTATATATTGAGCGGCTCGGCAAAGCTGAGCCAAGCAAGCTAATGAACATCACCACTCTTGATCGCTACATGAAGTATCATGTACAAGAGTTTGAGAGGGCATTCCATGAAAAATTTCCCGCATGTTCAATTGCAGCGAAGAGACGTATTGATTCGACAACCACAATTTTGGATGTGCAGGGTGTGGTAAGTTGATAACCGAAAATTTCAAAATCACAAGGCTTTAAAAGTGTACCCCTTTTGAGTAAAAGCATAATACAAAATTTATCCTAAATTGTTGTGATACGGCTCTCTGGTTTTATTTTTGATTAGTTCATTAGAACTTAATTGTTATTGATTTCAGGGTTTTAAAAATCTTAACACGACAGCAAGGGATCTTTTACGCAACATGAACAAAATAAATGGTGATTACTACCCTGAGGTACCTGATATAATGTGACTGGATGAATTTCCTTTGAGCCTTTTTTTTACTCAACTACCATAGTAAGAACTGTTTACTTGTTTTTTGCTGCAGACTCTACACCAAATGTTCATCGTAAATGCTGGAAATGGTTTCAAACTTCTTTGGAACACAGTAAAGGGTTTATTAGACCCTAAAACAACTGCAAAAATCCATGTAATGATTAATTTATTTTGCACAATATGAACAAATAGAAGACCATTGTTTCTGTAGTTGTACATAATGATTAATCCTCTTTCCCTTTGCTCAGGTTCTAGGAAACAAGTATCAAAGTAGATTACTTGAAGCTATAGATGCAAGGTGTGTTCCCACCAAGTCATTTGTTTTTTTCCTACTGTCTACTAGTCTACAGGTGAACTGACCACATCTCTCCTTTCTCATGATTCACTCAGCCAATTGCCAGATTTCCTGGGTGGTTCATGCACATGCTCCAATGAGGGTGGGTGTCTTAGGTCTAACAGAGGACCATGGAATGACCCTGTCATTATGAAGGTATGACTTCCTTGCATCGATCGCTTAACGTACGTAGAAAATTCAATGTTTTGATCAGTTAAGCAAAGACACAAGGAGACTCATGCATTTGTACTTACAGCTTGCTCGCCATGTTGAAGCAGCATCTGTGAGGCAAATAAGTGCTGAACAAAGAAGTGACTTTTACCCAAGGCTACGACCTTTAAAGGCAAGCATTTAAATATCTGTCTCGTAGAATGTGGGCCTAGTGGTTCCTTTTTCGAAGAACAAATTTCTATAGCACTACTTTTGACATAGCAGGGAAGAAGCAGCGACACATCCACAGGTGAATCAGGATCAGATGATGATCTCAGTTCTCCTGTTGCATCGAGGCATGCAGAATATACTCGATTGGATCCTGTTCATGAAGAAGTGAGTTCAACTTGTTTGATTCCTAGTTTTTAATGCAAATAAACTGTACTTTTCATCTATATTATTTTTTATAAGCTGTGAGGGCTGCCCCGTTCATTTTCACCTTTGTTGTAAATTCTAGATCTGTAATCCACTGGAAGACATTTGTTATACAAAAAGGGGACTATAATTGCTAGTGATAATATAAATAGGATTCTCATCTTTCCTGCATGAAGTTTAATTTGTTTCTAGTCTAGCACAAGGATTATGCCTCATCTGCTATTTCTGTTTAAATTTATTGCTTCGTTTGTCAGAGTGATTCAGTTTTACAGTTTTACTTCATAATTTTACGTAATAAGATCTTTGCCAAACTGATCTGCTACCTGCAAGACATTTAGTTTTACGACAATTCTTCCTTTCCTTGACGATTAAGTAAACACTAAAAAAATTTAGCCAAATATATTACAGTAACTATGTGCATACTAGATACTTTGATTAATCTCGTAGGCAGCCGAAGAAGATTTAGTCAGGTTTCAACTGGAAGATATCTGTTGGTATATTAGAATGTATTAGGGGATTTTATGTAAGATGGAGGGTTGTAAAGCTATATATATATATATATATATATATATATATATATATAACCAAGAGATTATTAATAAAAATATAGAACTCCAAAATATTCTACATGGTATCAGAGCACAAACCCTAGCCGCCAAACCCTAGCCGTCACCACTGCTGCCTCGCCACCACCACTGTCGCCGCCACCGCCACCACACTTCCGCCACCACCGCGAAGCCGCAACTCCTGCAGAGCCCGCATGAGCCTTCTGCCGCGGTTTTCGGCGTCTTCCGGTGGTCGTTCCGGACGTTGACATCGAAGGCCTAGATCCGATGGGAGAGAGGCATGATCGGGTCTAGGAGAGGACGGAGATGACGAACGTGAATCGTAGGACGGATGTGAGGTGATCGGAGAAGAGGAGGGTCGATGGAGGAGATCATCAAGAAGTTCGCAACGTTGATGAAGCTGATGAAACTGTCGGCTGGTGAGAGCGCGACACGAACACCGACGAAGTTGGAGCTTACCTCCATCGATCTGAAGCTTGATGGATCGGCCACCTACCTGAGTTGGTCACGACGGGTGAGAACCCTCGCAGGGAAGAACCTAGAGGATTTCTTGTCATGAGAGAAGACAGAGCCAGATGAGGGCTCGGCAGGACGCGATGAGTGGAAGTCCACTCATATGGTGATATACATTTGGCTTCTCAATTCTTTAGTCCAGTCGATCGCCGCCACAACTTGAAATGGTAAATGACGTGTGGGAGAAGTTGAGGAGGATCTACGATGGTATGGGGAATAACTTAAGGGTTTTCCAGATCAAGGGGGAGATCGACGACACCGTACAGAGAGAGAAGACGGTGCAGGAGTATGCTACGTAGTTGGTTGGATTATGATCACTTCTCAGATCGGACGAGCTGCGAGGACCCGAAGTGTAAGAAAAGACATTTATGTCTGCAGGAGAGGACGATGAAGTTTCTTAAGGGGCTAGCCGCAATGTTTGTTCAGAGAATACTTCTAGTCCAACCGAAGATTCCTACATTTGAGGAGGCTATCTCGGCCATGATCTAGGAGGAGACTCGCATCAAGCTGCAGACAGGGACATGTGGTCCTCCTGAAGTGAACTCAACACTGGCGGTTGCCAATTCAGGCGGCAGAGGATCTAAGGGAGACCCCCGGCAGTGCTATAACTGCGGGGAGGTGGGCCATCTGAGGTATGCTTGCACCAAACCACCCAAGGAGGAAGATTCAGGTGGTGGACGTTGACAGTTTGTAGGACGTGGCCGTGGTAATCAAGGAGGTTATCAGGCGAACCTGCTGGTAGCAAAAGGCGATGAGGGAACTGATGGCCCCTATACTGAGGAGGATCAGGCACTGCTGGGCAGGATCAGGCACTGCTGGGTATGTTGGAGGTACTCAGGAGAAAGCAGAGAGTGTCAAGCAATGGAGACAAAAGTGAGACTGATGAGGCGTCCACCTCAGTCTTCGCCAGTGGCAACGCTGTCATGTATGCCCATCCATCGGAAGGTACTGACGACTCACTCGCCCTTGCATCTATGTCTTTCCTTAGATCGTAGGACTTGATTGCGATTCGGGTGTGTCTCGACACGTGACAGGGAATGCTAGTGAGTTCTCTTCCTACACTCACCTAGCATCAGCGGACATCATTCAAACAACCGATGGTACTTTCTGGCCAGTGGTCGGTAAGGGTACTGTCGATTGTACAGGTTCAGTAAAATTATCCAATGTTTTGCATGCTCCTTATTTTCTAGTCAGTCTTTTATCTATTAGTTCTATAATCCTCCAACTAAAATGCATTGTCTCTTTTGATATTCCTAAGGTGATCTTCCAGGAGAAGGAGACGGGATGAAGACTTGGGACTGGTACTTGGCATGATGGACTGTGGTACCTGGATCGGGAAGGGCTAGATTCGGCATTGGTGTCTGTAGCAGAGGGCAAGAATGAGAGGACCGAAGATGAGTGCCAAGGATACACTGATACTCCACCACAAGCGGTTGGGGCATTCCTCTTTTGGTATTTTGAGTAGGTTGTATCCATCTATTTATGAGAAAGAAAATAAGGAGAAACTAGTATGTGATGTATGAGATTTAGGCAAACTTACTAGGAGCTTATATGTTAGTGCGGGCCATAGGAGCTCTTCTGTTTTTGATATTATATATTCTGATGTTTGGGGATCGTGGGCCACAACTACTATGAATGGTTACAAGTATTTCGTTTCTTTTATTGATTGTTTCTCTCGTGTCACCTGGCTGTATATGATGAAGAATAAGAGTGATGTCTTTGCCTATTTTCGGGACTTTCATAAACATGTCCATACTCAGTACAGAGCAGTGGTGAAGGTACTCCTATTTTCGGGACTTTCATAAACATGTCCATACTCAGTACAGAGCAGTGGTGAAGGTACTGAGGTCTGACAATGGGACATAGTATACCAACAAAGCACTTGAGAAATATCTGTCAGCCCAAGGGATACAGCATCAGACCACCTATGCATACACACCAGCACAGAATGGAATGGCAGAAAGAAAAAACAGACACCTTCTGGAGGTGGTAAGGAGCATGATGATCGCCATGAATGTCCCACAGAGTCTGTGGGGACATGCAGTGTTGACAGCAGCTCAACTGATCAACAAGATGTCCTCGAAAGTACTGGGATGGAAGTCTCCATATGAGATATTGCAAGAAAATAATAATGGAATACTCCCGCTGAAGGTGTTTGGCTGCGTATGTTTTATGAAGGACAACAAACCGTCTGTTAGGAAACTTGACCCTAGAGCAGTCAAGTGTCTTCGTGGGCTATTCGGCGACTTAGAAGGGGTACGTGTCCTGGAGCCCAGTAAAGAAGAAGAGGTTTGTGAGCATGGATGTTCACTTCAGGGAGCTTGAGCCATACTACCGTCAGGAGGGAACCTCATCCATGGGCAACTCACCTAACACTGAGAGTATGAGGCGAGAGAGGGAGATTGGTGACCGAATTAGGAGTATGGCATGGAGGAACGGTTGAGGAGGAGAGTGAAGAGGAACAAGGGTAGGAGATGAGAGGTGTTAGGCCCACAGCTCAGGGGAAGTTACTTACCTACAACAGGAAAGGGAAGCAAACTGCAGGATCAGTACCTATAGTGCCAGTGCCAAGTCTCTTGTCTGCGTCTGTCTCGACTCCTGAGACACCTACACTACCACCATATTTCCCTTAAGGTGATATCATTCTTCCTACCCCTCCCACACCATTATCAGTACGGAGGACCACTTGCAGCAATGCGAAAAATTCTCCTGATAGATATAGTTGGGACCTTGTTCATTTTGTTTCATATGATAACATCGCTTCTTCTCATGGAGCATTCATTGCGTCTTTGGATAGTATTACTGTACCTAACAATTGGTAGGTTGCCAAGAACGATCCAAAGTGGAAAGCGGCGATGCACGAGGAGTTAGGGGCTATTGAGAAGAACCACACTTGAAAACTGGTAAAACTGCCAGAGGGGAAGATGGCAGTCGGATGCAAGTGGGTCTTTACTGTGAAGCAGAACCCAGATGGACAGGTTGAGCGCTACAAGGCTCGACTGGTGGCAAAATGATACAGTCAGACGTACAACATTGACTATGACGAGACTTTTGCACCAGTGGCGAAGATGAGCACCGTCAAGACCGTGATTTCTTTGACAGCGATGGTGGAGGTGTACATGGAGATACCACCAGGATTCTGCACTGATAAGACAGTGGACAAGGTCTGCAGGTTGAAGAAGTCCCTCTATGGACTGAAACAGTCTCCTCGAGCGTGGTTTGACAGATTCAGGAGGACGATGATAGGGATGGGATATCGCCAGATCAACGCTGATCATACTGTATTTTTTCGTCGGAGTGGAGGCCATATCACCATGCTTGTGGTGTATGTGGACGATATGATTATCACAGGAGATGATGAGTAGGAGATTGCCCGACTCAAGGGGAAGCTTGGCAAGGAGTTCGAGGTGAAGGACCTTGGCCTTCTTCGGTATTTTCTTGGGATTGAGATTGCTCGAGAAGCAGAGGGGATTGTTCTTTCTCAGAGGAAGTATGTACTGGACCTTCTCACAGAGACATGGATGTTGTGATGCAAACCTGCAACTACCCCGATCAATCAGAGGTTCAAGCTGGGTGCTGCGGCTGGAGAACCAGTTGACCGGGACAGATACCAGAGACTGGTGGGCAAGCTGATCTATTTGAGCCACACACGTCATGATATCTGCTTTGCAGTGAGTGTGGTGAGCCGCTACATGCATGACCCAAGGAAGGGTCATATGGACGCAGTGTACCAGATTCTGAGATACTTGAAGGGTGCCCCCGGAAAGGGGCTGATATTCAGGAAGAATGATCACGTGAGCATCGAGGGCTACTGTGACTCTGACTGAGCTAGCTGTGCTGATGACAGGAGGTCTACCTCGGGCTATTGCATATTTGTAGGAGAACTTGGTCTCTTGGAGGAGTAAGAAGCAGTCAGTGGTGGCCAGATCGATAGCTAAAGCGGAGTACAGAGCTATGACCTTGGGAGTTGCAAAGCTGCTATGGCTGAGAGTATGCTGGTGGAGCTAAAGCTGGATCAAGAAGCCAAGATGAGGCTGTGGTGTGACAACCAATCAGCCATCAGTATAGCTAACAATCCAGTGCAGCATGACATGACCAAACACATCGAGATCGATAGGTTCTTCATCAAAGAGAAGTTGGACAGTGGACTACTGGAGCTAGGCCACGTTCCAACCAAGGATCAGGTAGCAGACAGTCTGACCAAGGGACTTAGCTCTGTAGATATGATTTAGAGGATGTGACAAGATGGGCTTAGTAAATATCTTTCGTCCATCTTGAGGAGGAGTGTTGGTATATTAGAATGTATTATGGGTTTTTATGTAAGATGGAGAATTGTAAGGCTATATATATATATTTATAACCAAGAGATTATTAATAAAAATATAGAACTCCAAAATATTCTACAATATCCTTCTTCTGAGGTAGAAGTTAAGAAACATTTCAAGCTAAGAAAACAGTTTTCAGAATTGTTACATCTCATGCCTCGTGCGTTAATTGCAACTTAGTTTCATAAATTTGCAGCTAAGGTAATGAAATCTTTGTGCGGAACCTCAAATATTTGAATATTCATTCTTGGCCAAAATTGAAATCATTTTTTTGTCAGAACCTTTTCATGCTGCCACTCATAAACCTGAAATACCTCACGAGCTAAGCCTACTCTTATTCAAAGACATGTAGGCGTGGGCATCATGCGGCCCCATTAGGCATTTTTTGCTAAATTACCTCACCACTACTCCCTAGGGTTGTGGTAAAGACAGATCAGTTATGATACCTTCACCATTTCAGTTATAAGTAAACCTTTGCTGTTGATATTTTCTTGCCTGTTCTAAATCCAATATAGACGTGTAAGAACATCTTTGAGTTGTTTTGCTGTGTTGTACTTTATAGAAGTACTTCTTTCTATTGATAAATATAGTTCTAGTGAAGATCTTGTTTATCATGAACATTATTTGAAGCTCAATTCTGAAAGATGTAATGTGATGCCATTATCAGTACTATATACGGATGTTAGTGAGCTTATGAATTTGCCATCTTATGTACAGTATGCATCTACTTCTACTTCAACTAGAACACGGCATAAATACTTATTAGTTTAATCTCTAGTTTTAAACAAGGTCTGCAGTATCAGAGTTGGTTTCTAGCCATCTTTATGAGAATCAGTATCGGCAATTTTGGTGGTACCAACGGTTTTGGTTCGGAATTTCAGATTTCCTTTTTAGAAAAGCTAATAAAACAATAAAATATTATTAAAAACTATAATATTTCATACATTTATGTACATATTTTATTAGTATTTGTTGTTTCTTGTTATCTTTGAATAGAATATATTCATCCTTGATGAATTGTTTGACCGTCAATAGATACTACTGTTTATTTACTTGATATTAGATATAAGCCACACTCGTAATATAATTTTGAATGGAATAATATTAAGATGGACGAATATTTTGAATTTATGATAAAAACTATGACCAATTGTATATTGTGTGGATGGCCCGATAAGGATTCTTACCGGCACATTGTAGCATTCCAGCATTTTGATGTTTGGTACGATTAAATCATTGAGTCCACACTATTTCTGTTCATACTTCTCTTTTTCTTTGTTGAATTAACTGGGAAAAGAGAGCCCCAATGTTAGGATCAACATGTATCAACCTGTATAATTGGAGGACAACATCTGATCTAGACTGGCCAAAACCAATATGATAGGCAGACACCTATTATGGTATTAAGTTGTATTGACATCTAAATTAATTGCACGATCTTTTCCCACTAGTTTGAGTTTAAATGTTCTGTTCTACCATGACAAAGGCCAAGACGGAATAAAGCTTTTACCATTTCATCCATCCAAGTCCCGTACCCCTCTCAAGCCAGTTTTAGTTGAACTCCTTTTCACTTGCCACGAGGAAGAAACCAAGGAATAAGGTTTTGGCTAAGACTTACTTTCTCCAGTCATTTTCGTAAAAGGTTGTTCACTAGTTTGCCAAATCAGTCTCAATCTATTTTAAGCCAAGTGAAGTTTGGAGATGGAGAAGAGAAAGAAAAAAAAGTACGAGAAGAGACAATATGAGAAAGGAGATTGCAAGGGCCTTAAACCCTATGTAGCATCTCATGTCTATTTATATTGATATGTAATACACCCACAATTACTATTATACCCTCATATGATAAATAACAAAATAAAATAACTCTAACATCCTCCCTCAAGCAGGAGCATATAGATCAGACATGCCCAACTTGCTACATAAATCAGAAAATGGACCACAAGCAAGTGGTTTGGTGATGATCACCTAATTGATCCTCTGACCGAACATAAGGAGTGACAATTTGTTTCTTCAACAACAAATCACGAATAAAATGACAATCCACCTCGATATGCTTCGTGCGCTCATGAAACATCGGATTACTTGCGATAAACATTGCCGACTGATTATCACAATACATCTCCATCGGAAGGAATCATAATCCCCATTTTATGAAGAAGAGACTGTACCCACATCATCTCAGAAGCTGTATGAGCCATCGCACGGTACTCGGCCTCTGCACTAGAACGAGCCACAACATTTTGCTTCTTACTACGCCACGTGATAAGATTGTCACCCACAAACGTACAATAGCCATAAGTAGACCTCCTATCACTGCGACTGCCTGCCCAATCAGCATCACTGAACCCAGTCACCGTAAGCAACTGGAAAGGTTTATACAACAAACTCTTTCCAGGTGCACCCTTCAAGTATCGAAGAATGCGAGAGAGAGCCTCCCAATGTGGTTGTCGAGGGGCATGTATAAACTGACTAACTACTCCAACTGCATATGTGATGTCTAGTCGAGTAATAGTAAGATATATAAGTTTGCCAACCAAATGTCTATAATATCCAGCATCCTCAAATAACTCTTTCTTGTCAGCATCAAGCTTGTCATAATAATCCATAGGAGTCTCAACTGGCCGATACTCCAACATCCCAGTCTCGGAGAGCAAGTGTAGAACATACTTGCGTTGTGACAGATACACACCCTTCTTAGATCGAGCAACCTCGATTCCAAGAAAATATCGAAGAAGTCCCAAATTCTTAGTATGAAACTAACGACTAAGGTAGGCCTTCAAGTCCACAATCCCAGCATGATCACTTCCAGATATAATGATATCATCAACATAAACAATCAACATGATAATACCTGCTGAGGAAGAATGGCAAAATACTGAATGATCTGATGTGGTGCGTCGAAAGCCATACTGAATGAGAACTGAACTGAACTTGTCAAACCGAGCACGAGGTGACTGTTTCAGTCCATATAATGCTTTCTTTAATCGACATACGAGTTTTTTATTTTCTGCTACAACATATCCCGGTGGTTGATCCATATAAACATGTTCTTGTAAGTCACCATGCAAGAAATCATTCTTTATGTCCAGCTGATATATAGGCCATTGGTGATTAACCGTCACAGAAATAAGAATCCGAATTGAATTCAGCCGAGCCACTGGAGAGAAAGTCTCCATATAATCCACACCATATGTCTGAGTTTATCCTTTGGTAACCAACTGTGCCTTGAGGCGCTCAACAGAACCATCGGGGTGATACTTAACAGTGTACACCCATCTACAACCTACTGTCTGCTTTCCAACAGGAAGTGATGTAAGCTCCCAAGTCTGATTTTGATGTAAAGCATACATCTCCTCATCCAATGCACTTTTCCAACCAGAAGATGACATAGCCTGCTTGTAAGTTTTGGGAATGGAAATAGAAGACAATGCAACAACAAATGCATGAAAAGATGATGAAGCACGGTGTAATGAAACATAGTTAGAAATGGGATGCTTATTTTTTGTGGTACAAATGTGTTTTCTTTTTCTGAGAGCAATAGGAAGATCATCTTGATCTGTGGTGATGGGAGCAGAATCCTCAGGCACGAAAGATGATTGGTTGAGGGCTGAATTCTGCAGAATCACTGGCCTGTCCTTGGATCTCTGATAAACCTGTAAATGGGGAATGGAGACAGAAATTGATTCAGGAATGATCGGAAGTGGTATGGAAGATATCAAATCTGTTGTAAAAGGAATACAACGGTCTCCTGAAGGAAAGAAAGTCGTAGACTCAAATAATGTAACATCCGCACTGACATAATATTTGCGTGACTGTGGACTGTAACAACGATAACATTTTTGAGTACAAGGATAACCAAGAAAGACACACTTCAGAGATCTAGGAGCCAACTTATCTCGATTAGGTTCCAAGTTATGAATAAAAGCGACACACCCAAACACTCGAGATAAGGAAAAATGTGCGACATCTGTATGTAATATGGTAAATGGAACTTTGTTATTTAATACAGATGATGACATGCGATTAATTAGGTAACATGTAGTAAGAACGACATTTGTCCAATACTGTTTAGGGACATGCATATTGAACATGAAAGTTCGAGCCACATCTAAAATATGTCGATGTTTGCGTTCGGCTCTACCATTTTGTTGAGAGGTGTGGACACAACTGGTTTGATGAATCATACCACGATCAACACAGGAACTGTTCACAGAAGATTGAGTATACTCCAAAGCATTATCAGAACGCAGAATTTTGATACGTTTATCAAACTGAACATAGACTTCATTATAAAAGGCAGATAACACATTTGGAAACTCAGATCTTTCTTTCATTAAATAACACCAAGACATTCTGTAATAGTCATCAATAAAAATAACAAAATACTGAAATCCTTTCGGACTTTTGACTCTAAACGGACCCCAAATATCAGAATGAATAAGATCAAAAGACTCTAATTGACGACTCTCACTACGACGAGGGAAGGAACTACGGTGATGCTTGCCTAACTCACAAGCCTCACATTCAAGACTAGAAACATGACTCAAACTAGGAACAACTTGACGCAACTTAGCCAAAGACGGATATCCCAAACGATAATGCCACTGCAACGGAAAAGTAGAAACAGAAGTGAAGGTCTTTCCAGGTAGATCCAAGTAGTACAGTCCATCTTTTTTATCCCCGAACCAATCATCTTCTTTGTCCAGAGGTCCTGAAAAATATACGAATTGGAAGAAAATGTCACAGAACATTGAAGAGATTTGGTTAACTGGCTCACAGATAACAAATTAAATAGAAATTTAGGCACATATAATGATTCAAATAATGATAGTGATTGAGTATGGTGAATGACACATTTCCCAAGCACAGGACGAGTAGACCCATCAGCCAAGATAATATTATGTTTCATGGAACTACGATTATGAAAGAGAGGTTATACCAGACATGTGAGAGCTTGCTCCTGAGTCGATGATCCAAGAGGTGGTTGGTGACTGGGTTGCCACAAAAGCAGGATTACCCATATGTGCCATGGTTGTAGTAGGTTGGGAGGTGGTACTAGCAAGCGCGTTCAACTTTTGGAGGATCTGTTCAAATGGAGATGAGGTATCAGACGTTGAAGTCTGATTGTAATTCGAAGTATCATCTCTGGGAGCAGAAGTTGTGACCTGGTACTGCATATTTTTATCATACACTTGATGTGCATATTCTGGTTTGTCCCACTTTTCCCAACAATAGTCTTCTACATGACCGAGCATTCCATAATAGTTACACTTCTGTGGTTGACCGCGGCCACCACCACCACCACCACCGCGGTCACTACCACAACCATTGTCTCTACCACCACGGCCTCCTCCTCGACCAAAACTACGACCACCATCTCTACTGCCACGTCCACCACCACGACTAACAACACTAGAAACTAGGACAGAAGAGTCAGTACTCGGCACCAAAGAACTCTGTCCCAGAAAGGAACGATTGAGACGGAAAAAAGTATCTGCCACCGTAGGTAAACTGCTCTCCAGCAAGGATTTGAGCTTTATAAGGTTCGAGCGCAGGATCCAAGCCGGCTAGGATAAGTGAAACAGAAACCCTTCCTTCTGTCTCCGAGCTTCCTTCAAATCAGTAGTAACAGGATGATATTGAACCAGTTCCTCCCACAAAGCCTTCTTTGAAGCCAGATATTCATTCACAGGCTTCCCATTTTGCTTTGTATTAAACAATAACTCGTACAACTCATAGATACAGACAACGTTTCGCTTCTGCAAATATGATTCTTCCAGAGATGCGCAAATCTGTTTGCTTGATTCACACTACTGAACATTAGTAGCGATATGTTGTTCCATACTATGCCACAACTACGACATAACATATGCATCTGCACTCATCCAATCTTCATACTCAGCGGAAGTTTCAGGCGGGGGTTCTTCCTTAAAAAATTCCAACTTCTTCTTCGCCATCTACACCACTTTGATAGATTTCGACCAGGCAAGGTAGTACACACCATTGAATTTCACCGCTGTAATCAACTTTCCCAATTCATCATTATGAATAATAGTAAAAGGAGAACCACCTCCGCTACCACCACCACTATTAATCTCGCTAGAAGATTTGGTCTCCACCATACTTGCAGATGCAACAGAAAGACGAGGTCTTTGAAACCCTAGATCTCACAGCGAACCTCAACCGACGACGAATAACCAACGGAGATCTGTAGAAACCCTAGATCTCACGAACGATCACAAACAACGAACGACGAACAGCGAATCATGAAAAGTAGACGAAAAACAGCCGAATTTTTTTTTCGGGGCTATCGCCCCCAAACCCCTGTCGAACTCACGGCCGAGTTTGATCGGCCCTGTCATGGATGGGATGTACAGTACTTTCAAATATAAGCTCTGATACCAAGTGAAGTTTGGAGATGGAGAAGAGAAGGAAAAAAAAGTAGGAGAAGAGAAAATATGATAAAGGAGATTGCAAGGACCTTAAATCCTAGGTTCCATCTCATGTCTATTTATATTGATATGCAATACACCCACAATTACTATTATACCCTCGTATGATAAATAACAAAATAAAATAACTCTAACAAGCCAAAAATCATTCAAAATTCTTTGAACCTTCATGCTTTAGGGTGATTCACATTAAGATTAAGCAACTTTATATGTAATCGTCAGAAAGACAAAAAGAAGAAAGAGGACGAGAGGGTGGGGGGAGACGAGCGAGTTATTTCCATGCCGCTAGAAAGATGGACTGCTGCTTTCACCACATTCTCAACCAGTCAGCCACTCTATCTTCACATAAACTTTTTTCGTGGAAGTATTGTATCCAACATTTGTCAGATATGGATACGGTCGTCCCAGGAGTATTTGTGCAACATAGCCTTCCACATATTTATTGGTGAATGGATCATGTGTGATCTTGATGTGAATACCCATACCAAATCCAAAATTGGGATGATCGAAATGGGATGATATATGTAGACACCAAGACCCGATCAAAATTTGATGGTGATTGTATATATGCTGTCATGTGGAAGACCCAACACCAAACTGGATCTGACCAAAAACTTACATGTGTAGGGGCCATGATCAGGTCTAGAGCATGGACCTCCACAAACCCCTAATTTGTTGGTCTAAGAATAACCCAACCCAATCACATAAGAATATTTGAGGTTTATTACGGTCTAATCATTATTATTATGTCTGGTGGTCAACTTATCATATTTTTGAAGTAATATACGATCAAACAAGACAAATAATTGATTTCATAATAGTTATTCTATGTTGGAGCTAGAAATGTGTCTACTCTAATTCCAAACAAGATAGGACAAGGAATAGAAATGCAACGATGGTGGTTTGATAGGAATAGCGACTTAAGTTGTTTGGATGACGCACATTTGTTTATTGCAAAAGTAGATGCCAATTCGTATGTATTCCTTGACCAAACCAGTGCTCACTGTATAGGTCAGAAACTGTTATTGCAAACCTCACCTTAAAAATATCTTCAAGTCTGATCATGAATTTACCGTGCTTTTACTTTTTTTCTTCTTATGTTTGTGAATCTTAGTCGCAACGATTCCCCGAGAAGATTTAGGTTATATTCTAAAGTTATATCAAGATGCACAACATCATTAGTTTGTAGAGAATAATTTCATCATTTCATGTAACCAAAGTTAGATTATAAACTAGTATAACTTAGATTATACGATGCTAGCTGCATACTAACAAGGTTTTCTTCTTGATATTCATTGTTATACCTATATCTCAATTCCGATCTACCTGCTTGTCTAGGAATTGTCTCCATTTCTTCTGGTATGAAATACTTGCTCTCTGTAGTGGCGACAACATTGATTTTTTTTGGAGGGCCAATACATTTTTATAAACGGAAGCTACAACACTCCTTATAAACTTACACTACAATATTAATGACAAAAACCATCAAATCATTGTGCCAAGCTTGAGCTCGAAGTCGGCACGAAAACTCAGCTTGATTAGGTGCGAGCAACCGGCTCAGCTTGAGAGCAGCTCATGAGGTGCTCGAGCTCAAGTCAAGCTAAGTGTATTTGTATTTTTGTATATGCAATATAGAGGAAAAGAAGTAAAGAACCCGTTATGTGGTAGTTTGGCTTTGTTTTACATCACACTGCCATTAACAATTTATGTTTCATGTCATGGGTGGGCTTGTGATTAAGTACAGACTTTAGTCGAGTTCCAGTCGAGTTAATAGCTTTGAGCCAAGCCGGTTACTCGTATAGCTTGTTCGCGTGCTCATGATTCCCAAGCTTCCTATGTTCAAACTCTGTTCTTTAAAGAAATCAAGCTTATTTCCATGTTCAAGCTTGCTTTGTTAATCAAACGGACTCGAGCTTTTATCGAGCCAAGTTGTGAGAAATCCCTAGCTGATGTCTATTTGCAACTCAATGCAATAAAGCATCTCTTCTAATTTTTTATATTTGGTTTGGGTTAGGAGACCACTTAATATACTAGTTAAAAGTACATGGACTTATTTGTATATACCAACAAAAGTTTTAAAAGTCAAGGGGCCCATGATCCCTACTCGATGCCCCCCTCTCCCTCTGCCCCTGCAGTTCTGGTAATGTCTAAAACGCTTTCACTAATTCTACATCCAATTGTGACTTTTGCAGGTTAGAGCATCAGATTTTGCAGCTTACTACAGCTGTGATGATCAGTTTATTATTGTTGACAAAATTGTAGACTCTTGTCGAAGAAGGGCAGGGAGTTCTGTGGAGACATCCACAGAACTTAAAGACCTGCAGCGATGTCAGAGTGATGGATTACACTCACTAGGTACTGGCTACTGAAGTTACTTTGAAGCATCATTCTCTTTTTCTCTATATGTTGAAAATCCCCTGTTTTTTGTAGAAGAGAGAACTTGGCAATGGGGGTTGTCATTCCTTTAGACTCCTTGACTTAATGTGTCAGAGATTAATGCAGTTCCCTATTGTCAATATGTAACATCTACCTCTTCCTATAGTCTTTGTACTCTAGGGAACTTGGAGGGCGCTCCTTGGTTTCATGAGCTTATACAATATATCCAAGAGGTAGGTCTACTACCTGCCAACTGACCGTGTAGGTTTTATGGCATGACCCTGTCATGACCATCTCATGCTCATAGCTACATTAGCTAGGAATTTTAAACCAACATACATGATTGACGTTAGGTCGATAACTGATCATTAAAACTTTGTCAATTCCTTTATGGAGCTTATGCTTCATAGCCGTTCCCATTCTGATGGAGAAGGCTTAGTTATGATGATGAAGAGATAACTTGGCTCTTAGCTATGTCGCAAAATGACACATTCTCGAAGGGCCGTATATTCTTCTTGCTGATCGACGATGATTACAATATCGGGCAACCCCTAGAAAATAGTGGATGGAAAAATCCACAGCGGATATGTCCTTCAAGTCGCACGTTACTTTCTACCACTGTTTTTCCGTGAAGTTACTCCTTTATCGGCATCTGATGAGGCACTCTGTTATGTTCCCAAGCATTTTCCTAGTCTTTACTACTAGACTAAAAAATACAGATTTTTTTTATAGGTTTACTATAATTTAATAGAGGTATCAGGCAATAATATCTGCATTTCTCAACGCAGAGTAGTCTACAATTGTTGCCAACTTGCATTATTTAGTGAGAGGCTTATTTAAACGATCTAGTGAAACCAAAAATTGTGTTAGAATTCCAAGCACAAGACCTGGCACTGCATCGAGGTTCTGATCATCAATAATGCATAGGCAATCTGATGATGTTACTATATGTAATATTATTGTGTATGTAGAGTAAAATGATGTTGTTTTAAACATATGATGGCTTGTTATAACTATTGATTTCAGCTATATAGATCACAAAAGTTGGTTTATGAAGTCAAATCTATGAGGATGATTTAATTCCCCACTTATTTTCCACTTCACCACCCTATCCTTTTTCTACTCATTGAAGATAAATAATATGCTCCTGTTCAAGATCTATCTATTATTTACTCAGTTTTCACAAAATTGATAGATGGAAGGAAAACAATCTTAGATAAGTACTTATGGTAGCTATGAGATAATTTGCCTTCTGACGGAATTATTAATTTTCAAATTGGTGAATTACCAACAATTCATTCAGCTTAAACAATTATTATTGCCTATTTTTACACCTGAAAAGTTAATTTCTTTTCGTATTTAGGTCTTACTGTACACTACTTTTGACATTACTTGTAAAAATTTCTATCGAACATACGGTAAAAGAAAAACTGCAATTGGCTTTCCCGCCACTACTTATGCTATTAATCGCAATCACTTTCGGTGGAGTAATGACTGAAGCAATATTGGTTTCAGGCAATTTGGTCACGAGTGGCCTCAGTACAAACAAGTATGATCTTGAGGAAGGAATAAGATATCTAACAAGGGCATTGGTGGCGTTTCTGGTGAAGGTCCTGTCTTTTATCCGTGTTCTAGGTTGCAGACGTGAAGGAAGGTTGGAAACCATCCATCCTTCCGAAATTGTTGTTCCTGTTTCAAATAGTGATAATGCAGCAGCAGAAACTGTTGAGGAAGACCGTGTTGCTCCTTGCTTAGAGCGTCTTCAAAGGCTTGAAGTGATACTTAGTGAGCTAAGAAACAAGCCTGCTGAGATTCCATTGGAGAAAGAGCAGATGCTCCAAGAATCATGGGACAGGATTAAATCCATTGAGTTTGACCTTGATAGGACAAAGAAAGTAAGTTCTTTTGTTTAGATACTCGATGATGCATAATGGGACTTCTCATGAATATCTGACATCTAAGCATTTTGTTAATGACTTCCTATCAAATTCATGTATAGGATCTAAGTGTCCATCTTCAAAGGCGATGCATTTAGTAAGATATTTCTGAACAAAAGAAAGGAAACCATGCGAATATGTAGGAATTGCAAGGGTACCCTTTACTCTCTTTAGAAAACTAACCAATTAAGATGATTTTAAGTAATAAATTTCTTTAGGAATCATATGCTTTTAGTGTGGATAAATTTCTAGATTAGATTATGTTACATGTCTATGATGATATCGCTGTCACATTTTGACAAAAACACTTTCTTTTTTTACTACGATGGCAACAACAAAGCCTTTACCCAAAATTTTGCGATAGACTGCATGGACTTTGTCCTCCATGCGTTGTTAAGAGCCATCTCCTCTCTAACATTGCCCAATACATATCCTTTTTGAGAATACAACATGACGACTCCCTAGCAATTTCCAATTTACTCTTTTATGCAGGCATGTGTTCTTCAGCTTCACGAATTAATCATTTTTCTTGCATGCATGGGTTTACAGCTATTGCAAGCTACATTAGTGAAGCAAAGTGAGATTTCAGAGACACTAGAAGCTGTACAAGATTCCAAAGCTAAGGTAAGGAATCAACTTAAAAGTTTAATGTTATCGTACTAAAGTAGAATTATCCAGACAAGCACGGATAGTGAAAATGTTGGCACCAATTTATGCTTTAATCGGCCATCCAAACCCCATTTGGATCTGTAATTAAATGATCTGGACTCATTAGCTATACATGAAGTGGCTACAGAAAAGGCTTCTTAATATCTTAAAATGCCCATACTTTCTGTGACCACTTATAAAATGCATATGACCGGAGGCTATCTACTCTCCTCAGGAGTATAGCCGCTTGGTGGTTTTTCAAAGGTATAGATAATAAAGTATGGTGTGGATGGCTGACCCTGTCTTGCAATGTTGTGTGCCGCCCCATATAAACCTGCTTATATTACGACTTTCCTGAACGTTCTAACTTTGGCTTCTTAGTTTGAAGTATCGGCCGATACCGATCCGATACGGCCGATATCGATACAGTTTGGCATCTCCCGATCCGATACCGACCGATATTCGATACTGGCCGATACCGACATGAGAGGTCTCTTTTCCGGTCAATTCGGCAAAGAAAATTGAATTAAAAAGACCAATTAGCAAGGGTGTAAAAGCATAGTAAGGTTGTAAAAGCATAGTAAGGTTGTAAAAGCATATAAAAGAGGAAAACTTATCTATCGCATATAAATCAATAGACAAGGGTGACTACTATTTCATTCAATTTCAAAAATACTAAGAAACAACGCTGGAAATACTTTAAATTATGCATAAATGTATAAAATATATTTTCTAAAATGTTAATAATTTACTAATAGTTGTTTGCTTTCCGATACCAAAAAAATTCGATACTCCGATCCGAAACAGACGATACTATCGATATCGTCGATCCCGATACTCATAGGAATGGTCCGATACCGATACTTTGAACTTTGCTCTTACGCAACTGATGGTGCTTATTGATGCCATCATAAGGTGCACATCTTTGAAATTGACCTACACTCTCCTGTTATACCTTGACAGCTAGAAAGCAGGGGCACACCCAAGATTTGAACCGTGCCGTGTCGGACACGTCATGGATACCAAAATATTCTAGGACACGCCAAAATACCATGTCCCTGTGTCCTTAATGTATCATACCGCGTCTGTGTTTGTGCAACATAGCTCGATATGCATTGTACCTTGATAGCTCCTACGCTGAATAACTCGACTGTTTTACTTTGAAAGACCATTCTCCATTGCATGACCTAAATAAAGCAACATATATTTGCTGCTTTTTACTTGATACCATAAAGCATGACCTGTACTGTTTTACTTTTATTTCCCTGTGCAGAGAGGGACCTTCTGTTGAATACCAGAAAGAAGGAAGTAGATGTGAATGCACGAGATACTGGCAGATGACAGGAGTTTCAAACTCTTCACCACACAGTTCTCTTTTCTCTTCTGTTTAGTCCCTCTCAGTTTTGATCCATGATGAGATTGTTATATTTGTTACGTGGTGGCTGGACTGTGAAAGGGTGAAAGAAAGAAGGAAAACAAAGAGGAAAGTTATTAATATGTTTAAAAAAAATTCCTGTTCCTTTCAGTGTTTGTGACTTCACTTGTGTTTCACCTTGAAGGGAGCATCTTGTATGCAAGTAAAGCTTCCGGAAGATGAAAATTTAGACCATGACCTTTTTCTTACTATTCTTCACTATTTTCTTCTTGCATACCAAACAGACATTACCGAAAGGGTTATTTGGTAACAGGGTCTTATATGATAGTTGAAATTAGGATTTGGATTTACAAAGTGTCCGGCATTAGACTTTGGCACTGTTCACGTAGGCGAGTGAACAGTGATCTCGAGACCCAAAGTCTAACGCCGGACACTTTGGAGACCCAAACCATAATTTTCATATATATATGAGACACTATTACTAAATAAGCTTTACCGAAAAATTATAGGGTTAATTAGTGTTTAGACCCTAGATTTTATACCAATTTAGAGTTTTAAGCCATGACATGTCCAATTGGAAAGTTTAGACAATGAATTTTTATTTTTTGTATTTTTCAAACCCTCCCCCCCCCCCCCCCCCCCCCCCCTTTCTTTTTTTTCCTAATATGAGTACAAGTGCAACAACTAACCTATGTTGAAAATGAGGATATAATAGAAAAAATGAAAGAAAAAATAAAAATTTGGAATCCAAACTTTCTAATTGAACATTTTAGGGCTTAAACTCTGAACTTGTATGAAATTCAGGGTCCAAGGCTAATTAAACTCTCTTGACGGCAATCACACAACCCTCCGAACAAGCCCTATAAAAGAAAGATGAGAGATTTTGGATTCATAACTCCTGAGAAAACAGGGCCAAAGACGGATTATTTAGTTTTTAGGGTTCCGTATAATATTAGAAATTTGTGTTTATGTCTCCATATTGTTCAGAAAAGTAATTGGTTTTGTCCTAACGGTTGACTTGGCTGACCGTCCAAAATGGAGATCTAAATACAAAATTTGAATATTATACGAAATCCTAAAACTAAACAAAAATATGTCAAAGTTGTGTGACTTAGGTTATTAGTTTTGCATAGTAAGGATTGTGTTACTTGGGTTAACGAAACCCTAAAACTAACGAAAATATGTGAAATTTTGTCATGACCAATCGGGAATGAGACTTGTGACATTATTGTTTGCTTTTATCATGATCTCAGCAATCACACAATATGGAGCTCTTGCGTTGCAAGCATTTAACGATGCAATCGAGATATAAATGTCTAACTATACACGATGTCCTTGAAGTCGTCCTCATCAAAACTGTCGTCGAGAGGGTTATGTGATTACTGAAATTAAAATAAACAACAGTGTTACAAGTCTCATTCTCAATTGGTCATGACACAACTAAATAATTCAAGTCACCCAATCCCATCATGCAAAACTAAATAACACAAGGTCATACAATCCTCACCTACTTTGTTTAGTTTTATTAGGATCTTGTATGTTTATATCTTAATTTTGTACGAGATGTAAACCATGTTCTTAACAATATGGAGATCTAAATACAAATTTATAATATTATAAGAGATCCTGAAACAAAATAACCTTATATATATATATATATATATATATATATATATATATATATATATATATATAGGGTCAACGGGATATGAGCCATAGTGCTCATTTTACTACATGAGCCATGCGCATGTGGACCAATAGGAATAGAGTGTACTAGTGCACATGGGATGCGGAAGTCTATTTCTATTGGTCTACATGTGTATGACTCATGTAGAAAAATGAGCACTATGGCTCATATTCCGTTTACCCATATATATATATATATGAATTAATATGAATTGTCCACCATAATGATTTGGTACCTATAACCTATGTCTTTTGGCATTTTTTTTATTGCCATCATGATGTAACCTTAATTGTAAGCCTATATAAATGGCTCTTCTCTAGTTGATTGATATATGAAGAAGATTTTTTTTTCTCTATCTTATTTTTCTCTACTTTATAATACGTAATCAGCACGGAATGCTCTAGGAAATAGAAGAAGGGAAAAAGAATTCTCTTAAGAAAAGAAAGGAATAAATCACTATATTGAAGAGGTAAGTCTAACCTTATATACTTAGATATGTGTTTTAGTAAAATTAAATACATGTTTGATTTACGTATTTATAGATTGATTAGAACATAAGTTTTCTAGATCATTAAATCTAAATTTGTATTGTACATGTTCACAATTTTATTCAAAATAAAAAATTCATGATAATTTATTTAAGATTATGTATAAACCTCAATTCTAAATCTTTTCTTATAAACTATCCCCAAGTATGAAATTAATCTAGAATTTCTTAAATTTTTATTCACTTAACATGAATTAGTAAATTAATTATTTTATGTGATTTTGCTATTTCCATTATTTTGTTTGATTCATTTGAATTCTACAAGGTACTAATTCACATTGTTGTATATGTGAATTAAATTATGAGAAAGTGCCCAAAATAGATTATTATATTATGATCACATTGTTGTTTATGTGATACATATAAGACATAATATTCTTTGATAGTGTTTCATCGCATTGTGGTATATGTGAAGTTTCGTAAACTTGAAAGTACTTATGAATTTTATTATTTAAATTAATTTCATAGAGATGTCGAGTCTTGCAAAGCTTGAATTCAAAGCTCTTGATATGGGCGAAGACAATTATTTATCATGGCAATTGGATGCGAAGTTGCAATTGCAGTCGAACAAACTTGGTGGTACTATTAAGAATGCTAAGGCTTTGATTTTCCTACGACATCATATTCAGATGCTAAATATAGAATATCTATGTAAGAATGATCCTTTGAATTTGTGGACAACTACATGGATGGGTCTTAATCTGAAAATAAATCAATAAATTGCAAAAACATGAATTTTAGATAGAAGAGGTTATGGATTTACAATGAAAGAACTGTTTAGATGTATTAGATCTTTATCCACACTCACTAGCCGTAGAAATTTAATTTACTCTTATGGTGGTCGATCACACAGAAAGAATCACATGAATGACAAACCAATTATGAGCATTTCACCAACAATTTATAAGAAAGTTCAAATTATTATTTATTAGATTGAGTGTGATGGGTAATTTACATGTATCTATACTAGATGCCGCATGTTTCTTATTGTCAGATAAATATTAAGATATTATAATTTGCTAAACAATCAGTTTCAGTAAAATCTACGATGGTCCATTTAACATCTTCATATTGAATTCAAAGAAAATTGACAATCCTATGCTAAAACAATAGTACCTGATAAACAATCTAAGATCATGCATCTATTCTAGAAAATTGGTAAGAAAACAATTGAGATCTAATATAGAAAATTAATGACAACAAAATAGACTTCATCCTAGAGAGACTAATACAACATATCCAAGAAACAAATAAACAAGGAGATATGAGTAAACATCTGCGGTGTAGTTTAATAGTGGAGTTCTATGTATCATTCCAAGTTTATCACATGTTTAAGCCATGAGAGTTGGTTTTATTGAAAATCTTTATTATGAGTTTGGAGTCACGTTTCTATAATATGATATTATCATTTGGTACGCTCAATTATTTTTATTATACATGTGCTAGTTAGAATATATGTTCATAAAAATTTTTGCTTCATGTTGAAGGTATGGATATACGAAGGAAGAAAAATGACTTGGATATTATAGAAGCATGGAAAATATGAAGCCATGCAAGTAGGCCGCACAGAAGCCATGCACCCTCGAAATGAAGATAAGCCGTATAGTCTGCAAGAGTCATCTATGCGGCTCGAACAACCACAGAGTTGGGGGCCGCATATGATCCCTTGACACAACATTCAATGCCTGACATAAAGTTATGACTGGCACTTATTGCCCTGATCGCTTCGTGAATCTTGAAAGAGGCAGCAGCACACAAGAAGACAGAAAATTACGCCAGCACATTAATGACTTTATCAGGCATGTAGTGCCACGTGTTCACTCACATGCGGCCATGCCTCTATGCGTCATCATCATCATGTAGACAAAGTGTCCATCAGACCCAGGCCAGACGAGAGCACGCATGCGGCCACGACTCTATGTGTCCTCGTCAACATGTGGCCAAAGTGTCCATCAGACCCAGGCCAGACGAGAGCACGCATGCGGCCATGACTCTATGTGTCCTCGTCCTCATGCGGCCAAAGTGTCCACCAGACCCAGGCTGGACGAGAGCACGTATGCGGCCACGACGGTATGCGACCCTCAGCTTGCAGGATCTCTCAGTTACAATCGAGAAGACCTTCACCAATCAGCGCTAACCACGTGTCCAGATGACCAAGTCACGCACACAATGGGTTGAAAATAACCCCGAGATCAACAAGATATCCCAACCGAGGCCACGTGGCAGCCTGCCCATGGTATACGGCTATAATTGCAACCATATTTTGTTGAAGGAGCCCCATGCGGCCACCAAACAGAGGCACATATACGACACATTTAGCCCGTCAGTACGATGGCAATAAATAGTTGAGTGGTATGCCCACAAAAAAGAAGAGGTACAAGAGAGAGAACAGAAGAAAGCATTCTCATTCTCTCGTCGGACCGTTAACGGAGTAAAGAAGTCACTACAGTACTCGATCTCCATCGTCACACTCCCCAAAATTAAAAGTAATTGTACTTAGATTTTCTGTATAGGATTTCTTTGTACTCTTTTGTTTGTTAAACTCACAAAGTTTATTTCAACTTTGAATCAATGGCAAACAAGGTGGCGACTCTACTGGGGACATCCATCTTCTCTGATGAGAAGGTCGTGACGCAGTCCAATAAGGCGAAACTGGATTCGACCCAGAAGATGCTGGTTGTACGCTTCGACCAGCAAGCGTTGAAAAAATACTTTCCGAGGAAAGCGTGAGTCCTTAGCTAAGGCTGGCAAAGCCTAAGAAGGCCCGCAGGACATGGGTAGCAATGGCCGTTGTGCCTCGCGCAGCTGCAGAGCATGCGCTCCCTATCTCTCTCCCTGTTACTAAAGACGCACACCATTCGTCTACCCAGGCCGTCCCTGTCCATGCGGCAGTCGTATCTGAGGAGAAGACCTCTCAACACTCTAGCTCTGGCAGAGGAAAGCACTACGATGCCAGAAGCTTGGGTGTTGATGCTCGGACCATGCTCCCACATCAAGGGGCGTAGAAGAAGAAGCATGCGGCACGGAACTCCATGCGCATGAAGACACCTGCATGCGGCCCCGACGCCAACAAAAGTTTCATCTTCGACAGAATCTCATGCGACGCTGACTCCATACGCCATACTGAAAAAGGAGAAAACTTAAACTTGGAATCCTTGTACTATGCACCAATGCGTACTAAGACAAGGAAGTCTAGGGTAGTGCGGGCTCGCCTAGCTCAAGCAACTGCTCAGTCGGCTGATCGTCAGCTTGCGCCACTAACTATTATGCGTGCCCCTGACAAAAAATTATACAAGATTGACCCATGCGCCCAGCCCGCAGTGGCACAAGGACATGTTCAATCTCAAAAGTCTTCGGCTGATGACTTGGGAAAAGTTCTTGTACGAACCCCAGGTCAGGGAGCTAATATATCACCTACCCACCCATGCGCCCGGCTCTGCCATGCTCATAAGTAGGGTGTAAAGGTGAGTCGTCCCTCGCCTGACTTGCTTGACGTGATCAATCACAAGCGCAAGGCAAGGGAGGAAACCACGGCATGTGAGATTTTCCCTCCTGGATACCACTGTGCCCACATCATCATCAACTACTGATGAGCCAAAGCAACAGTACCTGCAAACATACAGTCGGCATTTCAACGACTGCAACTAAGAGCACCCACCTAGCAGTGTCCCCAAAAATAGGTGCAAATACCAGAAGAGGAGGAGTTGCCCCTAGACTCATGTTGTTCTACTTGGAAGTCTCCTTCTACAAAGGGAGGCCGTAAGCCCAGCACCTCCAACCCTCTACTCTCAGCCAGTGCATCGAGGGACTGGAGGCAAGTAGCAGTACCTACAAAAGGAGTTTTCTTGGGCACCCGCTCTAAGGCAAAACTATCAACAACTGGGGTAGTACTTCCTCAAAATCTAAAATAACTCTATAAGCTTGGGGTAGCAATCCTCCAAAACTCTACAACAATCTGTCGTTCTACAAAGACAGCGATTCTCAAGGAACATACGTCGAGATTCCTGGGGGTAGTCACCCTCATCAAAATAAAGCACCTTACTACGGTGGGGTAGTATTCCCTCCGAGTCCGAAGGGGATACCGCATTGCCAACTTTTCCAGGAGACTATTCGATGCAAGAGTCCGAGACGAAAAGTGAGAAATCTACCGTCCCGTCTGTCTCTCCCCATGTCATGAAAGTATACATGGCTGGGGAGGACATTGAGGGCACCAGCGATCGCCAACGCCTTGACACTCTTGAGGCAATGATGCACACTATGAGTGCCTCAATGCAAGCCTTGACCTAGACAATGCTAGAGATCAAAGCAAACATGGTCTTACAACCGTCGAGGACCTCTGCACAAGCAAGCCAGGACCTTGGGACCAAAGGAGACTCGAATACAACCGTCCCACCCATTGATGGCAACCATACTTTGCCAGGATCATCTTCTCCTCCCGCAGCAGATGAGGCACGGGAGGCCATATAGGAAATACAAGAGTTTCGAGCCCGCCTGGACTCAATGGGCAATCAGGACACGCTGCGTGAGCTGGGGATAGGACAACCATATCCTCTCGAGTGAAAAGATGTGTCTAACCCGCCAAAGTATAAGCCCTTCTCCATGACTCCATTTTACGGGAAGATATCTCCCCACCAATACATGAGTTATTTTGAGACGACAACGGGGCATCTACCTCGCAGCGATGCCCTTCTCACCAAGCTCTTTGTCTGGGTATTGCCCGTAGTAGCATTCAACTGGTTCTATAGTCTTCCAGACAATTGTATCTCATCATTTGAAGACCTCAAAAGTCTCTTTCTTACCCGATTCTATGATGGGGGAAATAACATGACGATATCCTTTCTGACGGACATTACCCAGAGAGAAAAAGAGCATATACGAGAATATATAGAGCAATACAGGCAAGATGCATTGAAACTACCCCTCCCTCCCGGCAATCCTGAGTTTACAATAATGGACATGTGTCGGAAAAATCTACTTTCGACGATAAGACTCTGGACGGGCGCCACTCAATTCAAAGATTGGACGACATTCATCATAAGTGTTGTCGCTGCTGAAAAAAATGTGAAGGACGTCCGATTGTTAGGAATACAGATCACCGTCACTGATGACAGGAGAAAATTCCCTTACAACAACAACAACAGTAATGGTGACCATAACGACAAGGGAAAGCAGGCCCTTCCCGTCAACATGTCCAAAAAAATCTGCCTCGACAGACCAAAAACCTGCCAAAGCTCCAAGGCCGAAAGAGACTTACTCTTTCGATGATGATGACGTGATGAAAATATTCGACGTGCTGATGAAAGGCAATAAGCTTTGGCTTCCCGACATCAAATGCCCTGATGAGGCAGACTATGTCGATAATCCCAAATACTGTCACTAGCATCGGTTCGTCAACCACCCAACACAGGATTACTTTGAGGACAAGACAGTTGTTGCCAATATGGTATCCCTCCAGTTTGGGGACTTCCCAGTAACGGAGGCCCAAGATGGTGTTGTCCCAATTCTGAGGGCAACGATGAAGGTCGTTAATCTCCCTCCAACTCACAACCAAGCAGTCGGGCTGATACCTCTTAGCACACCTCGAGGCGATGTCATGTGGGTTTACCGAGATCTCGTTTAGGACATGATGCAACAAGCAACGCCCTCTGCCACTAAATCCAAATGGAAGAAGTCCAAATCATGTCACATGGTTTCTCCTTACACCGAGGAAGCTATGACAGGGACAACTAGATCAGGCCTCGCCTACCAGCAGGACTATAATGCTCTCGAAGACGATATTCTCTCAACTGTTGTGCCCATTGCACCTACCACGTCTGATCCGGGTCCTTCTCAGCCCCCCCGCAGTCGATAAACAAAAGCAGAAAGCGACTCGCTTCGACAAACCTTTACAAAAGAGACAACTCATGGGTTTGAGAAATCCTACAACTTTGATATTTTGGCACAAGTTGCCAATACTTCGGCAAAGTTGTCACTTTTCGAGCTTCTCCGACTTTCGAAGGGTACTCGGGATGCCCTGAGCGAGGTATTACAGAATGACGACACCTACTTGGCATAGGTCAAGCCATCAACTGAGAATCCTGCTGCATGTCCCTATTGCAATATTGTGATGGAGGTAATACCCAACATTACATTCTCGCAACAAGATATGTTGCTAAAGAATAATAGACACGATTATATCCTTTACTATACAGGGTACATCGACGCCATCAAGGTGGACCAGATGCACATCGACCCCGGTTCGTCCATCAGCATCATCCTGCAGAGTCTGCTTCAGACCTAGGGCATCCCAATGCATCGGATGCCAGCAACCAACCACTGCTATCAGTGGCTTCAACATAGGAATGAGTTACCCTCTGGATAAGATTCGCCTGAAATGCCAGATCGATGATCTACGAATTGAGGTCACCTGCTACGTCATAGATGTAGACGTATCCTACAACATCTTATTGGGACGTCCATGGATACATGAGTATATGATCATGCTGTCAATTCTGCACCAGTGCCTAAAATACGTCGATGATCACTCCATCGTCAGGACGGAGTTTGCGGATGTTGATCCATTCAAAGGGGTCAAAGCCTATTACTCTGACTCGATCCTATACAAGCAAGTCTACCACGATGAAGGTGGCAACGACGCCGACGACGAAGCGAAAGCTGGTGCACTATCGAACGAGCCTTTGAGGGTCCGTCTCAAAGGACGGGCTCCTAAAATGGCTCATACCCTCGTGGTAAAACTTCGTAAGAAAATGCTGAAACCTCGTACCACTCCGGAACCTCTGGTGGTAAAACTTTCCAAGAAGGCACCAGAACCTCTGGTCGTTCTCCTACGAAGACTGAGTCAACTATCTAAAGAGGATACAGTATCCGTTAATACTTCAGAACCACTGATGGTAAAATTTCACAGGAGACCTCCGAAGCCGTCACTCGCATTGGGGATAAATCACGAAAAAGATGAACTAGGAGAATGTCTAGCTGCTCATGTTGATGTTTCTTCCCTAAATGATGTAATCCCCCTAGAAAAGATACCTTACTTCATGAATAAAGGATTTTCTTTGAACTACTATGATGTCGCACATTTAAGTGCATTGTATTCTTTAAATCACGGACTAGGCCTGCAACTGCACACGCAGGTGACTACCACCTATGAAATGAACCGAATTCTCCCTAGTCAAAGCTTCTACTCCATAGTGCTAACAAGGAGGAGGGGAGATAAACTCATCATCTTTGGCCGAGTAGAATGTCATCGGTCCTTTATCCTGGAGGAGTAAGAAACAGAACCTAAAGGCGAAAGAATATAACTTTACCGGTATAATTCTCAAGCCAAGAACCTTATCCAGAAGATGGGTTATGATCTTAAAAATGACCGAGGCATGAATTATGGCAAAGGTCGGAAACTGCCTCTTCGTCTCCATGCTCTGGCGGGCAAGTCTGAGGCTTACTACCAGAAAACCCGGCATGGTCTGGGATATGTTACACCTCCATCAACTACCGAAGATTCGGAGGAGGAAGGCAAATTGTGTTCTAACTCTTCATAATCCTCCGCTTGGGACTCCGATACAAGCATTGGAGAAATACTCAAGAAAATGCTATCTGTCAACATGGCATGCGCTCACCCGAAAGAAGACGACGAGGACCCACCTGAACCCTTCGAGGTCGAGCCATGGGCCTAACGCTTAGACGCACAGTGGAAGCTACGGTTCAAACAACGAGAAACTCCCACTGAGGACGAAGTTGCACAAGTCGATATGGGCGATGAATCCTCCCGTAAACCTATGTCATCAGCAAAAGTCTGTCTGATGAAGATCGTGAATCCATACTGTAACTCGTAAGGGAGTATATCGACGTCTTTGCCTGGAGCTATGGAGACATGCCAGAATTGGTGTAATGTCCCACAACCGGACGGTGCATTATACTGAGTCGGATTAAATGAGACAATGGTTGGTTACATTTTAATTTGTTGGATTTGGGAGCAAGTATTGATTTGAGTTGGTTTCATGTGCAGATCATGTGCGAAGTTCGATGGAATCAGTGTGTTCGTTCAGAGTAGTACTGGAATAGCGAGATTGGAGCGATAATGTCGTCTTCCTTAGTCCGATCGGTCGGATAATTTGGAGAGCACGACCTGCTCGTACGGTCATACCAATTGAGTAGATCGTGCTTTGCATCGGACCACGGATTCAAGGGATCGGCCGTATCGACAAGGCAGAGTGCTTAGCGGATTCAGACTTGGTGAGTGGGCTCTGTCGTACTCCTTCATGCCTAATAATTTGGAACACACGTAATGGTTTGAACACTTGGACTGGAACATAAAAATCACCATACTGTGGCGTGCATAGAGTGTGCACCATTTGGTTGGATATGATTTGTGGCTTCAGTTGGTCTTGCATTTGGACAGTTTGAGCTTGATTGGATCATCTTGGTTGGAACATCGAGGCACTTCGGACAAGCGAGAGAGCGTGCATCCGTGTACGAGTATCAGTTGGACGCTTTATCATGCAAAGCGTGTAATTGTGGTTCAAAATTGAACAACTGCATCGGAGAGGGTATTATGCCACTATTGGGGCATTGTGCCATGGAGCTTTTGGAGCGAGGGATGTTGTACCAATTGGAGCATTGTGTTGAGAAGCGGCATAGTGCCTATGGGGATAACTTGAGATGGTGCCTTGGGCTATAGTTGGAGAATGGTTATGGTGCATTGGATGGATCGAGGCGAGTATCGTTTGGTGGGGCGAGAATATTCTATTCTCTCATCGTACCTACGGTTAGAGTTTGTATTGGTCACGGACAATCTGATGCGCACAAGGTTTGGTTTCCTCGAACGGGATAGGCTCCGGGGTACCGGGACCGTTCGTCCATGGAGGAAACAAATGGTAACATGTATTGGGCACGGTACTTGAGGTTCGAAACAACCAGGCGGGCTAGCTACTCAGCGCTGGATCAGGTCGAACTACAATTGGATTAGTACTTTATGGCTTGGCCAGTAACTTCATATAGATAAGAGTTTGTTTGCTTTGGTTTGTTCTTTCATGTAGGCGGCAGTGCCACCTTGTCTCGGGTAAGAGTGCGCGCATCGATAGATTGGATTAGTAAGGCTTGGATTGTGGCATGGTTCGAGGATGGATTTTGAGACTTGGAGTGCGATGTGGATCGATAGGTTCATGCTTTACTTCGGGTTTGAGTAGAACGGATTGCATGCTTAGTTTTATTTTGATTTGGATAGAACAGCTTGTATATTTGCTTGAGTTGAATCTTGCATGCTTAACCTGCTTTACAGTTTTTCTTAACATTCCATACCTCTGCCATGAAATAAATCTAGGATTCAAGTAGAAAGATCACCATATAACTTTTTACATTCACTATCTACTTAGTGCCAGTTTAGACGAGTGGGTTACCCCTGCTCACCAATACGGCTGTGTACTAACCCACGTTTGTGGGCATTATTTTTAGGTACACAGGTGTAGAGGCTCAGTTTGGATATACGGGACATGATGTATGGAACGGTTAGTACCTTTGTGGGCAAAAGAAAGAGCAAGAGTGTTGCATCGCCTTTGTGGCATTTTTATTTGGACCATTCGAGAGCTTTGCTGCATATACTCTGATGTGTGCTTGGTACGCAATACTTGAATTTTGCTGCAACTTGGTCATTTCAATGATAACTATGACATTTGACGTCATTGCCTTATGCTAGGGCAACTCCAGGCTCGCACGATATCACATCCCGATGAGAACGATTGTCCTGCGGGAGCGCTACAACGTGATAATTCACGTTCAGCGGAGATGATCGAACTTGCGGGAGATTGGGGCATGACAAACTGGTATCAGAGCGCCCGATTCATTTCCTCAGACTTTGTCCTTTGGTACATCACAAACTCTAAATAGCTTCTGCGTGTCGTTTGGCTCTTGGCTCTACTCGGTGCCGCATCGGATGTTTCATGCAATAAGTCTATATATTTGTTGGTTATGGGTGCATGTTGTTCTTCGTTGCATTGATTTCGTTGGTTTTCGATAGATCGTATAGCATCATTTGACGTTGTTGCATTCATGCAGCAAGTTGTGTGACATTGTTATATTTGTGCAGCAAGTTGAGAGGTGTCATTGCGTTGGTTTGGCTTATCGTTTGGGGAGATTTCGGTTGCATCAGTGGAGCAGTTGGTTGTCAAACAAGATTGGTTATGTGGCATGCTGTGAGTAAAAACAACGAATAAGAATAGAATGTTGCACGAGTTGCTCGTGTAGCGAAGGTATTGGACGAAGTTGAGTTTTGGCTAGGAATATCAGAGAGCGTTGCACGAGTTGCTCGTGTGGCGCATGTGCTTAGAAGATTTGAGCAGTAGCTTCGAATACCAAAGAGAGCATTACAAGAGTTGCTCGTATGGAGAATATATGGAAAAGTTGGATATTGGCTTGGATTACTTGGAAGGGATCGTTGCGCGGGTTGCCCATGTAGCGAAAGTATCGGACAGTTTGAGAAATAGTGGAAGTATCAAGAATGGAACATGGCACAAGTTGCATCGAGCGAGATCAACCGAAGAGTGGAATGGTTCATGCATTGGTTGAGTTTTATGTCAGACTTTGAATTGTGAATGGCAGGATCACGCAGAATGGATGGTTCGAACGAATCTTGGATCAGTGCAAAGAATTGTGATGCGAGGGATGATTTGATTCGAAGCGGTATATGGTATATCACATAGTGAGCGTGGCATTAGAATATTTTGGATAGAAAATAATGGAATTGTCGCAACGCACGCGGATAACAAAAATTTAAGTTGGTTGGTGCACATCGGCTGAGTTATGTATCAAAATATGGAGCAAGTGAATGTTAAGTTGCGTATGGGATAGTCACGTAAAATTTGGTTCAGAATAGACGTTCGTCAACGGAGAGTAAATTTGGCGTAAGAGCGACTCTATTTCTAAGTGGTATATGCGTGCTACGGAGTGGTGCATACGTTAAAAATGTTCGGAACAAGATAAGCGTTAGGTTTGCTCGCAACGGATGGGCTAGTGCAGAATTGTGTTAAAAATTGGTGCAATAGAGATAGACTCAGGTATTCTTCGATACATTGGATTTGAGCGATCAGAAACAGACTTGTGTAAATAGAAGTTTTGTTGGACTAGAACGGAACGAACAGATGGAACGAGTGTTTAAAATTCAAAGGATTGATGCGGACCAAGTATTGGAAACAAGATGAGATCGATCAATTTGGAAAGCTGAATATTAGAGTTCTCTTGCACGATTTGGAAGTTCGATGGAGCATTTATTGATGCAAAAAGAGAGTTGAGCATAAAGAACAAACAATTGGGCATGCTTGTGCAAGCTATGGGTGTATAGAAGAGTAGCGAGCACGGATTATAAAATTTGGCAACGCAAGGGAGCAGTTGGTTGAACAGATGGAATACGATTTGGTTTTGTAGGATCAATACGATGGATTCATAAGAACTTAAAGGATTTCGGATATTGGCGCTCAAGGAGTTTGAATCAGAGTTTAGCGAAAGCAAAATCGGTTAAACAGTACAACGATGGTGGACGAATTCTCCGAAAGATGTGAACGGACATGAGGCAAGTCTAGTTGATGTTAAGTCAGATTAAAAGTTAACACTTGTAGTACTGAGGCAGATTGAGGCAACGAGTGAAGGCGATATGGTATTGAGATTGTGATAGAACTTGTGCACGAGTCATCGAGAGCATGTGGACGAATCGAAACACGAAAAAATCAATACGGTGCTAAGGAATGGAACGAGAACAAGGATTATGGCGGATGAACTTTCGAAGATAACTAAGCGAGAGAGCAATATTGAAGCAAATCACTATGCCACTCGAGCAAGTTGGACGTGTAGTTTGAAGTTGGCGAACAGATAAGAAATAAAGCAAATCTATGGTTTCGGGAATCGTTGCAAGTAGTAGTACGAGAAGTCAAACAAGATGGTTCATAATTTTGATGGATTCAGGGCAGAATGACAGAGTGATGAAAGACGGTTTCAACGAGTACAGTTCGACGATTTGTGGCTTGGATAGATAGTAACACTCTAGGTGGTTATGCGACATTTAGTTAACAGATCGTCAGAGGTAGTGCATGAAGTGCTCAGATTCAAAAGTTCATTCGGATCAGATTATTGGGCTATGCCTCATTTTTGCATAGGAGATATAGCATGGTTCATAGTAACTGTCCATCTTGATGACTTAAAATTATCGAGCGTAGTTTCGGGATAGCTGACCTTAGTGAATTGACCGCCAAATCAAAATAAATATTGTAGACCCATCGAATGACCCTTGCGACGACGCAATTGGGAATGCGTCGAGGGTGGATGTTAGTGGTATATGTTAGAGATAGACTAAGTGACTGAGTGTTAGATTTGGGAGATCATTGGGATAGCCTTCAGCTGAAGATGCAGCCAGAAGATCGAAGCGATGATAAAAATGGCCTAAGTCAACTGATGAGATTCGGAGTCGCAGATTTTGAAGATGGCATCTCCTCTGACTCTTCGTGCCCTGAAAGGAAATAACATTCATATGAATTGACGACTGTGTAACTAGCTTCATGAAGTTAAAGTTGTGGCTCGTTTAGATTAAATCCTTGCACTACAGGAAGGGACAAATGTGCCTCAGATCTACAAGATAAAATTGAACTTAGTCTGGGATGAGTGCTCATGTAGAGGGCGAATGTAACATCTTGTGCTTCGAGGCAGTGGAAGTAGCGCGAAGAACTATTTCATGCGCGACCTAGGAATTGTGGCGAGTGTGTCCGCGTTGAAATCGTGGCGACACTATCCCTATGGCGTGGCGACAAAATCTTCACAGATCACATGATCCTCAATATAGATGTTCACCCAGAGAGGTATTGAGATTAACGCAGAGGTGTTAGGCCGAGCAGATCTAGAGTATGGTGCAATATTTGGGTAAGTCGCCTAGCTAGGATAGTATCAGTTGTGATGATCATTCTGAGCATGAAATGATAGTTGGAGATGGTGCATGCGGAACATGGTGCGATTAGAGTCATGCTAGAGTTGGTTGGTTGGTTGAGCTTGGATGGTGCAAGTTTGGATTCGGAAATAGTCGGATGGATTGAGTCGGTACATGAACTGATTTGAGTCAGGTGGAGAGATCGTCAGAGGGAAATCATCGTATTTGAGAATAACGTTTGTGCGAATGAGTTATGGGATGAACGTCAGGATCGGTTCAGTCAAGAGTGAAGTGATGAATGTCTCGGACATGGAGATACCCTTGTAACTTGTCTAAATTTGCTATCGCTAAGCTTGGCTGAAATACATGTATTTCAGGGACGCCTTAAATATGTGTATGATCCAAACTAAGCAATATGTTGAATTCTAATTGAGCAGCAATGAGGATGTGGGAATATAGAATTTGTGCGAGCGTTCAGCGCAAAGCGAGATGTTGAGTCTGGGTCAGGAGAATGTGAGTTGCATGGAGCAGAGTTATAAAATAGTCAAGTGGCATGCGAGAAAGGAACGAATACTGATTTGGTTTGAGGACGAACCTTATGCTAAGTGGTATATTATGTAATGCCCCGCAACCACAGGAGATGGCGACTAGGGTTGCTGTTTCCATTTTGAGATAATTCACAGTGTATTATGCTGAGTCGAATTAAATGAGGCAATGGTTGGTTATATTTCGATTTGTTGGATTTAGAAGCAATTATTGATTTTAGTTGGTTTCATGTGTAGATCGTGTGTGGAGTTCGATAGAATTGGTGTGTTCGTTCAGAGCAGTACTGGAATAGCAGAATTGGAGCGATACTGTTGTCTTCCATAGTCCTATCGTTCTGATGATTTGGAGAGCACGACCTGCTCGTACGGTCATACCAATTGAGTAGATCATGCTTTGCATCGGACCACGGATTCAAGGGATCGGTCATGTCGGCAAGACCGAGTGCTTAGCAGATTCAGACTTGGTGAGTGGGCTCTGTCCCTTCTTCTCTACTCCTTTATGCCTAATAATATGGAATATACGTAATGGTTTGAACACTTGTTCCATGGAACATGGAAATCACCGTACTGTGGCGTGCATAGAGTGTGCATCGTTTAATTGGATAGGATTTGTGGCTTGAGTTGGTCATGTATTTGTGTAGTTAGAGCTTGATTGGATCATCTTGGTTGGAATATCGAGGTATTTCGGACGAGCGAGCGAGCATGCATCCGTGCACGAGTATCTGTTGGACGCTTTGTCAAATAAAGCGTACAGTTGTGGTTCAAAATCGGACAACTATATCGGAGAGGGCATTATGTCACTGTTGGGGCATTGTGCCAATGATCTTTCGGAGCGAGGGGTGTTGCACCAATTGGAGCATTGTGTCGAGAAGCGGCATATTGCCTATGGGGATAACTTGAGATGGTGTCTTGTGCTATAGTTGGAGAATATTTATAGTGCATTGGATGGATTGAGGCGAGTAACGTTTGGTGGGGCGAGAATGTTCAATTCTCTCATCGTACCTACTATTGGAGTTTTCATTGGTCACGGACAACCTGTTGCGCACAGGGTTTGGTTTCCTCGAACGGGATAGGCTCTGGGGCACCGGGACCATTCGACCATGGAGGAAACAAATGGTAACTTGTCTTGGACACAGTACTGGCGGTTCGAAACAACCAGGCGAGCTAGCTACTCAGCGCTGGATCGAGTCAAACTATAATTGGATTAGTCCTTTATGGCTTGGCCAGTGACTTCATATAGATAAGAGTTGGTTTGCTTTAGTTTGGTTTGGTTTGGGCTTTCATGTAGGCGACGGCGCCACCTTGCCTCGGGCAAGTGTGCGTGCATCGATAGATTGTATTAGCAAGGCTTGGATAGTGGCATGGTTCGAGGATGGATTTTGAGACTTGGAGTGCGATATGGATCGACAGGTTCACGCTTTGCTTCGGGTTTGAGTAGAACGGATTGCATGCTTAGTTTTATTTTGAGTTGGATAGAACTGCTTGTATATTTGTTTGAGTTGAATGCTTGCATGCTTAACCTGCTTTATAGTTTTACTTAACAAGTTATACCTCTGCCATGAAATAAACCTAGGATTCAAGTAGAAAGATCATCATATAATTGTTTATATTTACTATCTACTTAGTGTCGGTTTATACGAGTGGGTTATCCCTGCTCACCAGTACGGCTGTATACGGACCCACGTTTGTGGATATTATTTTCAGGTACGCAGGTGTAGTGGCTCAGCTTGGATATACGAGACATGATGTATGGAACGGTAAGTACCTTTGTAGGCAAGAGAAAGAGCAAGAGTGTTGCATCGGCTTTCTGGCATTCTCCTTTGTGGTATTTTTATTTGGACCCTTCGAGAGCTTCGCTGCGTATACTCTGATGTGTGCTTGGTACACAATACTTGACTTTCGCAGCAACTTGGTTATTTTGATGATAACTATGATGTTTGACGTCATCACCTTGTGCGAGCGCAACTCCAGGCTCATACGATATCACGTCCCGATAAGAACGATTGTCCTGCGGGAGCACTACAACATGGTGATTCACATTCAGCGGGGACGATCGAACTTGCGGGAGGTTGGGGCTTGATAATTGGACCCTCCAGATCGTAGTGTACAAACTCAACATCCTGCCAAATGCTATGTCAGTTAAGCAGCATTAATGGCGGTTCCATCTAGATATCATGAAAGCTATCGAAGCTGAGGTAAACAAACTAATAGCATGTGGCTTTATCTGAGCAGAACAATATCTGGATTGGGTGGCCAATATCGTGCACATCATCAAGAAGAACAGAAATATCTGAATCTACATAGACTTTCGTGATCTAAATACGGCATATCCAAAGGACGAGTTTTATCTCTCGATTATCGACATAATGATCGATAACACATGTGTCTTCGAGCCTATGTCCTTCATGGATGGATTCTCGTGCTATAACCTGATCAAGATGTCTCCAGACGACGAGAAGCATACGTCATTTCGAACAATAATAGGGGTATACTGCTACCCAATTATGCCCTTTGGCCTAAAGAACACAGGTACTACATACCAGCGAGCTATAAGGACCATCTTCTGCGAACATTTATGCAAGATAGTTGAGTGTTATGTTGATGACGTCGCTGTCAAAATTTGCTTCCAAGACGACTACCTCCAAGACCTGAGGACGGTGTTCGACCTGATGTGGGTGCACCAGCTCAAGATGAACCCCACCAAATCCTTCCTAGGAGTCTCTAGCGACAAGTTCTTGGGTTTTGTTATATCGTCTAAGGGTATCCATATAGGCCATGACAAGACTAAAGCAATCCTTAAAATACATCTGCCGAAGAACCTCAGAGAACTTCGCGGCCTTCAGGGAAGATTGGCACACATCAGGAGGTTCATATCAAACCTCTCTGGACATTGTCAACCATTCAATCAGCTCATGAAGAAGGGAGTCTCCTTCATCTGAACTGAAGAATGCCAACAAGCATTTGACGACATCAAGATGTATCTTACAAATCCCCCAATCATGGTGGCCCCCATTATGGGAAGACCCTTCTTACTATATGTACGTGCGATGGATTACTCTCTTGGTGCTCTGCTAGCCCAGAAGAGTGATGCGGGTCATGAGCAGGCTATCTACTATTTCAGCAGAATGATAGTCGACGCGAAGCACATATACAACCCCATTGAGAATGAGTGCCTCATATTGGTCTTTGCTATCCAAATGACCCGCCATTACGTGGATGGGAAAACGATCCATGTGATCTCGTGAGTTAATCCTCTCAGGGTTCTAATGACCAAGCCAGGGGCGCTTAATTTTTGCTTGGCTACTTGGGCCATATTGATGTCATCATACATTATGGTTTTAGGCCCACATAAGGCAGTCAAAAGCCAAGCATTGGTCAATTTTTTGGCTGTCCATCCAGTCCCAGAAATATCAAAACTCTACGACGAGATCCCATATGAAGTACTGAACTCCAACATAACAATGGGAGAGTTCGTTTGGAGACTGTTCTTCGACGGTGCTTCAAGAACAGGACCCAAGGGTGATATTGTCGTTGGAGTCAAAATAGTGTTAATTTCTCTCGACAATCTGGCCATCCACTACGCTTACTCTCTCACAAAGACGTGCTCCAACAATTTGGCAGAGTACAACGTTCTCGTTATTGGGCTCCAATACGCTAAACAAGTAGGGGTTGACTACCTAGAGGCCTACGGCGCCTCCAAACTAATCGTCAGTCAGGTCCGGGACGAATAAGAAGTCCGGCATGGGGATTTAATTCCCTACCAACAAGCCACACTTAGCATAATCTCTACCTTCGATAGGTTCTTTATAGAATATATGCCCTGATTGCGAAATATTGAGGCTAACACTATCGCTGGCCTCGTAGCTTCCTTGATAGTCCCGGTCAAAACTCATCAATTGATCATAGTGGTCGGCCAAGAACTGGTATGTCCAAAAAACAACATCTGTATGTTTCTAAGATGCTCAATAGAGGTAGACACCGGCACCCAAGACTAGAGACTCTCATTCATCGACTACGCAGTCTATGAAATTCTCTCCGAAGACCAGAAGGAAGCCATTTCTATCAGGAGATGCTCCCTCCGGTTCTATTACAATACGGCTACTAAAATATTATATCATCATTCCTTTGATGGGATTCTTCTGCGATCCTTATCGAATGTAGAGAGAAAACAAGCACTCAATGAAGCTCACGACGGTGTTTGTGCCGCACATCAACCCGGTCCGAAGTTACAGGATCGTCTTCGGAGGATGGGTTATTATTGGCCAACAATGGTAGTAGATGATGTTGACTATGAAAGGAAGTATCGAATGTGCCAAATCCATGCAGACTTCATCCACCAGCCCTCATAATTTCTTTATCCAACGGTAGCATCATGGTCATTCGAAGCATGGGGAATGGATATTATTGGACTGATTAATCCACCTTCTTCTAAGAGACACCGGTTTATCTTGGCCATCACTGACTACTTCTCCAAGTGGGCGGAAGCCATGTCACTGGCTGAAGTGAAGATGTCAAACATGATTAGCTTCGCCAAGCATCACGTCATATATCGCTTTGGCTTACCACGAAGGATCAACCACGACAATGGTCCCCAGTTCGTAAGTCACGCTTTCTATCGGTTTTGCGATAAAAATTGAATCAAAAATATAGATTGCCTACAACCCAGCTGCCAGTGTGTAAACTCCCTCGACCAGATTTCAGTAATTTAGGAATATTTTTGACAAATTAGAATTATTGCAACTTTTTAAATTTATTTTTCTTACATGTCCTATTGATTGTGCACCTGTCCCTCACATAATTAATTAGAGCATTACACTAGCTGTTATTCCCAAACAAGTTCACATACCTGTCCTAGACATGTTAGACTATTTTCTTGAATTTTGTGCAACTCCCAGATGCTTTATTTTGAGCCTCGTTTGAGACGCACAAATATTGTTACAAACGTCCGTATTTATTTCCTATTTAATTTTCTGCTCTTTACCCATCTCTGTACCCCTAGGGATTTGAGGCCCAACAGGCATATGTTTTACCCAAACAAAAATACGATAATATTTTAATTTGAATATACTACAATTAGTATATTGACACCGTAGTAAAATTATGACCCTACCTGCCTCTAAATAATTAGAGAACACCGTGCGCAGTATTTATTAAATAATAAATACGGTGACCCGTATCACCCAAAGAACCAGGCACTGCCCCTGCCCAGGCTCACCCCCACACACCCAAGGCACTTCCCCAGCTTTCCCCCTCATTTCTGTACAATTCAGTATTTCTAGGAATCAGTATTTTTAAACAGACAAATTGCGTAATTACGCAAAATACCAATTTTAGGACCTATTTGCAATTTATGGAATTTCAGGGGTTTTTATACAAATTTCCAGTGTGAGGTGTCATCACCTCATTGGCTGGTGAACATGGACCGTCCACGTGTCAAGTGGGACCCACAAAATATCTAAAAATGGCAGCCAAAATATCCCAAAACCCAAAATACCTAAAATAACCCTAGACTTCACCCTAATTACTACCCATGCCACTCAACCCTAACCCTATAAATACAGCACTCCTCCCCCTTGCAAACCTCACAACTCCTCCCTCCGACCACCCCCTCCGGCAAAACTCCGCCAAACCCTTCGTCCCTCCTCCTTCTCCCCTCCGGCCAACCGCCACCCCCCTCCGGCCACCTCCTCCGCCGCCGGCAACGGCCACAGAACCAACCCGCCACCAACACCAACAGCCCAACTCCACCACCCGACCACCCCCAGCACCACCCTCTGCCACCGTAGACCACCGCCACCACCCCCATCCGCTCTGCCTCACCTCCCTCCGTCGAACCACCCTGCCCCCACCGCCCCACGACGCCCCCAGCCTCCCCGCAGAGCCGCCCGACCCCCCTCCGGCCATTACAACCCGACCAACCCGACCGCCGCCAGCGCCCCCTCCGACCGCCTCTGACCTCCGCCACCACCCCCGGACACCTCGCCGCCCCCTCCTCCGCCACCCAGACCCCCTGCACCGCCACCCCCGCCACCGTACGCGGCGCTGCAGCTGCTGCAAGCCGCCACTGCTGCTGCTGCTGTTAACCACTACTGCTGTTGCAGCCGTCCCTCCGGCCAGCCGCCGTCGTCTCCGCCGCCTTCCTCCCGCAGGCGACCAGCCGTGGCCCCCCCTGTCACCCTGTCAGGTATAAATACCTGTATAAAACGTAAATACACAAATATTCCTATATGTTTGTATATATGTATATATATATATATATATATATATATATATATATATATATATATATATATATATATATATATATATGTAATTATATAATTATATATATATTACTATATACTTATATACAGTATTATACAGTATAATATATATTAATATATGCATCTTTTATTTTCTTTTTCTCTTTTTATATATATATATATATATATATATATATATATGCATTACTTATATATGTAATTATATATATATTATTATTATTATTATTAATAACATTATAAATACTGTATATACAGTATATATATATGTATTTACATTTCTGCATTTTTCTTTTTTTATTATTATTATAAATATATATGTATGTATATATATATATATATATATATATATATATATCTATGTATATATATGTGTAATTAGCTATATATAATATATTATATATATTTATATTTATATTATATATTTAAATACTTATTATTACAGTATATATACATATACAGTGTATATATATATATATATATATATATATATATATATATATATATATATATATATATATATATATATATATATATATATATATATATTATTTATATGATATGTATATATATATATATATGAATTTTTGTTTTTCCTTTATATATATATATATATATATATATATATATATATATATATATATATATATATATATATATATATATATATATATATATATATATATATATATATATATAATATATATATATATATATAATTAATATATCTTATATATATA